>JAVIAB010000088.1:48125766-48593364 GCA_032433765.1 Megaustenia siamemsis
ACGAGCAGAGAGCCCCCGACAACGACTCTACCTGTTTACTGACACCTACCAATGGGGGCAGTGAGCATAGCAAGGCGAGCAGAGAGCCCCCGACAATGACTCTACCTGTTTACTGACACCTACCAGTGGGGGCAGTGAGCATAGCAAGGCGAGCAGAGAGCCCCCGACAATGACTCTACCTGTTTACTGACACCTACCTATGGGGGCAGTGAGCATAGCAAGGCGAGCAGAGAGCCCCCGACAACGACTGTACCTGAGCACATCTCCATACATCTTGACTCGTTTTCTTACTGAATTCAGATGGACTTAGGCGTGATGTTGTGGTCAACGGTTTACGTAACTCATCCTCACTCTTTAAGTCACTCAATCACTCATCAATTCAACTATCACTTGGATGAAAGGAGTGGTTATCATTACCAGTGATGAAATAACAAGAAAATATAAAAACATGGAAGACTAAATCAACAATTATGTTTTATTTGAAGTACAAGTTTCATTGAAATGTAATTCTGGTTTAGTATGAAAGTGATTTCTCCAATAATGTGTTCTAGATTTGTCTCTGTTGTTTGTGTGCGACCCTTCCACAAGTATTTTCATTGGTTAACCTCATTCTCTGTTAGCGATCTCTTGACTAAGCTCGACAGTTTGAACTTCACTAAAGAGATTAAACAGCCAATTGTTTATTTACATTCTTTTGTCTCTGTTACCTTTCAGCGTCGAGGACATATACAATGACAAAATCATTGCTATGTGGCTGTGTCTCCTACATGGTCCTCATCGAGACGTCTGCCACTTCATATTCCATCAATTTTTAGGTCCAACTTTCCCCTGTTTCTGAGTGGGCAAGCTCACTGGTGGTGATCGTGCAATATGTCCAAAACATTCCATTTTCTTAGTATGATCCAACACCGAGGCAATGGCAACTATTACTGTTTTTATTTTATTCTCGTTTCTGATTCTGTCCCTATTTGTCACATTCAGTATTACTTTTAGTGATTTGGTTTTTGTTTAATCTTTCCCGCTAATTTGGCAGTCTTATAACAGCAGTAAAACACGGTACAGTTGGCAGACAATTTACTTAAGAAAAAGGAAAAGCAGAGACAAAACATATAGAAAAGATTACCTAATTTAGTAAAGTAAAAAAAAAAAAGTAAAGTACCCCCCGTCACGCCAAGTGGCGGCGTATAGGGAAATATGGTGTTAGTGACCCTATATTTTACAGACCTTCAGCACATGATTTTTGGGGTAATGTGGTCGGTATTACGCCCGTGCTGCTTTACTTTCCCAGAAAAAATCCGGTACCCATTTAAGGCTGGGTGAACCCGGAGCCGTCGGTTGGGATCGAACCCTACCTCTTGTCCGTAGTAGTCCAGTTCACTAACCACTGAGCTATCGCGGCTCCCACTAATTTTTAGGGAATTAGTAAAACCCAGGTGACCTCGCCAGGGAACGAACCCCGGCTGTTGCCGTGGTAAGCCAACCGCCTATCGATTGCGCTAACCGGACACCCAATTTAGTAAAGTTGTTTTACAAATACATGGTACCATTAAAAATGATGCAAATCACTTCTTCTTCCTCTTTTCTCTTTCACTGATACCTAAAAGGTGTCGTGGCTTATATCATTTGTCCTTCTTGTGCTGCTCGAATTGTCTGAATTAGTGATTTTACTTTGTTGTTACATGTCTCTGTCACTGCATCTATTTATCTTCTTTTGGGTCTTCCTCTTGGTCTTTTTCCATTCATTCTCAAGAAGAACGCCCTTGATGGTGATTGCTGAGGATTCATTCTGACCAGGTGGCCAAACCATTTAAATTGTTGTTGTTCTATATATTCTTGGCAGGGTTTTTTTCCTACTATTTTTCTTATGGTTTCATTTGGTATTCTATCTCTTCTTGTGTTGTTTGTTACATTTCTCAAGCAACGCATCTCACATGTATTGATCTTTCTTAAATGTGATTTAGAAAGGGTCCATGTTTGACTTTCATAGCACAAAGTTGGTATGAAGATGATATTTATCATTTGTTATTTAGCTGGGATAGAAATGTTTGTATGTCTTAGCATGTAAAATCCAGCACATTTTTTACAGATATGTAAATCACTAAATGCAACAAATTGTCGTGTTTACATAAAAATAAGTTGACACATAATTCATGCATGCAATCAGAAAAGTCTATTGTGGCCTTACCTATCTGATAACTTTTGTCAAGAGAAACGAATCAAGTTTTGACAGATCTACATCAAATCTACTTTTGTAGACTATCACAGATGTAGATACTTACTGAACAGTTGACAGATTCCACAGCACGTCTGCACGTTCTTCAATTATAAAAGCAAATGTCGACACTTTCCCGTGAGACCAGGATCATTACCTCCGAGTTACAAGTGTCCTCCAACTTTGACACCGCAGTAAAGAATTGTTTATTAAGACTGTTTTCTTTTTATTTCTTTAAACATCACTCGCACCAAACTTCTACCTGGTTTATAAACGGACAAGTCAACGTCAAGATCCGGAAAAGTACGTCTTTGACTGGTCGTTGCAGTCTTAAGGGAACGGTAAAGTGGCAATCTCACCTGCTATAAAACAATAAACATAACAATCATCATCATCAAGTACAGGGCCTGCTGGCGTAGGTGATCATGTCTCTCCACAACTTCCGATCACGACAGTTATTTGTCATTTCTGTTTTTGACCTGCTGCCAAGCCATTCTCTTAAGCTGTCTGGTATCTTTTCTATTTGCTTCCCTCTATCTCGTCGTCCCTCACTTTTCCCAGTTGTTACAATATATTCCAGTTGTTCTCTTCTCATTACATGGCCACAAATTAATGATTATTTCTTCCTAATATTGGAAATTAGCTCTCTTTTTCCGTTGGTCTCTTTCAGAACGTTTTCATTAAGCTTCTTAGCTGTCCATGGTACACTCAACATTCTTCTGTAAAACCACATTTCTACAGACTCCAGTGATTTTCTTGTCTGTTCTCCTATTGTCAATGATTCACATCCATATGTTAAGACTGGCTCTACGTAACATTTAAGAACTTTTTTTTCTTGTTTCTATTGTCAAAAATGTATTGCTTGGTATCTTCCTCATTAAAAAGAAAATGCTTTTGCCTGAGCCATTCTGCATCTCACCTCTGTTGTACATCTTCCGTCTGAGGTTAATAAAGATCCCAAATATTTAAATTCATTTACCGGTTTTAATATTGTTCCACTTGTCTTTATTTTGCACGGATGTGATGTTTTTTTCTTTGTTGTTACCATTAATTCTGTTTATCTGCTATTAAGGCTGAGTCCGTTATTTTTGTTTTCTTTCACTATAATGTCCAACATTTCTTGTAACTCATTTTCACTCTTAACGATTAAGACTGTATCATCAGCATACCTTAGATTATTTATATTAGAACCTCCGATTCTTATTCCAGGCATGCCCCTTATGCATCTTAAAATAACCTCACTATAAATATTAAACAAATCCGGTGACAGCACACAACTTTGCCTATAAAGATAACAATACATGGCGCGAAAGAGAACTGTGATGATAACGACTTGCTTCTTATGAAGATTTATATAAATAACACCCTCACCCCCCTCCCTTGAGGTGTTTCCACTTTATCGGGTGGGAGGGTTTGAGTGTCCCAGTGATCCCAAGAATTATGGCGGTGGTAGCTGCCAGCAGGATCTCCCAAACCGGACAGGTCGAAGGTTAGGAGCCAGACAAAGAAAGACTCGCTGGTCCTCCAAGTTGGGGGTTTTGGTGTTGGGCAAGCGACCTACACATAGACAACATGACAAAAAGGTTGAAGAAACACAAACAAAAGAACCTACCAATCAAGTCTTGCAGGAAGGAGCGGTCATTGGTCTACGTCATTGGTCAAGGTCATTGACCTCCCCAAGCAACTAATAATAATTGCAGGAAGGAATGTGAGAACAATATGTGAAACAGATAGGTCGGCAACATGGAATGTGAGAACAATATGTGAAACAGATAGGTAGGCAACATGGAATGTGAGAACAATATGTGAAACAGATAAGGTCGGCAACATGGAATGTGAGAACAATATGTGAAACAGATAGGTCGGCAACATGGAATGTGAGAACAATATGTGAAACAGATAGGTCAGCAACATGGAATGTAAGAACAATATGTGAAACAGGCAGATCAGCAACATGGAATGTGAGAACAATGCGTGAAACAGGCAGGATAGCAACATGGAATGTGAGAACAATATGTGAAACAGACAGTCCAGCAACATGGAATGTGAGAACAATGTGTGAAACAGACAGGTCAGCAACATGAAATGTGAGAACAATATGTGAAACAGGCAGGTCAGCAACATGGAATGTGAGAACAATATGTGAAACAGACAGGTCAGCAACATGGAATGTGAGAACATTATGTGAAACAGACAGGTCAGCAACATGAAATGTGAGAACAATATGTGAAACAGGCAGGTCAGCAACATGAAATGTGAGAACAATGTGTGAAACAGACAGGTAAGCAACATGAATGTGAGAACAATGTGTGAAACAGACAGGTCAGAAACATGGAATGTGAGAACAATGTGTGAAACAGGCAGGTCAGCAACATGAAATGTAAGAACAATGTGTGAAACAGACAGGTCAGCAACATGGAATGTGAGAACAATGTGTGAAACAGACAGGTCAGCAACATGGAATGTGAGAACAATGTGTGAAACAGGCGGGTCAGCAACATGGAATGTGAGAACAATGTGTGAAACAGACAAGTCAGCAACATGGAATGTGAGAACAATGTGTGAAACAGACAGGTCAGCAACATGGAATGTGAGAACAATGTGTGAAACAGACAGGTCAGCAACATGGAATGTGAGAACAATGTGTGAAACAGACAGATCAGCAACATGGAATGTGAGAACAATGTGTGAAACAGGCAGGACAGCAACATGGAATGTGAGAACAATGTGTGAAACTGACAGGTCAGCTCAAGTGGTTACAGAGATGAAGAGATACAACCTTAATATGTTAGGTCTAAACGAAGTGAGACGGACCACCAATAGAAGAAACCATATATTATTGTGGTAGAAGTAATGACCAACATCTTGAAGGAGTTGCTATAGTTGTTAATAAAGAGACAGACAAAAGCCTCTTAGAGTAAAGTAAAGAGCCCCGGTCACGCCAAGTGGCGTATAGGGAATATGGTGTTAGTGACCATACATTTTACAGACCTTCAGCACATTATTATTTAGGTAATGTGGTCGGTATTAGGCCCGTGTCGCTTTACTTTCTCAAAAAAAAAATCAGTTTACAATTTAAGGCTGGGTGAACTCGGAAGCCGTCGGTTGGGATCGAACCCTACCCCTTGTTCTTTGTAGTCCAGTTCACTAACCACTGAGCTATCGCGGCTCCCCCTCTTAGAGTGGGAACCTATCAATCAATGCATAATACCAGCTAGATTCTACTCAAGGTTAACAGAGACAACACCTTTCAATGATATGCCCCAAATGAACAAGAAGCTGAGGATCGAAAGACAGATTTCTATGAATGTCAACAGGACCAGATCAAAAGACGCCATCACATGGCATTTAACTTGTAATTAGAGATTTCAATTCTAAAGATGGATCTGATAATGAGGGGTATGAGCAGTTCATGGGGATACATGGTCAAGGAAATACGAACAGTGTAAGGGAATACATGGCGAAGGAAATACGAACAGTGTAAGGGAATACATGGCGAAGGAAATACGAACAGTGTAAGGGAATACATGGCGAAGGAAATACGAACAGTGTAAGGGAATACATGGCGAAGGAAATACGAACACTGTAAGGGAATACATGGCGAAGGAAATACGAACAGTGTAAGGGAATACATGGCGAAGGAAATACGAACAGTGTAAGCGAATACATGGTCAAGGAAATACGAACAGTGTAAGGGAATACATGGCGAAGGAAATACGAACAGTGTAAGGGAATACATGGCGAAGGAAATACGAACAGTGTAAGGGAATACATGGTCAAGGAAATACGAACAGTGTAAGGGAATACATGGCGAAGGAAATACGAACAGTGTAAGGGAATACATGGTCAAGGAAATACGAACAGTGTAAGGGAATACATGGCGAAGGAAATACGAACAGTGTAAGGGAATACATGGTCAAGGAAATACGAACAGTGTAAGGGAATACATGGCGAAGGAAATACGAATAGTGTAAGGGAATACATGGCGAAGGAAATACGAACAGTGTAAGGGAATACATGGTCAAGGAAATACGAACAGTGTAAGGGAATACATGGCGAAGGAAATACGAACAACAATGGAGAATGCTTTCCTGCTTTATGCTTAGAGAATGGACTTATTATATGGGGCACTATTTTTCAATATAAGGGTAAAAAACACAAAACAACTTGGACATAACCAGATGGAAAAACCACCAACCAAATTGACCACATTACAGTAGGAAGAGAATGGATAAGATCATTGCATGATGTCAAAACAATCAGAGGTGCAGATGCTGGGAACAATTACAATATGCGTCTATGCGAAATAAAGTTAAAATTGAAAACAACACTTAGAGCACAAAATCCAAAGCAAGATTCGATTCACAGCGATGAACTGATAACATAATCAAGGCAAAATTCGTAATTAACATTACAAACAGATTCAAAGCCCTTCAGGATATACCAGAAGGAGACAAATATGAACAGTTCCAAAAGACACAAAATAAACTTAGAGAAGTTAGTCTGGAAGTCTTTGGACATCGTCTCAAGGAATGGAGGGATTGAATCACAGAAGAGTCATGGAAGAAAGAAAAACTATCAAACAGCTAATGCTAAATTATATGGAGGATAATAAGGCCAGGTTATTGGATGATTATACAGAGAAGAACCAACTAGTCAAAAAGAGAATGAGGAAAGATAAAAGACAGTATATTGAGGCGTTGGCAACTGAATCTCATGAACCAGTAGAGAGACGGAATAGCAGAACTGTTGACATGGTCATGAAGCTCATGAAGCAGTAGAGAAACGGGATAGCAGAACTGTTGACATGGTCATGAAGCTCATGAAGCAGTAGAGAAACGGGATAGCAGAACTGTTGACATGGTCATGAAGCTCATGAAGCAGTAGAGAAACGGGATAGCAGAACTGTTGACATAGTCATGAAGCTCATGAAGCAGTAGAGAAACGGGATAGCAGAACTGTTGACACGGTCATAAAGATCCTTCCTGGTGGCTTCCAAATTATTACCAACATTGTATGAAGTAAAAATGGAGAACCATTAATGAAAGAAAATGCACAACTAAAAAAAATGGGAAGAATAATTTAAAGAAACTCTCAAAGGATACTAGAAACTCTAATCCAGTAAGTGAAATTTCTATTTCCCCGCCACCTTTTAAATTGGAAATGAAGAAAGAGAATATTATATGCCTTGAAATTGAAACTGCCATCAATCAGACCACAGGTAACAGGGCATCTGGTGAAGATAGAATTTCTGCGATATCGATGTGAGAGTTGGACAGGTAGAAACCTGATGTCAGTCAGTATCTGGGAAGATTTTTTGCCGAGTGCTTCTCCAACGTGTAAAGAATAGTGTGGAAGGAAAGCTCAGAGAAGAGCAGTCATGATTTAGAAGTGGGAGATCATCTACTGCAATAATATTTGTCTTGAGAGCAATTGTAGTGCAGTCACTGGGTGGAATTTATCCTTGTAAATAAACTTCTTAGACATTGAGAAGACATTCAACAGAATCCGTCATGCTGTATTTTAGGATTTGGGAAAATCATATATTTACATTCGGGATCACAGATAAAATCATCAATATTCTAAAGGACATGTACGACGGCAACTAGTGCTGTGTAAGACGTAAAGGCCAGCAGACAATTTGGTTCAGAATCATAACGGTAGTTAGACAAGCATGTATTTTGACACCACTCCTTTACCTTGTGGTAATGGGCTCATACTCATCATCATCATCAAGTACCGTGCCTTCTAGCGTAGGTGATCATGTCTTTCCACGACTTTATCATTTCTGTTGTTGACCTTCTACCAAGTCATTCTCTTAAGCAGTCTGTTAGTTTTTCTCTTTGCTTCCCTCTATCTCTTCGTCTCTCAATTTTTCCAGTTGTTACAATATATTCCAGTTGTTCTCTTCTCATAATCATCAAACAAACAGCAAATAATTAACACAATATATTCTTCTTCTTAATCCTCTGAACTCCGGTCGGAGAATAGGACACTTTAAACTTGTCAATTCTAAGCTTGGTGATGAGATGAAGACTGCTTGAACGCCAAATGTTTACTGAATCCCTGAGCTGATATGCCTATTCTAGCAGAGATCTCTTTTTCTATGTTGTTAATTGATGAAATATAGCTTCCAAGGTATTTAATATGATCCACTTCTTCTAGTCCCACTCCTCTGAAAGTAATTTTCCTTGTACTTTTAGCAAATATTCTCATTTTTTTCAACATTTATTTTCAGTCTTACTGAGTTAGCAAACTGATCTACTCTGTCTGTTCTCTCTTGTATGTCTTGGTGGGCAAGCAATCCAACATCATCTACAACATCATCTACAACATCAGAACCTTCAAGACGTCCGGTGGTGGGCAAGCAACCCAACGTCATCTACAACATCATCTACAACATCATCTACAACATCATCTACAACATCATCTACAACATCAGAACCTTCAAGACGTCCGGTGAGACCCCTTCTAATTGCTCTTGGCCTGTCGCCAACAACCATTTACATAAGTCCATAACCACATAAGATACTATGCAATCCATTTTTGACAATAGAAACAAGGAAATAGTTCTTAAATGTTATGTAGAGCCAGTCTTAACATATGGATGTGAATCATGGACAATAGGACAACAGACAAGAAAATCACGGGAGGCTGTAGAAATGTAGTTTTACAAAAGAATGTTGAGAATGAAATGAAAACGTTCTGAAAGAGGCCAAAGTAAAACGAGAGCATTAGGAAGAAACAATTATACTTTTTTAGCCATGTAATGAGAAGGGAACAGCTGGAATATATTGTAACAACTGGAATATATTGTAACAACTGGAATAATCGAGGGACGAAGAAACAGAGGGAAGCAAAGAGAAAAGATACAAAATAGCTTAAGAGAATGTCTTGGCAGAAGGTCAACAACCGAAATGATAAATAGCTGTCGAGATCGAAAGTTGTTGAGAGACATGATCACCTACGCCAGCAGGCCATGTACTTGTTAATGATGATGTTAAAATTATGTTATGTGAATTACGAAGAGATAGAAGGAGGGGTAGAGGTTTTAAGGTGTGAACAGAAAATGAATTTAAAAAAGAATGAATCAGAATATGAAATAGATATTTAAAACGGTGAAAATGCTGTTTATGGGGGTGATGATGTGAAAGAATGTTTGCGTGAAATAGTGTTTGATTAAGTACAATTTTCTTGCAAATGTAATGAAATAATTTATGACAGAGTTAATAAAAGTCTATACAATTTTTTATACAGGAAATTGAGTGCAGCATTAATGTGTCATTAACAATGTAATGGACAACAATTGTCATGCTACTCCATGAACGAAAAGCTAACAGAGCAGATTGCTTCAAAATAAAAGTAAAATAAGTAAAGAGCCTCCGTCACGCCAAGTGGCGTATAGGGAAAATGGTGTTAGTGACTATAAATTTTTACAGACCCTCGGCACATGATTTTTAGGGTAATGTGGTCGGTATTACGCCCGTGCCGCTTTACTTTGCCAGAAAAAAAAATCCGGTACCCATTAAAGGCTGGGTGAACCGGTGGCCGTCGGTCGGAATCGAACCCTACCTGTTGTCCTTTGTAGCCCAGTTCACTAACCACTGAACTATCGCGGCTCTCGATTGCTTCAAAGATAAGGAAACAATTCTTGCATTTTCTGAAGTGTGATGTCTATTCCTTGAACATTATATCCAAGCCTGCCACTGAAAGTTCCCTAATTGTAACATTTTTCCAAGTAGTTCCCTAATTGTAAAATTTCAAATGGTTCCATAATTCTAACACTTTTTCCAAGTTGTTCTCTCTTTGCAACATTCCAAGTAGAACCCTAATTGTAATATTCTAAGTAGTTTTCTAAATGTAGTATTCCAAGTACTTCCCAAAATGTAACATTCTAAGTAGTTACTAAATGTAACATTCCAATTAGTTCCCTAATGGTAACATTCCAAGTAGTATTCAAATTGTAATATTGCAAGTAGTTCCCTATTGAAACATTATAACGTAGTTCTAGAAGCAACACACCACCCTTTGATTTCAGGAAGATAAGTAAGTCATCATCATTGAGTGCCGTCTCCGCATCGAAGGTTAGCTACCATAGAGCGCCATTCCGCTCTGGCTCTGTCTTTGATAGTGTAAGTTGTAATAGATTTTTATATGTCAATTTTTTTTATGTTACTCGTTCTTATTAGTCTTGGCCTGCCTCTTTTACCTTGTATTTTCCCTTCCAATATTACTTTTAGGATGTAGGCTGTTGTGTATTTTAAGAGGCCCAAAATAATAACAAATAATTGTTTGAATTGTGTTTCGTAGTTCTCTTTTCATTTTTAGTTGTTTTAAGACTGGAAGATAAATAATTTTACTATAAGTTTAAAGTAATGGAGATGCCTAATATAACCGAAAGATAAGCTTTCTAACACATTTGGTTTCCATGCAACAGATCTTGATGAATGAAGGTAAGGATGTGAGAGATTTAATGTTCTGTACAAGTTGGCTTACATGTGTTAGTGAAAATTAACAATCGGAAAGCAAAAAGGTATAATCCTTGGAGGTAAAACAAATTGGCTTTTATAGAAAATCTTATGAAAACTGTGGATGTCTAAAATTAGTAAAAATAGTTCACTTTGCTTATTCATTATCGAAGTATTTTGATGATTTCTCTGAAGCATTTTTCTTCAAATTAGCCTTTTTATTTTATTGATTTTTGCCAGATTGTCTATGATTTGCAACTATATGTTGTTATCTAGAAGATACATGGCTTCACGGCTTTGATGGAGGGCAAGAGTCAGTTTGAGAGGCGATCATAGAAACCCTGTAGCGTTGCAGTCTAACAACTGTTTATGAGACCCACCTTGATAGAATTGAAAAAAAACATAACGAATCTACAACCTTCACGGGAAAAATTAAAGTAAAGTATAAATGATGAAGGACGTAAAGTATGGACAATGTAAGAGAAGGCAAGTGGAGTCAGCCACGTACACATAACACGCATGCCTGGTAAGAAGATACAAGACTTGGGAACCATATCGAGCCACTGCAACATTAGTAACAGATATTTTAAAAAAAACGTTAAAGAGCTCTACAGAAAAGACATAAATTCTATGCAAAGTTTTATAGCTTTGTTTTGTTCGGTTTCTTATAGCTGAATAGCTTTGTCCAACACATCTAATGCGTGTAGAGTCCAATAAACCTTGTTTCAATCAGGTTTTGACAGTCATTTGATTACACACCGACACAGCAACATAAAACCGTTGTTATTATTCTATGCTAGAGACGGAAAGTGCCTTTATTATCATATAATTATGTTGTTTGCTTTTCAATATTTTGTCAGCAAGGATGTTGTATTTATAGACATAAATTAAAGCAAAACGAGAAGTAGTAAAGCCAAGACACAGGAAGCATACACAGAGGTGAACAAAGAAGTGAGAAGATGCATTAAAAGAGATAAGAGGAAATATATAGATGAACTAGCTAAAGAGGCAGAAGAAGCAGCAAATAAAGGGAATATGAAAGAACTGTACAACAGCACAAAGAGATTAAGTGGAAAATACACACAGATCAATGCATTTATTTATTTATTAAAGATAAGGAAGGAAAGCTGCTTAGTAATATAATGGAACAAATGGAGAGATGGATAGAGCACTTTGAAGAACTTTTGAACAGACCCGGCTCAAATAATCCTCCAGATATAATACCAGCAGGAGAAGAGTTACACGTTAACTGTGGAAAACCAAGTAAAAAAATAAATAATGAAAGCCATCAAACTATTAAAAAATGGTTAATCCACAGGACCAGATGAAATTTCTTCGGAAGCCATCAAAGCAGATATTAACACCTCTACCAAAATGTTACATAATCTATTAGATAAAATTTGGGAGAGGGAAGAAATACCTAAAGACTGGAAAGAAGGTTATATGATCAAACTACCAAAGAAAGAAAGTTTACAGGAGTGCACAAATTATAGGGGAATTATGCTACTATCACCATCATCATCGGGTGCCGTCTCCGCAACGAAGGTTGGCTACCATTGAGTGCCATTCTGCTCTGTCTCTTCTTTTGATGGTGCAGGTTGTCATAGGCTGGTTTGTCCATCTTTTGATGTTACTCGTCCATGTTAGTCTTGGTCTGCCTCTGCCTATTTTAACTTGTATTTTCCCTTCCATGATTACTTTTAGTAGGTTGTTGTGTCTTTTAACATGGCCCAAAAATCGCATTTGTCTTGTTTGAATTGTGTTTAGTAGTTCTCTTTTCATGTTTAGTTCTTTTAAGACATCATCGTTTGTTTTCTTTTCCTTCCATCCAATTCTACCTATTCTTCTATATATATCCACATTTCAAAGGCTTCAATTCTCTGTTCTGTTTTTTTGTCTAATGTCCATGTTTCTGCACCATATAGGAATATTGAGAAGATGTAACATTTTGCTATTCTTAGTTTTAGCCCTGATGTTATTTGTTTTGATGTTAGTATGTTCTTCATGACATTAAAATTACTTGTTGCCATTCATTTCGTTTTGTTTATTTCAATTGTGCATTTTCCATCACTGGTATGCTACTATCAGTGCCAGGAAATATTAAGCAGAATTATTCTGGAGAGACTAAAAGAGGCTTTAGAGAAACATTTGAGAGGATGAACAAGCAGGTTTTTGGAAGAACAAATCATGTGCTGATCAAATAACTACTATACGTATAATAGTTGAACAAAGCTTAGAACTAAAATCTCCACTTTATACTGGATTCATAGATTACGAAAGGGCATTTGATAGTTTAGACAGAGGAATGCTTTGGAAGTTACTGAGTCATTTCGGAATCCCCATAAAGTTTATTAACCTGATAAAAACAATGTATGAAGGAACGAAATTGAGTGTGGTGCATGAAGGACAGTTTACAGAAGCATTTGAAATAAGAACAGGAGTAAGGCAGGGATGCCTTCTGTCTCCATTTCTCTTTCTACTGGCCATAGATTGGATTATAAAAATAACTCAAAACAACAGAAATGGAATCCAGTGGTCACTGACCAAGCAACTTGATGATTTAAACTTTGCTGATGACATATCTCTCTTATCACACAGCCATCAACAGATGCAGGATAAAATGAGCATACTTGATGAGAGATCACATCAGCTAGGACTGAAGATTAATAGAGATAAGACCAACATTAGGAGAATTAATGCAGTTGGCAATACCCAAATAAAACTAGGTGAAATGCCTCTACTAGACGTACAATCTTACATATATCTGGGCAGTAATATAGATAAAGAGGGAGGAACAGAAAATGATACTAAAATAAAGATATCAAAAGCAAGAGGAGCTTTTTCGTTGCACTGGGAAAACATATGGAAAACCAAAGAAATTAAGTTAAATACAAAAATAAAAATTGTCAACTCAAATGTTAAGTCGGTGCTATTAAATGACTTTGAAACATGGAGAATAACAAAATTGACAATCAGGAAGATGCAGACTTTCATTAATGGATGCTTACGCAGAATAAAAGGATGGAAATGACAGGACAAAATCACTAACATAGAATTATGGAAATGTTCCAGTCAAATACCAGTGGACAAAGAGATACAGCGAAGACGATGGCGCTGAATAGGACACACACTGTGGAAGCCAACTGAGAGTATTACACAACAGGTCCTTTTTGGAATCCCCAGGGGAAAAGATAACGAGGAAGATCAAGGAATTATTGGAGAAGACAGATAGAAGCAGAGATGAAGATGATGGGGAAGACATGGAATGAGCTTAAAAGAATGGCGAAAACCAAAGCAACTTGGAAAGTGTTTGTTGAAGACCTATGCTCCACTGGGAGCTAAAATAAGGTAGTAGAAGAAGAAGAGATGTATTTATTAATTCTGTTAACTAACTGTCAGTTCATCATCATCACGAGTGCTATAACCGTGACGGTTGTTGGAAGACTCTTGACGACGACTTCACAATTGTCCACCAACCTTCACAATTGTCCACCAACCTTCACAATTGTCCACCAACCTTCACAATTGTCCACCAACCTTCACAATTGTCCACCAACCTTCACAATTGTCCACCAACCTTCACAATTGTCCACCAACCTTCACAATTATCCACCAACCTTCACAATTGTCCACCAACCTTCACAATTGTCCACCAACCTTCACAATTAAGTGCTACTTTCAGAAATGTGAGATGTGTGTGAAGTCTAGTTCTTTACTTTCTTTGGTGTTCTCTTCCCACCTCTTACTATTTTGTCTTCATTTTCCTGGTTCTACCCAATAGATTGAAATACCTGTAGATTGTATGTCCGTGCCATTGAGATTGTCCTTCCTGTTACTGTTTGACAGCAGAACTTAACAGGTGCTCTAGATCGTTGTATTTTCTTTTCTGTGGATTACAGACTTTTATGTCCATTTCTTCCTGTACAGATTGTATAACACGTCCGTGCCATTGTGATTGTTTTTTCCTGTTACGGTTGCCAGCAGACTTTAATTAGTCCTGTGCATTTTTTTTCTTTTTTTTTCTGTGGATTACAGACTTTTATTTCCATTTCCTCCAGTAAATTTGTGTACAAATCATCCTGACTTCACTCATTCAAATCGATGCACGACGAAGGTGTTCTTACACAATTTTATGAATAAAAATATTCATGTACTCTCAAAAAAGATGGTCACGCCTCTGTTAAGTACTTGATTATGATTAAAAAGTCGATCGAGAATATAACATTTTCAAGTAATATCATCATCATCGGGTTGCGTTTCCTTAGCAAAACGTTGCTCTCATCAAGGTTCGTCTGTAGGAATCTCTGTCTCTAGCCAGATCTCTCACTTTCCATGCTGTCATGTTCAAGGTCTCTTTGATGTTTTGAAACCATATCTTTCTTGGCCTTTCGCGGACCCATGTTGCTTTAACCATGTCTTCCATTATTGTTGTTAACAACCCGCTGCGTCTTTTGATGTGACAATAGTATCTTCATTTCCTCTGTACGATGTTGTTTATAAGCCAGTTCTCCTCAATTTTCAGGTCTCAATAACAACATAATGTTGATTATGGTTATGGAAGGCCCCGGTATCACTGCAAAGGAATTAAAATCCATAATTGCTCAACCGCCTGTGCCAGTGGAATCATCCGATAATATCTCATCTCCCAAACATGCAGTCCCCCATCATAGCAGTCTCAGCACACGCTGAAAGACATAGGCAGGCAAGATCGCACAGAAAGTCAACACAGCCATCTGTTCCCCGTCATACGATATCATCATCATCGTAAGCAATCGGAATATGGAAACACGATCACTACGGATAAAACGCACAGCTCACGGTGTGCACAGAGCACTTAACTAAGTAATTCCTGCAGCAAACCGACCTTGGAAAATGTGGAACCTGCAAGAAGGGACACTTTTCGGACACAGCCTTTAACAGTTCGTGCCGTCTATCTGCCATATTGACCGGAAGTTCACGTCCTCCTGAAAAATGTTGATTGTCATATTTTTTTAAAATAATGTATAGCGCTTGATGATATTAGGACATCGTTTTTGTCCCCCAATACGAACATATGAAACACAGTTATGCGTCGGATTATCCTCATCGTACACCGATCAACAGTCCGTAAGCGCTCATATCTCCCCTGCAATGTGAATTTGTGAAATGATAAACCAGTCCACAAGTATACCCTCGAGCTCACAGTAGTCTTCTTGAATCTAGACAACATCTCTCCTAACCAACATGAAACTCGTGAGTCACACTGGGGCAACAAAGTCATGTTTATAATAATATGATATTGTTAAGTTAACAATTAAGCTTGGAATCCATGATGGCTGAGAGAATGTGGTGCTCCTACTAATGAGCACAAATGTCCAGGTTTAGTTCCCATTTCTGGCTATTTTTTTTCAACCGCGCCTTCCAGGATGACTCAGCCTCTGAAAATTGGTATCAATGATTTCCTCAAGGAAATTTGGTCTACTTGGCGTGATACCGACCACATCGTACATAAGCCATTTATAATGGCCGTTACAAAAACATCGGTACTAGCACTATATTTCCCATACGAAAGTGGGGATAGAGCACTTACTTAATATTTACACTCGTCTGTGTCTCGAGACTGTTAGAATCCCACTACTGTTATTAATAGCTATAGGATCAGAGTGTCCCACATATCTTGTTGGTGTTTTATTTTTCCTTTGAAATAAACTGGTGTGTATTGATTGTTCATTGAAAGATTTGATCGCAATGCAATCAATACCACACAGGTGTTCAGGCCTATCCAGATAGAGACACAAAATAGGCACGTTGATTGTGCCTGTAGCCTCGATCTTCATCGCAATGTTGTACTTGTATCTACGAGTTTGACACTCAACAATCAGTTCTGGAGAAGACATGCTAGAGCAACTTTTCAAAACCTTTCTTCTTATTAAACAACGTGTGTTAGATTCAGCTGCATATCCATACTTCGGAAATTACCTGCCTATTTTTTTTTTCCTTGTTTCCTGCTATTTGTGCTGTGCTATATCGAGGCAATAGAAATGTTTAATTTTCTGGTCTTCAATGAGTTGCTATGTCCAGTTTGCTTAACACTTTGTTGCTATGTCCAGTTGGGTTAACACTTTGTTGCTATGTCCAGTTGGGTTAACACTTTGCTGCTATTTTTCCTATCCACATCTTCCTGGGCTTCCCTTTGACTATGTAACCGAATGTTTCAATATAATATGTTCCAGCTACAGGCTGGTTAGATTTCATTGGGGCCACATATTAAAACCATGTCAGATTTTTATTCTTCAGTGTGATTATCAGCTGGCGTTAATATCAAGGTTTCATCTCAAGATTTCAACTCAAGGTTTCATCTCAAGGTTTCATCTCAAGGTTTCATCTCAAGGTTTCATCTCAGGGTTTTATATCAAGGTTTCATCTCAAGGTTTCATCTCAAGGTTTCATCTCAAGGTTTTATCTCAAGGTTTCATCTCAAGGTTTCATCTCAAGGTTTCATCTCTTACCTTATTCCTTCCAGTTTTGCTGACAGATTTTCTAAGAATTTCATTTCACAAATTGTTACTTTGCCCTGTCTTTCAAGAAGCATTGGTGGCTGAGTGGTTACTGTGCTCGCTTCTTGATTACAAGGGTATGAGTTCCGACAAGACTCCAGGTTTCACGCAGCCTCTAAAATTTTGTACCAGGGAGTTTTCTTGAACGTAAAGTCGGCCTGACGTGATACCGACCACATCACCCAAAAATATGTCGTGCATATGGAAACATATGATCACTAACACCATACTGCCCATTCTGCCGCTTCATTGACACATGGGTTTGTTAGTCGACACGGAACTCATGAGCTTTCACGGATTTGGTTATAGGCTCAACAATGAAGGAAGGCAGTGGGGCTATCTGCACTGACTGCAAGTCTCCGACCGTTGAAGTCATGTTATGAGACACACACTTAAACATGTGCTTCCTGAGAGGATCAACGAGTACGCTCAGGAAGATCGCAACTGCCTGGGTTCGAAGCCAGTGGTTAGTGTCTCTGGCTGGGTCAAATGTGACACAATTATATTTCACGTTCGTGACACAGATCACGCGTATGTGAACAAGCTGACTAGCTTGTCAATTTGGTTGATGCTGGATGCGGTAGACCGTGGACCGCGAGACATTCTGAATGCCCTCAGGGTCGTCGGACGAAGGACTGACTTTAAAAATGATTGTTAATCTGGAGCAGAGTTGTTTTATGTAATCAAGGGAGCTAACTCATGTGAAATATTTTCGTTTCTCGCCCCATAAAGAAGAACTACTTCGTGCCGACACTGTTAGCTCTACTTCCTGGTTGTGCTTATACATTTTACTGATCTTTTTTCTTCACCAGTTTGATCATTTCCATGTTTGTCATTGCTCATGCGTTTACTTGTATTAATCTCAATACACTTCAGCTTACGTCAGAAGTCATACATGAACTTCGCCCAGGTTCAGTCTCATCCAGGATACCTGATTTTTATTTCTCGATTTGTAAACAAAGAAGTACGTTGAGACGTCAATACAGGACTGCTGGGCTTGTTTATAGAAGAAAAAAAGGAAAGATAAAAATCGTCATTTGTTTAGCCCGTTGTTGATATATGTTTTTATGTGTTGGTTACCAATCAGGTACACTCATTCCTGGTGTGTGGGATTGGCATTTTGACAACTTTCATTATACACGCAGACATACACAAAAATACATATATATATATATATATATATATATATATATATATATATATATACGATCAAACATACATATACATACATACCAATATACATACACATACATACATACATACATACATACATACATACATACATACATACTTACTACATACATACATACACACATATAATAAGAAAACAAATATTAGGTCAATCTGTTCAACCAGTAGAACTTTGAACTTCCTAGAATAAAAACAAAATAAAAAAATTAACCACTCTAATATACATTACATATATATATATGACTGTGTTACCGGGGCCTCATTATGAGGAAAGTAGTAAATAGTGACACTTTGACCTTCCAGGCATGTCATAAGAGGCGATAAAGGAGGTTGATCGATGGCTTGACAAGCTGTCATTGTAAAAAGTATTGTTATGGAATAAGAGCCGCAGATTTTAGAAGCAGTGATCTCTGATTTCCATTTTGCCACGGAAGTTTTCTGTTTTTGAGATTGTGGTTCTCCTCTATGTGTCGTCTTCAGCAAGAAAGGACAATAGATATTGTGAATATATTGAGTGTCGTCTCCACATCGAAGATTGGCTACTATGGAGCGCCATTCCGCTGCGTCTCTGCCTTTTACAGTGCAGGTTTTCATAGACTGACACATACATCGTTTGATGTTACTCGTCCATGTTAGTCTTGGTCTAACTCTGTTTCTTTTATCTTGTATTTCCTTTCCAAGAAAACTACTATAGTAGTTCTCTTATCATTTTTAGTTATTTTTAGACTTTACCTTTCTTTCCTACCACTTCTTCTTATTCTTCTATAAATCCACATTTCAAAAGCTTACATTTTTTGTTTTGTTTTCTTGTCTAATGTCCATGTTTCTGCACTATACATGAATGTTGAGAACCTATAAAATTGTATTATTCTTACCCCTGGTGTTATTTGTTTTGATGTTAGTATATTGTTCATAGCATTAACATGTTTTTTGCCATTCGTATTCTTTTAGTTTATTTCAGTTTCACATTTTCCATCACTGGTTATAGTATGTCCAAGGTAGTTGTAGTTCTGAACTGGCTTCAGGTCTAGTTCTTTAACTTTGATATCCATTGTAGGTTTGAGTATTTCTTTGTTTATGATCATAGTTTTAGTCTATTTTATATTCATATCTAATCCATATTTTTCTTGCTTATCATGTTTATTTCATTAATTAATTGTTGTAGATTTTCATTATTTTCTGCTTGTAATGCAGTATCATCAGCATATCTTAGGTTATTGATTACCTTTCCATTAATGTTTAGGCCTGGCATCTCTGTGATGTTTTTAAATATTTGCTAAGTGTATAGATTAAACAAGCTTGGTGACTGGATGCATTCATATGAAGTAGTCTTACTACTCTTTTTATATCAATGTAGAGTTTTGTATCAATGGATGTAGAGTTCTATTTGTTATATGTTATTATTGCTGTTTGCTCACAGTTAAATTGCATATTAGTCGTATGTCTGTGTCATCTATGTTTTTATGCATTTAGGCAGTCAATAACCATTTAGGCAGTCAATAACCATTTAGACAGTCAATAACCATTTAGGCAGTCAATAACCATTTAGGCAGTCAATAATCTTTTAGACAGTCAATAACCATTTAGGCAGTCAATAACCATTTAGGCAGTCAATAACCATTTAGACAGTCAATAACCATTTAGACAATCAATAACCATTTAGACAGTCAATAACCATTTAGACAGTCAATAACCATTTAGACAGTCAATAACCATTTAGACAGTCAATAACCATTTAGACAGTCAATAACCATTTAGACAGTCAATGACCATTTAAACAGTCAATAACCATTTAGACAGTCAATAACCATTTAGGCAGTCAATAACCATTTAGACAGTCAATAACCATTTAGACAGTCAATAACCATTTAGACAGTCAATAACCATTTAGACAGTCAATGACCATTTAAACAGTCAATAACCATTTAGACAGTCAATAACCATTTAGACAGTCAATAACCATTTAGACAGTCAATAACCATTTAGACAGTCAATAACCATTTAGACAGTCAATAACCATTTAGTCAGTCAATAACCATTTAGACAGTCAATAACCATTTAGACAGTCAATAACCATTTAGACAGTCAATGACCATTTAAACAGTCAATAACCATTTAGACAATCAATAACCATTTAGACAGTCAATAACCATTTAGACAGTCAATAACCATTTAGTCAGTCAATAACCATTTAGACAGTCAATAACCATTTAGACAGTCAATAGCCATTTAGACAGTCAATAACCATTTAGACAGTCAATAACCATTTAGACAGTCAATAACCATTTAGTCAGTCAATGACCATTTAGACAGTCAATGACCATTTAGACAGTCAATAACCATTTAGACAGTCAATAACCATTTAGTCAGTCAATAACCATTTAGACAGTCAATAACCATTTAGTCAGTCAATAACCATTTAGACAGTCAATAACCATTTAGACAGTCAATAACCATTTAGACAGTCAATAACCATTTAGTCAGTCAATAACCATTTAAACAGTCAATAACCATTTAGACAGTCAATAACCATTTAGACAGTCAATAACCATTTAGACAGTCAATAACCATTTAGTCAGTCAATAACCATTTAGACAGTCAATAACCATTTAGACAGTCAATAACCATTTAGACAGTCAATAACCATTTAGACAGTCAATAACCATTTAGACAGTCAATGAGCAGTTTACGGTGTATTTGATGAAAAGCTTTGGTGTAGTTTACGAAGCAGGTATTTATTAATTTGTTTACTTCGGTGCACTTTTAGATTAATGTCCTCATGCAGAATATGGCTTATTTTGTCCCACAATTTTACCTAATTCCGAATGGTTGTTCTTCTAATTTAATATTTATTTTGTTCTGAATCTTGGGGGACTGGTTGGTCTCGAGGCCGGCGAGACAGAGAGGTTGTGGGTTCAAATCCCGGTTGGTTAGGATTTATATTTATGATTTCTCTCTCTCTCAGCTGCGAGGCCCGGCTTGAAACGTCAAATACACATCAAAGGAAAAAAAATATGAGTACTTCCGAAGTCGGTGTTATCTGCCTGTGCGGCGAGGGACCCCTGTGCACACTGCTGCCAGGGAAAAATGGATTAACACGCAAAATTCAGATCCTAGCCTCTCGGAACTTCGTCAGAGTTAAAAGCTGGCGAACGAAAAAATTTTTTTTTTTTATTCTGAATCCTTGTGTAACGTCAAACAAGATGTTTGTTATTGGTTCACTAGATATATTGTTCTATCATCACTGCATTTAACTGTACCATTCTCTTTAGGCAGTACAATGAAAGTTGATGTTTTTAGTTCATTTGGTGTGTAACCTGTAAGGTATATGTCGTCGCATATGACTGATATCACTACAATGCCAAAGCGTTCTAGTGCCTTTATTATTTCTATCTGTGTGTGGAAAGGTCCTGCAGATATTCACTTTTTTCATTGCTTATATAACTTTTCCAACCTCTGATGTTAAGACTGTATAGCCTGACGTACATATTCTAGGAGACAAATAATAATATGTGAATATTATTATGGAGGGAAACTTCCGAGACGATGGATCAGCGAATCATTTCAGAGGAAGAGATATGTGTACAGCACTCGGAAAAAAAAACACAAAAAAAATCAACAACAGAAAAAACAAAGAACAATATACGGTCCGAAGCAGGATCGAACCCGCACTCCTTGGGCTATTTATATTTAGATAGCTGAGTTGGCCGTGTGCTCTAGCGTTTGGTTTCATCAAACACGACACAACACAACGAGCCTTTCAATAATCGTTGCGAGTACACCAGACCTAAAGATCGACAACGAAAAAGATGGATTGGCGGAATATTAGAAACACTAGGAAACATAACAGCAACAGGGGCAAACAAAAGAGTAAAATACCGCAAAATATTTCTTTCCTCAACGCTGAAAGGCAAATGAGGAAGGAGTGAAGAAGTAGAACTCACTTTGGTAGAGCCAGATTTCTTTTGCCATTTTGTGTATTTCATTATCTATTTTGCTCATGTTTTTGATTTTCTTTTCCTTCTCAAAGTAGGAATTACATATTGTCAGCCTGTTTTCTTCACCAAATTGTATTAATCTGTCTCCTCTTTCATTTATTTTTCCTACACCATGATTTCCTATAATGGTTTTATGTCTTCCTTTTCCTACCTTAGCATTCATATTACACGTTACAATCAAGACGTCCAAAGATTTCACTTGCTTCATAACTTGATTGGAATCTTCATAGCACACCTCATTTGTTCTTCTGTGTAGTCTTGAGTAAATAAATGCTTAGATAAATGTTATTTAAATATGATCAAATTGTTCAGCAATAGTTCACCTACTATTGACATTTCGACATACTGAATGCTGTTACTTACATTTACGTTTAATTACTTTCATTACTGAAGATTGTGCTCACTTCAGTTTGTACATTTTCTAACTATAACCCCCCCCCCCCCACCCCCCCCCCCCCACCTCCCCTTCCATCATTGAAAAGTGTTTGTGCCGAAGCAAAATTGATATCGCCAAGGTCCACCTCTTTCAACATTAAAAAGCTAACATTTTGGAGTGTGTTCTTTTTATATCACCCTACAAGTTAGTGGGTAGATTATTTTCGCGAAATTAAAACACTGAAGGGTGACCTAGTTATTAAAGCAAGAATATTTGTATAGTAGCAGCAAGAGATCAAATTTCACGAAAAGAAAACCATAAAAACAAATGTGTTACAAAGAGGCTCTACAACTGATACAGCTGAGAATAGAGCTGAGAAAGAGGGTAGAGTAACTGACATTGATATGAGAGAATACAAGTATTTGTCAAGACAAATTAAATAGTCCATTAGAAAGGAGAGATCAATATAATACATGCAAGAGTGCTGCACCAAAAAAGAAGATCATCAAAAACAAGGACGAGATCAAGCAATGTTGAGAGATTAATTCAGAGAAATTAATACTTAACTTCTTCCTCATTCCTTCTTCATGTGTCTTCTCGATCAGCTCAGTCCTACCGTCCTGACACATGCAGGGAGCAGTGACGATGGCCGCACTCAGCTCACGTGACGATGGCCGCACTCAGCTCACGTGACGATGGCCGCACTCAGCTCACGTGACGATGGCCGCACTCAGCTCACGTGACGATGGCCGCACTCAGCTCACGTGACGATGGCCGCACTCAGCTCACGTGACGATGGCCGCACTCTGCTCACGTGACGATGGCCGCACTCAGCTCACGTGACGATGGCCGCACTCAGCTCACGTGACGATGGCCGCACTCAGCTCATGTGCAGATGGACGTCGCCTTGATCCAACAGCTGATATTTCCTTCGTTCGCATCTAATGGGACTTTAGAGCTTGACAAGCGAGACATCCCTAATGTATACATTGATTATCTGTTAGAGTGATACCGTGGCTGATGGGCAGTCACTTCGTGGGTGATGGTCAGTCACTTCGTGGGTCATGGTCAGTCACTTCGTGGGTCATGGTCAGTCACTTCGTGGGTGATGGTCAGTCACTTCTTGTTACTTCGTGAAAGAGTGACATCCCGCTACAAGAAGGATCTTTCAAACTGAGGGAACGGCTGGGAACAGGGGTTAACCATTAAGCTATTGTGACCGTCAGCGTGGATGTGCTACGTCATTTGTTGAGATGACCCGAGACGTGAATACTTCAAGTGTCGATCCATCATTGTAAAACTGCACGTTCTTCCCTGAGATGTGTCCCACTCATACTCTTGATGATACATGATGTTGTTCCCTGAGATGTGTCCCACTCATACACTTGATGATAGATGATGTTGTTCCCTGAGATGTGTCCCACTCATACGCTGATGATAGATGATGTTGTTCCCTGAGATGTGTCCCACTCATGCTCTTGATGATAGATGATGTTGTTCCCTGAGATGTTCCCCACTCATACTCTTGATGATAGATGATGTTGTTCCCTGAGATGTGTCCCACTCATGCTCTTGATGATAGATGATGTTGTTCCCTGAGATGTTCCCCACTCATACTCTTGATGATAGATGATGTTGTTCCCTGAGATGTGTCCCACTCATACTCTTGATGATAGATAAAAGGCTAAAGAATTATGTTCTGGGAAATGTGAATGTTGTAGTATTAATATTAATTGATGACAATGAAGTTGTGGATGACATGCTTAGTAGCTGCAGTGCTAAACGGGAGTGTCAGGAGCATTACTATAATGACTTCTAATGATACAAGTAGCAGCAGCAGCTCTTGTGAGTGGAACAGACCTCTGGATAACACTAGTGATAAAACTGTAAACACTTCATTTCTCCTTAAACATGGGCGCAAGCCTGGAGTAAGTGAAGAATCTGGCCCTCACTGAACACCCTTGGACTATTAAAAAGTCATGTATGCTAACAATGTTACAAAGTCATATTTGCTGACAATGTTACACATTTCGTTGCCAGTTCAATGAATGTCTAGGCTAAGTATAAAACAACTTTAAAAAAACCAGCAGTGAACAGGTCTTGTCAAAATGAGCAATTGGAAAGATTGAGAAATTGATTGCAATAGAAGTAGATGTCAGAGCCTCTATACGCGACTATTTCTCGTTGGAGACTGACTGCTTCAAAGCTCCTTTAAACTACGACAACGTTAAAAGAGATCGATGGGTGTCTATTTATCAAAGCAATGCTGCATATTTACCTATTTGAAACTTGTACATCTCCCAAGATGGCAACATCGATAAGAAAATAGACACACGGTGTAACAAGGCGCACCAAATACTCGGACAGCTGTCCCCTATACTTCAACACAAAGCTAAGCCTATTACCACAAGAAACACCTTATAAAAAGTATGTTCATTCCAATATTGCTATACTCATGCCAAACATAGTCACTTACAACTAGCATAAACGAAATTGTGTCACCACAGAGATAAAATGTCTGAGAAAAGCGCATTGGGTGACCAGAAAAGACAGAATCCAAAAGGATATTATAAAGGAAAGAGTAGGCACTGAACCAATCCAAGGCTACACTCAGAAACAACAAGTAAACAGGTTTAACCAGCTAGAAATAATGTTGTGTGATATCTTACCACACAAAGCATATATTAAGAGGAGAATGCAGAAGAACAAGTTCTTAAACATAAAATGCTTACACAGAGTGACCTCAGCTTACACAATATGACCTGTGCTTACATGCGTGGTGACTTGAAAGAGAAAAAATAGTTAGTCCTTAACCATCGCCATATATAAAAGTACTTCAATGGGTGGCGATTGTTGAACATTTTAAATTGCTTTCCAGATCAGACAATGCAATCAATGACAGAAGAAAGCAATGAAGAATTCGATAGATTGTATTGCAATAACAGGGTAAATGAACTGTCACACTAAAACAGCTTGCAGAAAAAACGACAGAACACAACCAAAACTTATACATAGCCTTCATTGACCAGGAAAAAGCATTCGACAGAGTAAACAGAGAACAACTGTGGGAGATACTAACAACATACGGAGTAAGCCAACATCTAACCAACATTATTAAAAGTCTCTACGCCAACAGCAGCTGCAGGGTCAGAACAGCAACAGGCTACACAGACCACTTCGAAGTTAGATCAGGTGTAAGACAGGGGTGCGTACTATCCCCCTACTGTTTATTACATACATGGACCATATATGCAAGCTAGCCAACCCATCAGAGACAGAGGAGATCAACGAGCTTCTATTTGCAGACGACCAGGCACTAATACATGAAACAATAGAAGACCTACAAGAACACTTAAACAAACTCAACATCTTAGGAACAAAATACAACATGAAAATCAACATCAACAAAACAGAAGTCATGAATGTCGCCAAAAATAAAACAGAACATCAACATAACTATAGAAGGCAGACAACTAAAACAAGTAGAGGAATTCAAATACCTAGGAAGTCTAATGACAAACGACAATTCCCAAACAGCAGAGATAGAATCAAGATGCAACAAAGCTTGTCAAATCATCGGACAGTTATCACCACTATTGTCCAACAAGGAAATAACTCTGGAGGCAAAACGAGCACTATACAATACAATCTTCATTCCAACGTTGTGCTACCAATGCCAGACCTGGACTCTAGATGCAAGAACAATAAGAAAAATAACCTCTACAGAGATGAAATGTGTTAGACGAATGACAGGAAACAGTCTGAGAGATAAGATCAGAAATGTAGAACTGAGAAAAAAGCTAGGAATAGCCCCAGCCACAGAATATATAAGGAAACAACAGATAAAATGGTTCGGCCACGTGACAAGGCAGAAAGAACAAAACACAACACAACGAGCCTTCAACAAACGTTGTGAGAACAACAGACCCAAGGGTCGACCACGAAAAAGATGGATCGATGGAATATTAGAAGCACTAGGAAACATAACAGCAGCAGAGGCGAACAGAAGAGCAAAAGACCGCAAATTATATCTCCCCTCGACGCTGAAAGGCAGATGAGGAAGGAAAGAAGATGAAGAAGAAGAAGAAGAAGAAGAAGAATAACAGGGTGATATTCTAGAAATAATAGAACGAAGAAGTATGTGTTAGCACTCGGAAATAATGACAGACAAACAACAACAGAAAAAAAAACAAAGAACAATATATGATCCGAAACGGGATCGAACCCGTACTCAGTGGCACCGCGCCTTGCCACGAGAAGCCGAACGCTTGGTACACTGCCACGCAGCCAAGACTTTAAAAAAAAAAAAGTTTAAAAAAGTTTCTGGTTGATATTCTAGAAGTAGGATTAGCAATTATTAGAAACAATTAATAACGTGTTAATACCTATATATAACTGGCAATCTTTGGCTAGTTGACATTGAAACCAAACGTATATAAATTGTGCGTCCTGGGATCACACATTTAGATAAAAGCATTATGTTAGCTTTGTTTGGTATCCTGGGAGACAATGGTTAAATCATCAAATAAACACAAACAATATTCTTATAATTGAAGGCACAGTTTAATGTATCATTGTCATATTTTCAATTTCAATTCAAATTATCATTCAAATGTAATGATATCATTGATGTTACTAAGTTTAAATAATAATTATAACCGTAAATAGTGTTGTTCAAACAAAAGCTTGCTGTAAATGAACTGTCAATGTCCGTTACCTGTCTCATTGAAACC
Source organism: Megaustenia siamemsis (assembly GCA_032433765.1). Lineage (NCBI taxonomy): Eukaryota > Metazoa > Mollusca > Gastropoda > Stylommatophora > Ariophantidae > Megaustenia > Megaustenia siamemsis. The sequence continues at coordinate 48,153,281 of JAVIAB010000088.1, forward strand.
AGCCATGTTATATAGTTTGTCTATTTAAATATTATATTATCTAACTACTAATTGTCATGTTTTTTTCCTTCCTCATTTGCCTTTAAGCGTCGAGGGGAGATATAATTTGCGTGTTTTGCTCTTTTTTTCGCTTCTGCTGCTTGTATGTTCCCTAGTGTTTCTAATATTCCTTCGATGCATCTTTTTCGGGGTCGCCCATTGGGTCTGGTGTTCTCGCAACGCTTATTGAAGGCTTGTTGTGTTGTGTTTTGATCCTTCTGCCTTGTCACGTGACCAAAACCATTTTATCTGTGGTTTTTTGTTTTTTATATTTTCTATGGCGGGAGCTATTCCTAAATTTGTTTCTGAGTTCTTCGTTTCGATCTTGTCTCTGAGGCTGTTTCCTGTCATTTGTCTAACAGATTTCATCTCAGTAGATGTTATTTATCTTATTGTTCTTGCATCTAGGGTCCAGGACAGGCAGCTAACTAACTATCTGACTAATTGTACAAAGGCCAGAATCAGTTTAGTCAAAAGACATTAACATTTTCATGTCTTTGATGATAACATGACGATCACAGCGACACAGTGTATACAAAGCTGTTACATGTCTCAACACAGTACCTAAGGTATACAAAGCTGTTACATGTCTCAACACAGTACCTAAGGTATACAAAGCTGTTACATGTCTCAACACAGTACCTAAGGTATACAAAGCTGTTACATGTCTCAACACAGTACCTAAGTTATACAAAGCTGTTACATGTCTCAACACAGTACCTAAGGTATACAAAGCTGTTACATGTCTCAACACAGTACCTAAGGTATACAAAGCTGTTACATGTCTCAACACAGTACCTAAGGTATACAAAGCTGTTACATGTCTCAACACAGTACCTAAGTTATACAAAGCTGTTACATGTCTCAACACAGTACCTAAGGTATACAAAGCTGTTACATGTCTCAACACAGTACCTAAGGTATACAAAGCTGTTACATGTCTCAACACAGTACCTAAGTTATACAAAGCTGTTACATGTCTCAACACAGTACCTAAGGTATACAAAGCTGTTACATGTCTCAACACAGTACCTAAGGTATACAAAGCTGTTACATGTCTCAACACAGTACCTAAGTTATACAAAGCTGTTACATGTCTCAACACAGTACCTAAGGTATACAAAGCTGTTACATGTCTCAACACAGTACCTAAGGTATACAAAGCTGTTACATGTCTCAACACAGTACCTAAGGTATACAAAGCTGTTACATGTCTCAACACGAAATATTATCAAACTTTCAGATTCTCATTTTACATACACACTCAAAATGTGGCTGCAGTTCTCACTGCCTATATATGTGTCAATATCAGTCCCAGTCCATGCAACAAGGTTGGTGTCTGTAACTGCCTATGTTTATTGTTGATATCAACTTGACACAACAACAGTACTAAATATCAAGTTCTCAAATACAAAAAAGTCCATATTAACGTAATTTATTTATTTTATTTTATTTATTTATTTATTTTATTTTTTTATTTTTTCTTTTTTTTTTTTGGGGGGGGAGGGGTTAGGGCTTGGGTTAGGCTTGGGTCATGGTTAGGGCTTGGGTTAGGGTTAGGGCTTGGATTAGGGTTAGGGCTTGGATTAGGGTTAGGGCTTGGATTAGGGTTAGGGTTTGGGTTAGGGTTAGGGTTAGGGCTTGGGTTAGGGCTTGGGTTAGGGTAAGGCTTAGGATTAGGGTTAGGGCTTGGGTTAGGGCTTGGGTTAGGGCTTGGGTTAGGGCTTGGGTTAGGGCTTGGGTTAGGGCTTGGGTTAGGGCTTGGGTTAGGGCTTGGTTAGGGCTTGGGTTAGGGCTTGGGTTAGGGCTTGGGTTAGGGTAAGGCTTAGGGTTAGGGTTAGGGCTTGGGTTCGGGCTTGGGTTAGGGTTAGGGCTTGGGTTAGGGTTTGGGTTAGGGTTAGGGCTTGGGTTAGGGTTAGGGCTTGGGTTAGGGTTAAGGCTTGGGTTAGGGTTAGGACTTGGGTTAGGGTTAGGGCTTGGGTTAAGGCTTGGGTTAGGGTAAGGGTTAGGGTTAGGGTTAGGGCTTGGGTTAGGGTTAGGATTAGGGTTAGGGCTTGGGTTAGTGTTAGGGCTTGGGTTAAGGCTTGGGTTAGGGTAAGGTTTAAGGTTAGGGCTTGGGTTAGGGTTAGGGCATGGTTTAGATCTTGGTTTAGGGCTTGTGTTAGGTCTTGGTTTAGGGCTTTGGTTAGGGTTAGAGTTAGAGCGTGGGTTAGGTCTTGGGTTAGTGTTAGGACTTGGGTTAGGGTTAGGGTTAGGGCTTGGGTTAGTGTTAGGGCTTGGGTTAGGGTTAGGCCTTGGGTTAGGGTTAGGGCGTGGGTTTGGGCTTGGGTTAGGTTTAGGTCTTGGGTCAGGTTTAGGTCTTGGGTTATGGTTAGGGCTTGGGTTAGGGTTAGGTCTTGGGTTAGGTTTTGGGTTAGGTTTAGGTCTTGGGTTAGGGTTAGGGCTTGGGTTAGGGTTAGGGCTTGGGTTAGGTCTTGGGTTAGGTCCTGGGTTAGGTTTAGGTCTTGGGTTAGGGTTAGGGCTTGGGTTAGGGTTAGGGCTTGGGTATGGTTTAAGGTTTGAGTTAGGGTTTCGTTTAGGAAACATATAAACCCCCCCCCCCCCCCCAATTGTTTTTCTTTCTTCTAGAATTACGGGTTTTCTAAGGCCAGATTAGTGAATCATCGGATAAAGTACAATGTTATTCAAAAGGATTTTACTCTACTGAACTAAACACACTATGTATGTCCTTAAACTAGGACTTTCACCAAGTTTGACCTTTATCGTTGCATATTATTATCATCGGTATCAATCTTCATCTCTAGAACTGAGCTAATTTCCTGGTCATTGTCTAATGTTTCATTAAAAGAAATCTGAGATTCAAGTCAATCACGAGATATCAATACAACTATGTGGAGTTGCAGTAAAACTGGAAGCTTGAGAAAAGAACAAATAAATAATGTGTAATACAGCGTTAGTGTAATGTGATATACAATATATGTATCTGAACTTTTGACCAGATCGTGTCTGTTTATCTGTGTTTTGTGATGTAGCCAATCATTTAATTTGTTGTCTTTTCTATAAAGTCTACTCAGACTACTACAAACATAATTAATGGTTGTATTTTCTTGTACATTTTCCAATGATAATTAAAACTTTAAAGCTGGCTCTCAAACTACACCTGACACATCCCCGTGGTGTTTATTTTACTGTCTGCTCTAGAATGGGACGTCCTAGTTTGACTGGGATGGTACAACTATGAGAGAAAAATCGCTGTTCTTACTTCTCTTATCATTTCTTTGTGCGCTTACGATATGCTTGATTACAGTTCTATATGTTAGATAATGAGAATGGTAGAACTATGTCAAATAGTTCCTTCAATTATTACCATAAAGTAACATACTTATAATTATATCATAATAACTTAGTTATTTACATTATAAGATATGAGGAAAATAATCATGATTTTCATGTAATAAATATCTCTTATAGACTATTCCATTTTTTCTTAAACATAAAGAAACTGCAACGGGATCGCAAGGAAGGTGGCCTTCCATTGGTTCTACTTTGATGTATTTGAATAAAGAGATCGATGTCTTATTAGTGGATCTTCTTCTGTCATGGTAACGAGGAGCTGAATCGAGAAATGTCTTTCCTAGCTTTCACACACATTGCATGATCGATAGTTGTAGTAGGTTTGACCTCCATAGACATGGAAGCCTATTTATTAGTAACGGATTGAATTACCTGACCTCTGTCACGGGTATACTAAGGAATACCGTGGCTGGGTGTACTTTGATATTTAATTCATTGAGAACAAATGATGTGATATGTTAATTTTGTATCGTGTTACAATATTAGAGAAGTCGTAACCTCCGTTGTTTCTTCTGATTATCTGCCCCTGTCTTAGGGACTTAACATTTTAAAATTAAGAACAAATGAAGATTAGTGATACAGAATAGAATGTTTGGGGAGCTATATATATCTTGCCATGGTGCTGGCAACCAACGTTACGTCACTGGTAGGACCTAACGTGTGGATTACACTCTTTATGATAGCCACTAGTCGCGAGGAAAGGACAAGAATAGCGTCACAGATAGATGGAGTGGTTGTGTAAATACCTGGGCATGGGTGAGGTCTTCAACAAGGAAAATAAGAAATAAAGAAATAAGACAAGGAGAGGAGGCTGAAGTAATCGAGGTTTAGCCAGACCCTCCATACTCGGGAGGGGCGTCCGCCCGTGCAATACACTCTCTCGTGATCAGGGAGAAAACCACTTTCTCTGAGGATGAGCCAGGATCTGGGCAAGTATGAATACCGAGACGTCTTCCAGCGTAACACACCATGTAATATGACGACCACTCTCTCTCTTTCATGACCTGAAAGAGAAGTCAGGACAGCTCTTGAAATATGTCATCTTTTAACATTAATCCAATAAAACCGGTCGGTCATTTCATGTTTTGGTTTTGTTTTGACTGATTACTAAAGTCGGTCATTCCATGTTTTGTGCAATTAATTATTTGCTAATTTCTGAAGCGTGTCACTTTTTTTTCTTGTATTGAGTGATTGCTGAAGCTTGTCAATGCTTGCCTTGTATAGAGAGATTATTAAGTGAATCCTTTCACGCTTGTATTCAGTGGTTACCGACCCTGCCGTTCGGTTTGCTGAAAATTATTAGAATACCCAGACCATCTCTTATAATAAACATGAACTGTACAGAGACCCACAAACCTAAACTTAGCTCCCATGGAAGACAACTGTCAGGCATTACATGCAGTATGTCTGATACCCTGTTAGACACAAACATAATCATAGTGGGCTACTCATCAATTTGTGCAACATTTTCTAGTGCAATGGAGTCTTTCCTTTGTCTTGTGTACACTTATATTGTTACCATTCTCTGTTCTTATTTTTGAAAATCTCTCTTTGTAGTTACCAATTAAATTCTTCTGGTTGTTGTTCAGCTGTATTTTTTTTGGTTTACCATCTCTTATGACTTTAGCAAATTCATCTTTTTATTTCCTCATGTGTCTTTTCATGCAAATCCTTACATTTGTTCAGTTTTTTTTTGTCTTTTCTTTTGGTTCAAGTACTACTGCATTTATTCTGCATATAAACATACACACACGCCCGCATAATGGGTTCGATCCCAACAGACGGTTATTGGTTATTGGTTATGGAAGGCCTCGGCATCACAGCAAACGAATTAAAATCCATAATTGCTCAACCGCCCGTGCCAGTGGAATCATCCGAATTACCAACTCATCTCCCAAACAAAGAAAGGTAACTGATGTTCCCATCGTAGCAGTCTCAGCACACGCCAAAAGACATAAGGCGAAACCGCGCAGAAAGTGAACACAGCCAACTGTTCCCTGTCATACGATATCATCATTCATCGTAAACAAGCGGGATATCGAAGCAGGATCAAAACGGATGAGACACACAGCTCACGGTGTGCACAGAGCACTTAACTCAGTAGCTCCTGCAACAAGCCGGACTTGGAATAGGAGGAAACTGCAAGAAGGAACACTTTTCAGACATAGCCTTCAATGGTTCCTGCCGCCTATCCACCATATACCATGGGAGTTCACGTCCTCCCGAAAATGATGATCGTCGTAGCACCTGATGATGTTAGGCCGTCATTGATGACTCCAATTCCAAACATATAGACACACAGTGGTGGTAATTTGTCATTTCCAATCCAACAGAAGCCACATGACCTGTAGTTAGTAAAACTACAAAGAGAATATGATTTTGTGACCTTCACTGATTCACTCTTAGATGTGAATGTGTAGTTTACACAAGAGGAGAAGTTGTCAACTACAGTGATTCCAGTTAAGGCAATTCTGGGATAGCAAGGCAAGTCTCCTTTATAGCAGCAGAACTTGATGTTCTCCGCTCCCTTCTTGTAGCTGCTGCCACACGATTCTGATGTCTCATTAACTTGGGCATCATTCAAGAACAATGTCAGATTAACATTCCATAGATATGGCTCTGCTGATGAAGTGCTTGGTGCAACAGTTGTATCAATCATACTGGAGGCTCCTGGTCTGTGGTCATTAATATCACAGACGGCAGCACATGGTGTTGTTATATTCAGTATTTCTTTCTGGGGTGTAAATATGTGGCACACACATGGAGAGTGGTTTGTGGTCACAGTAATCCCATTAAAGGCAATTCTAGGGTAGCATGGCATAGCTGTTTCAGAACAGCACAATCCTGTGATGTTTTCTGTGTTCGCTATAAAGCTGCTGCTGCTACACAATCCTGACCAATTATAGGTGTGGACATTATTCACTTGCAATGACAAAACTGCTTTGTTTACATCATAAACCTCTGGAAGCGAATCATTTATGGGACTGATAGTACAATTTATTCTTCCATCGGGGATATCTGCATTGAGTCCCCAGAAAAAGGTCTTTGGTTAAAAAGCACATATGCGTTTGAGTTAAACACACAATGAGCCCACATCATAAATTCAAAATGATCCCTGCCAATGTCATCCGTTTGCACAAGTTAGGTCCTTAGCTACCAACGTCAAAAATGTCTGAAACGAAGCCATCCAATTAACGACTTTATCTACAGCGAAGGTTAACGAACTGTGAACAAACATTTATGTTCGAACCCTTGAAAACATTTTCAAAAATCTGCCAACTCGCAGCAATAACATTTATCGTGTTGTTCAATGTAAACATTGCTTGGTCCATAGCTCGAATATAAATAAGCTGCCATTTTGGTGCGTCCCATGACGTCATCCAGACGGATCCGGGTTTACCCAGCCTTAAATGGGTACCGGATATTTTTGTGGTAAAATAAAGCGGCACGGGCGTAATACCGACCACATTACACCAAAAATCATGTCCTGAAGGTCTGTAAAAATGATGTTCACTATACCATATTCCATATACATCACTTGGCGTGAGGGTGGCTCTTTACTTTTACTTACTATTTTGTTCTTTCTTTCTTTCAATTTCAGAATAGACTACTGTCAGCAATACTTTTTTTAATGGCGTTTTCTTTCTCTACAGTTTGTTCATTCTACTTCTTTTTATCCTTAGCCTGTCTCCGACTGTCTTCCCTACTCATACTATTAAATGTAGGATCTGGTATTTGTTGGATACTCCATCTTCTGTTTATACTCCCTCACTTGCCTTTCAGCGTCGAGGAGAGACACAGTTTGTGGACTTTCGCTCTTTCGATGGCTTCCCCTGCTGTTATGTTCTCCTGCTGTTATGTTCCCCTGCTGTTATGTTCCCCGGCTGTTATGTTCCCCTGCTGTTATGTTCCCCTGCTGTTATGTTCCCCTGCTGTTATGTTCCCCTCCCCTGCTGTTATGTTCCCCTGCTGTTATGTTCTCCGGTTGTTTCTAACATTCCATCAATATCTCTTTTCCATGGTTGGCTTTAGATATTGTGTTCTCGCGGCTTTTATTGAAAACTCATTCTATTGTGTGTTTGTCTTTCCATCTTATAGCGTGGACAAACCAATTTTGTCTGCTTCTTCATGTAGTCATTAGTCGGAATTATTACCACCTTTTTTTTATTTGTTCTTCATTTCTGATCTTTTCTTTCAGTTTTTTATGCGTCTAACACATTTAATTTTTGTAGTAGGTATGTTTCTCATTTTTCTTGAGTCTAGTGTCCACGTTTGGCATTGGCAACACAACATTGTAGTGAAGATTATGTTGTAGAGTGACCGTTTAATTTGTTTTTTTTTATTTATCGCCATGTCCATGTTGGACAGCAGTGATAACAACTATCCAATGATTAGACAGGCGTTGTTGCATCATGAGTCTATTTCTGCTGTTTGGGAATTATCGTGTGCCCTTAGACTTTCTAGATATTAAATCTTGCTTCACTTGACTGTCCTCTATATTTACGTTCATGTTTTGTTTTTCTTTTGCGATGTTCGTGACTTCTGTCTTGCAATCACTGCAAATTTGAATTTCATCTCTTGTTTGCATCCATTTACCACATTATGAGAAAAACAAAGGCTCTTAAAAAGCTAAGTTTTACTTATATCTTCATCACTATGTGTCATACCGGCTGGCGTAGGCGGTCATGTTCCTCCACAAATCTATGTCCTCAGCGTATCGAACCAATTCTGTTGTTGACTGTTTACCATGCTGCGACATCAATGTATCTAGAATCTTCTCTTGTTGCACAAACCATCTTACTTGACTTGTATGTTTCCAGATGTTACCAGCCATTACAACTTTGCTATTTTCATGATGTACCTTGTAAATGTCGATTGATTATTTCTTTTGTTGTTCATCATCATCATCATCATCGAGTGCCGTCTCTGCAACAAAGGTTGTCTACCATGGAGAGCCATTCTGATCTGTCTCTTGCTTTGATGGTGCAGATTGTCATAGGCTGATTTGCCCATCTTTTGATGTTACTCGTCCATGTTAGTCTTGGTTTGCCTCTGCCTCTTTTACCTTGTATTTTCCCCTCCAGGATTACTTTTAGTAGGCTGGTGTGTCTTTTATCATGGCCCAAAAATCGCATTTGTCTTGTTTGAATTGTGCTTAGTAGTTCTCTTTTCATTTTTTTTTTTTTTAAGACTTCATCGTTTGTTTTCTTTTCCTTCCATCCAATTCTACCTATTCTTCTATATATCCACATTTCAAAGGCTTCAATTCTCTGTTCTGTTTTCTTGTCTAATGTCCATGTTTCTGCATCATACAGGAATATTGAGAAGATGTAACATTTTGCTATTCTTAGTTTTAGCCCTGATGTTATTTGTTTTGATGTTAGTATGTTCTTCATGACATTCAAATTACTTTTTGCTATTCCTAACCTTTTGTTTATTTCAGTTGTACATTTTCCATCACTGGTTATAGTATGTCCAATATTGTTGTAGTTCTGAACTGTCTCCAGGTCTATTCCTTCAAATTTGATATCCATTTGTGGTTTTGAGTATTTTCTTTGTTTATGATCACAGTTTTAGTCTTTTTGATATTCACATGTAGTCCATATTTTTGCTTGTCATGTTTATTTCATTAAGTAATTGTTGTAGATCTTTAGGATGTTCTGCTAGTAGTACAGTATCGTCAGCCTATCTTAGGTTATTGATTATCTTTCCATTAATCTTTATGATGTTTTTAAAGATTTGCTCAGTGTATATAGATTAAACAAACTTGGTGATAGGATGTATCCCTGTATTACTCCTCTTTTTATAACAATGGGTGTAGAGTTCTCTTTGTTATATTTTATTATTTCTGTTTGCTCCCAGTATAGATTACATATTAGTCGTATGTCCATGTCATCTAGATGTATCTCTTTTAGGTATTCTATAAGTTGTTTGTGGTGTACTCTATCAAAAGCTTTGGTGTATTCTATGAAGCAGGCATATATTGGTTTGTTTACTTCTGTGTACTTTTCGATTAATGTTCTCAAACAGAATATGGCTTCTTTTTGTCCCACTATTTTTCCTAAATCCAAATTACTGCTCATCTAATTCAGTATTGATTTTATCTTACAATCATTCACGTATTAAAAATGAACGATATATTCTTGTGAATATATCGTTCATTTTTTTATTTCTTTTTCTAGACTCTGTCGGAGAGGTTGCTTGCCCAGTGCAGTCGCTGAAGATGTTCAGATCCGAGTTTTTATTTTACCTTTGATTTAAAAAAAAAATTTTAACCGACAATGATTGGATCCCGCGTCCGCCTGATTCGCGAGTGATTGAAGCTTTGATCAATTCGATCACTCGCCCACCGCTTTCGTCTTCTTTGCTTCCACATTTATTTGTTTGCCTTCAAGTAGACAGCACCAAAACTGCATTTAGCTGTCTCTAACTGATCGTAAATAACGAACTTGTTTACTGCCTCTGTTTCTGGGTAAAACATTTATCGAGAATTTTCAGTGGAACAAACTCATACTTGTATTTCACACTTCACATTTTAAAACATAAATTGGCTGTGAAATTGTATTTAGTTTATATTAACCTTTAGTATTTTTAGTATTTGTTAATTCAAAGTGTTTTGGGTGTTTGTTAATTCAAAGTGTTTTGAGTGTTTGTTAATTCAAAGTGTTTTGAGGGTTTGTTAATTCAAAGTGTTTTGAGTGTTTGTTAATTCAAAGTGTTTTGAGTATTTGTTAATTCAAAGTGTTTTGAGTGTTTGTTAATTCAAAGTGTTTTGAGTGTTTCTTAATTCAAAGTGTTTTGAGTGTTTGTTAATTCAAAGTGTTTTGAGTGTTTGTTAATTCAAAGTGTTTTGAGTATTTGTTAATTCAAAGTGTTTTGAGTGTTTGTTATTTCAAAGATTTTTGAGTGTTTGTTAATTCAAAGTGTTTTTGAGTGTTTGTTAATTCAAAGTGTTTTGAGTATTTGATAATTCAAAGATTTTTGAGTGTTTGTTAATCCAAAGTGTTTTGATTGTTTGTTAATTCAAATTTTTTTTAGTTTGTTAATTCAAAGTGTTTTGAGTGTTTGTTAATTCAAAGTTTGTTTTTAGTTTGTTAATCCAAAATATCTTGAGTGCTTGTTAAATAAATATGTGCGTGTATTCGTATTCTCACCGTACATCATACACAATTTCATTGAAATTCTTGTTTTTTTTGTTAATACTGTAACCGACATACGTAAGACGATTGTGCTTTCTCTAGCCTCACTTTAATTCCAATTACAGCACGTGTGTTACACCAGTGGTTTTCACCCCGGGGGGGGGGGTGTAAGGTGATGGCTAGGGGATGTTCCAGGTACACAAAACATAAAAATGACGTAATTGGTTATTTCCACGTCACGACGCTGGGCGTGGGGAACACAGCACAAGACTTGGTGGGCCACGTACAGGGACAATGATTTGTGTAGAATACAAGGCTCACATATCTCTTTATTCCCTCAATGAATTGTCCCATTAGCGTCGCCTACAAGAAAGTGGCACATTAAACCTGTTTGCTGGACTGTAAAAGTGACCATCAACAATGGATAGATCGACTTTGATGACTGTAGAACCATTTCTTTCCTTTCCCGCTTTTCTACTACTACCGCTCAACCGCTGCCTATTCTACACGTCCACTTCTCTTTAGTCTTGTGCAAGCTGTGATGACGAACTTTGACGGAGTAAAGAACAGACTCGCCAATCAGGGTTTTAACGAACAAGACCTTTCTCTGTCCATTTTCGATGTCTGTGTTTCTTAGCATTGTACAAATCTTCCGTGATGGAGAACATCATGTGCCATACTTGTTGGCGTAGGCGATCATGTCCCTCCACAATCTTTTATCTACAGTGCATCGTATGAGTTCTGTTGTTGACTCTTTTCCATGCCATGACACCAAGCTATCCAGTATTTCCTCTCTTTGTCATCCGCGATCTCTCTTCCCTTTTATTTTGCCAGTTGTAACCAAGTATTCCAACTTTCCTCTTCTCATGATGTGCCCGAAAAATGTTGATTGTTTCTTTCTAATGTTTTTAGGAGCTCCCTTTTTGTGTTGGCCTCTTTGAGAATTTCCTCATTGCTCTTTTTAGCTGTCCAGGGAACTTTCAATTTTCTTCTGAGAAATATCATCTCTGTGGCCTCTAATCGTCTTTTAATTTCTTTGTCTACCGTCCATGATTCGCATAAATTGATAGATCGGAATTTGTTCTATATAGCACTCTCTTTCTCATTTCTATTGACATAGATGCGTTGCATAAGATATTTTTCATTTTCTGAAATGCTATTTTGTGATGGACGTAGTGCTTGATTATTAGTATTTACACAAATATATAGTAATATATTTTGTAAACAGAAAATGTTTTGATAACATTATGCACCAAGTAGAAATGAAAATGTAAATATAAAATTATGCACCTAACATATATAGATAATAGTAAAGGTTTGTATTAACATAATGTTTCATTTCTTTTCAAGTTTCATTAAACTTTCAATGTACATTTTAAATTTTTATTTATTAAATGTAATCTTTATTATTTTGTTGCTCCAAACATATAAATTTATCTCCATCTAATTCGAATTTTTTACTCAATAAGACAACATCTTTTACTGAGTCCATCATGGCTACATGGACAATTCAAAAATGTCGACAACACTGAGCCAAGTATCTTGGCTATGGATTTATTCCCGTCACTGCAAGTCCACACAAAATCTGCGTGTTTTATTTGCAATAATTCACGTTCTAATGAAGGGTTGCCACCATCTTGGCTGTTTAAGCATTTGGAAAGGTCCCATAGAGACGACAAGAATAAACCACTGAAATGTATTCCCACTCTGGGTGTTATTTTGAAGCTAAATCAACGGTGCTAAAAATAATTAAATATTTGTTCAGAAATCTACAAATTTAGATTACAAATGTTTAATCACTTCTTACAAAATCATAACCAAAGAAGGAAAACCACAACACAAGAGGAATAATTAATTTTGCTAATTGTTAATACAACCGTCATATTTTAAGCATAAATGTGTGTGTAATTGGTTATATATAAGAGGCTGTATTTGCAATAAAAACACAGATAACATTAATTATTTTGTTATGAAAGGACAGAGGAAGGGACGGGACACGGGCAGGAAAATATGGTTGGAAGGGGCCAAGGTTGAATAAAGATTGAGAAACACTGTGTTGCACGACCAGTAACAGGTTTCAATTATCTCGTGTATTCTTTCGCAGAACTAACATATAAGATCGAGTTAGATGTTCAGAGATGTACAGATCTTGCTAACACCATAGCCGACAATGCACAATGATGGCTTGTTGGCCTGTCTTTGCTGAGCGTCATGTATTTGGTTAAATCGTTCCGCTTGCTTTATTTAAATTGTGTACTTTCGAGAAAGCTGGAGTGAAGAAGTGACTGCGCACTCTCTTTTCTATGGAGGTCGTTTTGAAATGGCCGCCTATGCCTCTAAATAGGGCCTGCACGGTACTTGACTTTGTCAACGCGCCTTGGTGGGAGCTGTAACGCTTGGTGGGGCGGATATTAAGGACTTCCCGACTGCAATGCTTCTGATTGTACAGTATAGAACAGTTATACAAATCAGAGTGTGGAAAGTACCTTATTTCAGGAGTGTTCAATTTGTGAATTTCTAACAAAACTATGTAATTGAAAAACATGCTCTCGATTGACAAGTTTCACTATAAACTTCTCTGTACAATGCATGTTTGGCATGCATGTTGAAAACTAGCATTGTTGATGTTTAGGAAACCTGGTGCTTTCTAGATGCTTGGGCAAAACATGCCGAGCAGGCTCCTAGGAAACTATGAAAGCAAAAACCATTAATCAACAATTAAAGAGATAACTAGGTAAGTTCTAGACTTTAGAACTGAATGGCGCCCTTGCAGACCGAACATTCCCACAACTGCTCAGCTCCCATCCAAACAAAAATGAGAATGGGTTCCCGATAATTCATATTGTTCTAATGAACGTGTTGTGTTTTGCAAAAAAGTTGTGCAGCTCATGATGCACACTTCCGGGCCGCTGTAACGGCCGTCGTGGGCAGTACGAGCCTTGCATGCACCCGCGCCATATCCGTACAGACATCTTGATTTGGGGGCGTGCCCCAAGAATCGATGTCCCAACAAATGAAGTCAGATCTTCACTTCCGTGAAACAATCAAACGATCGTACCCCAGCAGCTGGCGAGTTTACAGTCGAACACCAACCATACATCCCGTCTCAGGGCAAAGCAAGAGACAGGTAACCGTTCCGTACTCATTCGACGGTCGGTCGCCTGCAGCACAACCACGTTAACTTTGTGGTAAGAGGAATTTGACCAGCCCACCGCTGTCTCCATAAACGGAAATGCGGACCAGAAAGAATCATTTTAAAACACACTACAGAAATGCCACCAGTCCTGATCCTGATTTAACTCTGCGACCAGCTTGGCCTGCTGCACCAACAGGAAGTACTCCGGCAAGTTCTGACTAACAGAAATCTTTTAAAAAAACACGTTATTTCAAATATTCATCGAAGTTCATCAAGTCCATCGGTTAAGAAGAATTTTTTTTTAAAACGGCGACTGTAAACATCAAGGAAGATATATAGCAGCAAGATCAACTTTATAACCAACAAAAAACGAAAGTAGGCAGTACTCAAGCTAACAAGACCCTCAAATTGTAATAGTTGCTTATGACGGATCCCAACCCGAACATCTTTCCAGCACTAACATATCAATAATTGTGGTCATGACAAAAATATGAATATTCTTGAAAGGTAAACAAAGAATAATATCTCCATAATTAAACTAATGTCCTGCGTTCATATTTGTGTAGTGAGACATGAACCTTAGCATAAGAATTACGTATATAAGCTATGAGATGCTGCAGAAACATGTCTGCATTATCTACCAAAGCCAAGATATCTGTGTAAGATGTTTCAAACATCATCAGGCAGATTGTTGATCACTGCAAAGTCCACATGATCACTGTGCAAAAAAAAAAAGTGGAAGACAAAAAAAGTGAAGGGAAGAGAATGGACAGATATTAACTTTGTCGCTAACAGCGACCAAGTGCTAGCAGTTCAGAACAGAGGGCACTGGTTGTGACTATCAAAGTTGGTACAAAGTTATGGCTTAAGAAGAAAGTACGAAAATGCTGTTCCTTTTTTCACCATTGGTTCAGTTACTCAACGTATTTTAATTTCTCTCAACTTACATTTTTCCCGTCAGGTTTTCCTAGACAGGTGTCCCAGGTGTTACATGGAATACAGTGAGAAGTACCACACATGGTTCTGTCATATTCACCTGTTTAATTGGTAACAGTCAAATGTAGCATTTAATGAAATTTGTGATTTACAAATTAAAAATTGTAAGCTACCACATAGTATAGAGTAGTAGCAACAGTAGTAGATAAAGCATTGGTATAAGTAAAGTTAGCAGCAACAAAAAGATGGATATTAATGGATGTCGTAACTGGAGTATAACATACTGTAGACTAGAAAGTTACATCGAGGGGGAGACTTTAATGTCAAGTTAGGAGATGATAACAAAAGAACAGAAAGACACATTAGAAAACACAGTACAGGCAGTAAACTTTAGAAAATCCTTAAAATAGTACTGGTAGTAGCAACAGTAGTAGATAAAGTATCGGTACAAGTAAAGGTAGTAGCAACAGTAGTAGATAAAGTATTGGTACAAGTAAAGGTAGTAGCAACAGTAGTAGATAAAGTATCGGTACAAGTAAAGGTAGTAGCAACAG
Source organism: Megaustenia siamemsis (assembly GCA_032433765.1). NCBI lineage: Eukaryota > Metazoa > Mollusca > Gastropoda > Stylommatophora > Ariophantidae > Megaustenia > Megaustenia siamemsis. The sequence goes on from JAVIAB010000088.1 coordinate 48,168,439, forward strand.
TAGTAGATAAAGTATCGGTACAAGTAAAGGTAGTAGCAACAGTAGTAGATAAAGTATCGGTACAAGTAAAGGTAGTAGCAACAGTAGTAGATAAAGTATTGGTACAAGTAAAGGTAGTAGCAACAATAGTAGATAACGTATTGGTACAAGTAAAGGTAGTAGCAACAGTAATAGATAAAGTATCCAACATACCATCTACTACACAATCCCATCCTACTACATCCAACATAATATCCTACTACATCATCCCATCCTACTACATCCAACATACCATCCTACTACACCATCCCATCCTGCTACATCAAACATACCATCCTACTACACCATCCCATCCTGCTACATCCAACATACCATCCTACTACACCATCCCATCCTGCTACATCCAACATACCATCCTACTGCACCATCCCATCCTGCTACATCCAACATACCATCCTACTACATCCGACATACCATCCTACTACATCCAACATACCATCCTACTACACCATTCCATCCTACTACATCCGACATACCATTCTACTACATCCGACATACCATCCTACTACACCATCCCATCCTACTACATCCGACATACCATTCTACTACATCCAACATACCATCCTACTACATCCGACATACCATTCTACTACATCCAACATACCATCCTACTACACCATCCCATCCTACTACATCCGGCATACCATTCTACTACATCCAACATACCATCCTACTACATCCAACATACCATCCAATTACATCCAATATACCATTCTACTACTTAGACAGTACCCTTTGGGGTCATCTAGTCTCCTATAATCCCTTTTTGTAGACCTTGGTGCACCGAAATTCCTTGGTTTTTTCTCGCCTTTGTCACTCCTAATTGACCGTCACGCTCTGTTTTTACCTGGCCAGTATCCACCTCTTCCAATCATTGCTCCCACCTAGATTCTATATTACATTTCGTCATTCACACCCCCGGTCAAAATATTGTACTTTTCCTACGCTTTCCCCTTGCTCCACCAAATCTTATCCCACGACTTGGTTGTCTCTCATTCACATCTAACTCCAATCGTATGCTGATCGGAGCCTCTTCTGAGATTTCTAACTAAATGTTTTTACTTTTAATTTATTTCTTATGTTTAATTAGATGGGATTTCTCAGAAGAATGTTGAAAGTTCCCTGCACAGCTAAAAAGTACCAATGAGAAAGTTCTCAAAGAGGCCAACACAAAAAGGGAGCTCTTAAAAAACATAAGAAAGAAGCAATCAACATTTTTTTGGCTCATCATGAGAAGAGGAAAGTTGGAATACTTGGTTACAACTGGCAAAATAAAATGAAAGAGATATCGCGGACGACAAAGAGAGAAAATCCTGGATAGCTTGGTGTCATGGCATGGAAAACAGTCAACAACAGAACTCATATGATGGATGCACTGTGGATAGAAGATTGTGGAAGGACATGATCGCCAACGCCAACCGGTACCGCACAATATGATGATTTTTAATTAATGATTTTAGAGTAATATAGTACTTTTCCCTCTCGATTTGTTTTCTTTTTTCATTTTACTTTCTATTTCAGATTCACTAATCAAAGTAAGATATAAGACAATAATAGGATGGAAAAACTCCGCAAGACGTGATAGAAGTGCTTATATATATATATATATATATATATATATATATATATATATATATATATATATATAAAACCTGTCAGTTGAAGCAGAATTAGCCTCCTAAACTGGAAATAGCAAGGTATTATATAATATACAGAAACAAGTAAGTGATTAATATACATAAAATGGAGGACCTTTTGTGAGTAAAGATGGTACCTTACTAACGTTTCATTCATCACCATCATGTCCCATACCGATTGGCATAGGTTATCATGTCCTTCCACAATCTTGTATCTACAGTACATTGTATCAATTATGTTGCTTTCCATGCCATGACACCAAGCTATCTACTCTCTTCTCACTTTGTTGTCCGCGATCTCTCTTTTCCTGTATTTTGCCAGTTGTAACCAAGTATTCTAACCTTCCTATACTCGTGATATACCCGAAAAATGTTGATTGTTTCTTTCTGGTGTTTTTATAGCTCTTTTTTTGTGTTGTAAAAAGTAAAGTAAAATAACCCCATCACGCCAAGTGCCGTATGGGGAATATGGTGTTAGTGACCATAAATTTTACAGACCTTCGGGACATGATTTTTGGGGTAATGTGATGGGTACTACGTCCGTGCCGCTTTACTTTCCCAGAAAAAAAATCCGGTACCCATTAAAGGGTGGGTGAACCGGAAGCCGTCGGTTGGGATCGAACCCTACCTCTTATCCTTTGTAGTCCAGTTCACTAACCAGTGAGCTATCGCGGCTCCTTTCTTTTTGTGTTGGCCTCTGATAATTTCCTCGTGCGCTTTTTTTTTTTAGTTATCCAGAGAATTTTCAACATTCTTCTGCTAAATCCCATCTCTGTTGCCTGTAATCGTCTTTTTATTTGTTTGTTTACTGTCATTGATTTGTTTCCATAGGTCAGAATTGGCTCTATTAGCACCGATGAACAATCTTTTTTACTTCTTTTGACATAGAATTGTTGCATAAGACGTTTTTCTTTTTCTGAAATGCTACTTTAGCCTGAGCTATTCTGCTTTTAATTCTGTGGTGCATCTTGTATCTAATGTTATTGTGCTCAAGTATTTGACGCGCTGCGCTTGTTTCAGATTTGTTCTGCTTATTTTTATGCTGCATGAAGGTGATGATTGTTTCTTCGATGTGACGATTACTTCTGTTTTCTTACTATTCAGACTGAGAATCTTTCTTGTTGCTTTCTTTTATTATTATGTCTATCATTTACTGTAGTTCATTCTCTGTCTCTGCTGTTAAGATTGTCTCATCCGCATATCACACATTGTTTATGTTGTGACCGTTGACCTCAATTCCTTTTTTGTCTACTACTGATCTCATATTATGTTCGCTGTAAAGTGAAAACAAATCCGGCGACAGAACACAGCCTTGTCTGACTGGCGACAGAACACAGCCTTGTCTGACTGGCGACAGAATACAGCCTTGTCTGACTGGCGACAGAATACAGCCTTGTCTGACTGGCGACAGAACACAGCCTTGTCTGACTGGCGACAGAACACAGCCTTGTCTGACTGGCGACAGAACACAGCCTTGTCTGACTGGCGACAGAACACAGCCTTGTCTGACTGGCGACAGAACACAGCCTTGTCTGACTGGCGACAGAATACAGCCGTGTCTGACTGGCGACAGAACACAGCCTTGTCTGACTGGCGACAGAACACAGCCTTGTCTGACTGGCGACAGAACACAGCCTTGTCTGACTGGCGACAGAACACAGCCTTGTCTGACTGGCGACAGAACACAGCCTTGTCTGACTGGCGACAGAACACAGCCTTGTCTGACTGGCGACAGAACACAGCCTTGTCTGACTCCTTGTTTTATCATTTGGAATTGCCCTGTGTGATTGCTAATTCTTATGGCTGCTGTTTGTTGCCAGTAAATGTTTTTAATGATTCTCAGATCCTTGCCATCACAGTTTAATTTCTCAGCATATTGATTATTCCCACATGCTTCACTTTGTCAAATACTTGTGTATATGTTCTATAAAGCACATATATAGATCTTTCTTTATCTCTGTAGCTCTTTCTATCAATTTTAGGATGTATATTGTATTATTGGTGTCCTTTCCTTACAAATCTGCTTTGTTTCTCACTTATTTCAGATTTTATTTTGTTCCTTACACGTCTCATGATAATTCTTAATAATTTTTTCGTCATATTGCTCATGAAACTAATAGTGCGATGGTCTTCCCAATCAGTGGCACCTGACTTCTTCGGTATGGCTACACAGATAGATTTTAAGTACATCTTCTGGTGTGTGTCCGGTGTTATATATGTCATTGAATAGTTTTGTTATGACTTGTACTCCCAGCTCTCCTAATGCATTTACCTCTTCAATTGATATATAATCGGGACCTGGAGCTTTGCCTCTTTTCATGTGTTGAATTGCGCCCTCCACTTCACTCTGCATTATTGGTGGTCCTGTGTCGTCATTTGAATTGTTTAATTCTGGTCTTCCATCATCATAGAGCTGACTGATATATTCTGTTCTTCTCTCAATATTCTTCTCCTGTCCCATTATTATATTTCCTTCCTTTGATTTCACACATCCTGAAATGGTTACTTCTTTTCTTCCTGTTAATTAATTTAACTGATTATGCATAAATTGTGAGTTTTTCTTTTGTTGTTTTTCATTTCTTCACATTTCTGCTTTAACCATCCTTTCTTTTCTTCACTGCATTTGTTTAGAATCTCTTTGTGCAATATTTTATATGCCCGTTCTTCTTTCTTATGTTTCCGTCTTTCGTCCATTAGTTCTAGTATTTCTTCTGTCATCCATTTCTTTTTTATGATTCTTTTAGTCACTGGCATTACTTCTTTTGATGTTTGTTGAATCGATTGTTTGAGCATATCACACAGCTCCTTGATGTTCTGTATTTTTTCAATAGCATTATATCTATTTTGTTCTCTATATTTATAACTCATCTGGCTATCTGCACTAAAAATATCTAGTTCTAATTTAATATTTCTTGGAGATTTCTGTGTCTTCCGCAGTTTGCATTTGGACAAACATTTACTAGGTAATATAAGATGATGGTTTATCATTTCGTTCCTTCTTGGCAGTGACTGTACTAGCCGGAGATCGCAGCCATTGTCTCTATACGTTGAGATCCTCAGCTTGTCGTTATGGAGTGGGGACCATAACCGGCACTGCTTGTCGGCTGCTCCCATAACAGCATCCACCATCTGCTTTTATGCCTTCACGTAACCCCCCCCCCCCCCGGAAGGGTTGTCCTAAACGGGAATTCCACCTTACCCAAGGGTGTCCTAGCGAAAGAAAAGGAGACGCCTTACTCCTCCTTTGGTAGGGCAGAAGTCTACCCCGCTAACCAGTACAAACTTCTAGAGCTAACAAAAAAGTCCGATGAGCTGAAAATGTCCAGGATATTATTAACCACCCGCACCCCAGTGATCTGATGCAGTTTGGAACAGAAGAGCACCCCGACCCGCATCTAGAAGTCACTATAACAGAAATGGAATTATCAGTGAAGCACATGACTAATAATCAAGCGTCTCGCGCAGATAAAATGACTGCAGAGATACTGAAAGTATTTAACAAACAAATACTGAAAGTATTTAACAAACAAAACTTATTCAACGTAAGAATGTTATTTAATACAATTTTGGATGAAGAAAAGTTGTATAAATAGCATAAGTTGCAAACAAATCAGGACGAAAGTCGCCAGGCTTGATGTCTTCTTGACAACGGCTGTTGTGTTAATGTCGACATTCAGCACTGACGCAACTTTTAGAGTCATTTGATCACAACTACGTCAGTGTTGTATTTGTCCCAGAACAAATGTATCTGGTAATTTTTTTTTTATATTGGTGAACATAGAAAACTAGACAGGTTCCGGATTGGAACCCACAGGTAATTAGAAAACAAGGAAGTTTTAGAAACACAAGATCACAACAGAAGGTTTATACATGAAGAAGCTTAGGTGATACGGAAAAAATTATAGAAATGATTGGAAAAATTCAACACAGAGTGGGAAAACAAGAATAGATTAGAATAGAATAGAATAGAATAGAATAGAATAGGATAGAATAGCACAGGACCTCATGTCCTCTGTAAACAAGCTCACTTGTCATTATAAACCTTAGCAGCTGTTAAAGTAACAGTTTGTTGTGATAGCAATACCCATAACAGACGCATCAGGTAGCTTGACATTACATAACACATAATATAAGTGCTGTCCAGACCAAACGATCGAAAAAAAAACCCAGGAAATCAGGATTTTTCTCTCCGGGTAATAAAGGTTTATTGAGTTGGTAAATGGAAAATTCATGAGAGATTGTGGACTAGATTGTTAGAGTGAAACAAAAGTCCTTGATTAGTTTATTACAATAAGATAGAAGCCCTGAATGTGTAAGTTGGAACAGGACATAAGTACTGAAATATTATGTTGCAGTAAGATCGAAGTCATGGATTGATATGCCCATTAATATGTTTATTGGAGTAGGAGAGAAGATCTGGAATAGTATGCTGGAGTAGGAGAGAAAATCTGGACTAGTATGTTGGAGTAGCATAGAAGATCTTCACCAATATGTTGGAGTAGCATAGAAGATCTGGACTAGTATGTTGGAGTAGCATAGAAGATCTGGACTAGTATGTTGGAGTAGGAGAGAAAATCTGGACTAGTATGTTGGAGTAGCATAGAAGATCTTCACCAATATGTTGGAGTAGCATAGAAGATCTGGACTAGTATGTTGGAGTAGCATAGAAGATCTGGACTAGTATGTTGGAGTAGCATAGAAGATCTTGACTAGTATATTGGAGTAGGATAGAAGATCTGGACTAATATGTTGAAATAGGTTAGAAGATCTAGACCGGTATGTTGGAGTAGGAGAGAAGATCTGGACTGGTATGTTGGAGTAGCATAGAAGATCTTGACTAGTATATTGGAGTAGGATAGAAGATCTGGACTAATATGTTGAAATAGGTTAGAAGATCTGGACCGGTATGTTGGAGTAGGAGAGAAGATCTGGACTGGTATGTTGGAGTAGGAGAGAAGATCTGGACTGGTATGTTGGAGTAGGAGAGAAGATCTGGACTGGTATGTTGGAGTAGGAGAGAAGATCTGGACTGGTATGTTGGAGTAGGAGAGAAGAACTGGACTGGTATGTTGGAGTAGGGTAGAAGATCTGGACTGGTATGTTGGAGTAGGAGAGAAGATCTGGACTGGTATGTTGGAGTAGGAGAGAAGATCTGGACTGGTATGTTGGAGTAGGAGAGAAGAACTGGACTGGTATGTTGGAGTAGGAGAGAAGATCTGGACTGGTATGTTGGAGTAGGAGAGAAGATCTGGACTGGTATGTTGGAGTAGGAGAGAAGATCTGGACTGGTATGTTGGAGTAGGACAGAAGATATGGACTGGTATGTTGGAGTATGAGAGAAGATCTGGACTAGTATATTGGAGTAAGAGAGAAGATCTGGACTAGTATATTGGAGTAAGAGAGAAGATCTGAACTGGTATGTTGGAGTTGGAGAGAAGATCTGGACTGGTATTTTGGAGTTGAAGAGAAGATCTGAACTGGTATGTTGGAGTAGCACAGACGATCTTCACTAATATGTTGGAGTAGCATATAAGATCTGGACTGGTATGTTGGAGGAGGAGAGAAGATCTGGACTGGTATGATGGAGTAGGATAGAAGATCTGGACTGGTATAATCGAGTAGGAGAGAAGATCTAGACTGGTATGTTGGAGTAGGAGAGAAGATCAGGACTGGTATGTTGGAGTAGGAGAAAAGATCTGGACTAGTATGTTGGAGTAGGAGAGAACATCTGGACTAATATGTTAGAATAGGATTAGAAGATCTGGACCGGTATGTTGGAGTAGGAGAGAAGATTTGAACTGGTATGTTGGAGTAGCATAGAAGATCCTCACTAATATGTTGGAGTAGCATATAAGATCTGGACGGTTTGTTGGAGCAGGATAGAAGATCTGGACTAATATGTTGGAATAGGTTAGAAGATCTGGACTGGTATGATGGAGTAGGATATAAGATCTGGACTGGTATGTTGGAGTAGGAGAGAAGATCAGGACTGGTATGTTGGAGTAGGAGAGAAGATCTGGACTGGTATGTTCGAGTAGGAGAGAAGATCTGAACTGGTAAGTTGGAGTAGGAGAGAAGATCTGGACTAGTATGTTGGAGTAGGAGAGATGATCTTTACTGGTATTTTGGAGTGGGAAAGAAGATCTGGACTGGTATGTTGGAGTGGGAAAGAAGATCTGGACTGGTATGTTGGAGTGGGAAAGAAGATCTGGACTGGTATGTTGGGGTGGGAGTGAAGATCTGGACTCGTATGTTAGAGTAGGAGAGAAGATCTAGACTGGTATGATGGAGTAGGAGAGAAGATCTGAATTGGTATGTTGGAGTAGGGAGAAGGTCTGAACTGGTACGTTGGAGTGGGAGAGAGGATCTGGACTGGTATGTTGGAGCAGGAGAGAAGATCTGGATTGGTATGTTGGAGTAGGAGAGAAGATCTTGACTAGTATGTTGGAGTAGGAGAGAAGATCTTGACTAGTATGTTGGAGTAGGAGAGAAGATCTTGACTAGTATGTTGGAGTAGGAGAGAAGATCTTGACTAGTATGTTGGAGTAGGAGAGAAGATCTTGACTAGTATGTTGGAGTAGGAGAGAAGATCTTGACTAGTATGTTGGAGTAGGAGAGAAGATCTTGACTAGTATGTTGGAGTAGGAGAGAAGATCTTGACTAGTATGTTGGAGTAGGAGAGAAGATCTTGACTGCTATGTTGGAGTAGGAGAGAAGATCTTGACTGCTATGTTGGAGTAGGAGAGAAGATCTTGACTGCTATGTTGGAGTAGCGTGTTAAATTGGGAGTCGATCGAAGGCAGGTAGAGCGTGGGAGATAAAACATAAACGTTAGTACTGAAGACTAATCTTCAACTCCACACACTTGGTTAGATACGTCATAGTAGCAGTATAACATTTTAAAAGACTTATTCTAAGATGTTATGTTTTTTTTTCTAAGTCACGAAAACTTACAGTCAGATTTGGGTTCGATTCTATCAGGTCCACAGTCGGTTCCATTGAAAGACTCGCACTTCATCGTTGTGGAGCTAAACATGTCAGGGTTTTCACACATTTCTTCGTACGGACCAAGAGTGCTATATTTGTTAGGTTCGTCTGTATTAGAGCAGTTGTAGTATCTGTGACACTTAGTCGGATGAGGCATGAGTTTTTCCTCGCCTCGATGTTTATCACATATTCGTTTTGGAAGACTCACTGAAAAAAATGTGGATAACATGAAGTTTTACCAATAATACAAACATAGAGTTATTATTAAGAATTAATAATAATACAAACATAGAACAAAATGAAGACTTACCAATAATACAAACATAGAACAAAATGAAGACTTACCAATAATACAAACATAGTGCAGAATTAAGATTTACCAATAATACAAACATAGAGCCAAATGAAACATACAAGGAGAAAATCAAAGTACGTGCTCTTTTAATCTTGTTCTTAGATACGGGCTGGTAAAGAGGTCGGTGTCTGATAAGTGCAGCAACATTTCTGTTAGATTCTTGGTCAATCGAAAACTGAGTGGATTGTCTAGATAAGACATCACGAGTGCATGGAGCGGCGATCAACGTTGACGAATCACTGACATCAAATTGATGGAAAAACAAGACCAGGTCATTGAGAGAATTATCACAAGGAAGGAAAACAATCAAGAAATGTAAATGGTTGGGCTCTAATGTCACAACGAGGGGACCGAAGTGCTAGCTAGAGCAGGCAAAGGCTGGGCTGACACTATTATACAATGTATGGAAAAGCAAAACCAAGTCTCTAAAACCAAAAGATGAAATTATTACGACTAGCAGTGGCAATGCGTACTCCTTTATATCTGGGGAACATGGACACTCAGTGGTGATCTTGAAAGAAGAATACAGGTTAAGGAAATGAGATGCTAAAAACAAATGTTGCTCATACACACTGTATGTACACACTGTATGTACACACTGTATGTACACACTGTATGAGCAATGAGTAGGATCGTAACAAGTTCCACCGACCCACAGAACTAAGTAAAGACTCATTTATTCATTTAGTTCCGTCTCCGTATTGAAGGTTGGCTACCATGGAGCGCCATTTTACTCTGTCTCTTGCCTTGATTCTGCAAGTTGTCACAAGTACTCCTGTCCATCTGTTAATATTATCAGTCCAACTTAGTTTTGGTCTGGCTCGTCTATCTTGAATCTTTCCCTCCAAGATGACCTGAACTTAATTCCTAATGTAAAGATGACCTGAACTTAATTCCTAATGTAAAGATGACCTGAACTTAATTCCTAATGTAAAGATGACCTGAACTTAATTCCTAATGTAAAGATGACCTGAACTTAATTCATAATGTAAAGAACGACAATTAATACGACATTTTTATACGGACATGGTACACGATCAAGTCCTTGCTAGCACCGGGAAGCAGTAGTGAGGTATAATATACACTACCTCAAGATACGGTGACACCTTTACAGAGAAGGAACACAACAAAGTACTAATGTTTCGTACAACAAGCGGCCTTCTTCGGTGAACGAGAACAACTTCAACAAACGATGAGGCACAGACAAATACTACTTCATTTAGGATGATTGGGACTGGCAAGTTAAGGAGAAGTGGGCAGAGGGATAAGAGATGACATGGTGATACAAGAGACAGATGTGCTACATTTTAGATGATAGATAAAATGGGGAAATATGAAGTATATAAAGAAATATGATTTATATATAAAAATGAGACTTAGCTGGTAGGAAGAGTCCGTCCGCTCACAGTGGGAGGTAGCTATGAAATGCTGGCTGGACAGTCAGTCACGTGGTTAGACCGGAGGTAAGACGTGTTGCGATGCAGTCAAGTGTTACACAGGTGAAGACTCTCTGAGAGCGTAAAGGTGAACAAACCTACCAGACAATCCTCGGTGGTGCTCTCGTGAAAGTGGTGGCATAATGAGAGATAGGTACTGATAAGAAATATTGAGGAGTGTTGAAACGAGAGAACCAGCGAGACATACCTGAGACAACTTAACGATAAGTGAAACGTTATATAGGATTGTCTAGAAATGTAGTATAGACCAAGAAAATTGATTGAGGGGGCCAAAACCAGAGCAGGTTAGGGAAAAAGGGAGAAGAGATACGGGGAGCGGAGAGGAGAAGGAAGTGTAAGAAGGAAGAGTAAGCGGATGGGGGAGTGAGGGGTTACCTGTGTGACAGGGATACGTTGATGCCACTTGGGGTGAGGTAACCCATTCGGGCGAGCAGACGATTCTCTAAAGTGAATCGGTTGGGGCTGTCAGAAGAACATGACGCCAGGCCAGTAACTAGAACATTAGCCTCACTCTGATGGCCCTAAGACATAGACGAATTAAGACGCGTCTCCTGGAGAGAAGCCGGGAACATCTGTATGACATCACTCGGGATGCAGACACCGCTGTGGCATCCCACTTCAACTCTCGCGGTTATCAGGGTAAGGCGAATGTCCTAGTTACTGGCCTGTTGTCATATTCTTCAGACTGCCGCAGCCGATTCATTTTAGAAAATTGTCTGATCGCCCCTATGGGTTGCCTCACCCCACAGGGCTTCAATGTAACAGTTTTCCACGGGAGACCCCGCTCTTTTCCTTCTCACGATCCCTTCTCCTCTCCGTTTTTCCCAGTCTTTCCTCTCCCTCTTTCTCTCTTCTGCTCTTGTTTTGTCCCCCTTAGGCAATATTCTAGGTCTGTACTACATATATTGATAATCCTCTATAACGTCTCGCTTATCGCTAAGCTATCTGAGGAATGTCTCGCTGGTTCTCTCGCTTCAACACTCCTTACATTTCTTATCAGTACCTGTCCCTCATTATGCCACCCCGTCCACGAGAGTGTACCCGGGGATTGTCTGCTGAGTTGTTTATCATCACACTCTCAGAGAGTCTTTACCTGTGTAACACGTGGCTGCCTCACAACACGTCAGACCTTGGGTATAACCCCGTGACTGACTGACCAGCCGGCAGTTAATAGCATCTCTCACTGTGTGTAGATGGAATCTTCCTACCAGCAAAGTTTCATTTTTCTATATATACGTCATACATGTCGGAACCCCGCTGACAAAATGTTTAGAATGGACGTACCACTTCCTCCAGACATGATCGAACATAATCACTTGCAAATCATCAGAACCGAGAGTGATCAAAACAACGGACAACTGCCTCAATCGAACGCTCATTGTTCAAACACCAAACTAATCCAGACCTACAGGACCTAAACAATAGTCTGAAGAGAAGAGACCAAAGCCTGATCTTTCAGATGAGAACAGGACATGTTTCCATCAACCAACATCTGCACAAGTTAGACCTCCTGAGTAATCCTAAGTGCTACACTTACATTCTCAGTAAGAATCTGTCGACCACTTGTTGCTACACTTACATTCTCAGTAAGAATCTGTCGACCATTTGTTGCTACACTTACATTCTCAGTAAGAATCTGTCGACCACTTGTTGCTACACTTACATTCTCAGTAAGAATCTGTCGACCACTTGTTGCTACACTTACATTCTCAGTAAGAATCTGTCGACCACTTGTTGCTACACTTACATTCTCAGTAAGAATCTGTCGACCACTTGTTGCTACACTTACATTCTCAGTAAGAATCTGTCGACCACTTGTTGCTACACTTACATTCTCAGTAAGAATCTGTCGACCACTTGTTGCTACACTTACATTCTCAGTAAGAATCTGTCGACCACTTGTTGCTACACTTACATTCTCAGTAAGAATCTGTCGACCACTTGTTGCTACACTTACATTCTCAGTAAGAATCTGTCGACCACTTGTTGCTACACTTACATTCTCAGTAAGAATCTGTCGACCACTTGTTGCTACACTTACATTCTCAGTAAGAATCTGTCGACCATTTGTTGCTACACTTACATTCTCAGTAAGAATCTGTCGACCATTTGTTGCTACACTTACATTCTCAGTAAGAATCTGTCGACCATTTGTTGCTACACAGCCATTATCAGCTGGAATCTGTCGACCATTTGTTGCTACACTGCCATTATCAGCTGGAATCTGTCGACCATTTGTTGCTACACTGCCATTCTCAGCTGGAATCTGTCGACCATTTGTTGCTACACAGCCATTATCAGCTGGAATCTGTCGACCATTTGTTGCTACACAGCCATTATCAGCTGGAATCTGTCGACCATTTGTTGCTACACAGCCATTATCAGCTGGAATCTGTCGACCATTTGTTGTTACACTGCCATTATCAGCTGGAATATGTCGACCATTTGTTGCTACACAGCCATTATCAGCTGGAATCTGTCGACCATTTGTTGCTACACAGCCATTATCAGCTGGAATCTATCGACCATTTGTTGCTACACAGCCATTATCAGCTGGAATCTGTCGACCATTTGTTGCTACACTGCCATTATCAGCTGGAATCTGTCGACCATTTGTTGTTACACTGCCATTATCAGCTGGAATCTGTCGACCATTTGTTGTTACACTGCCATTATCAGCTGGAATCTGTCGACCATTTGTTGGTACACTGCCATTATCAGCTGGAATCTGTCGACCATTTGTTGGTACACTGTCATTATCAGCTGGAATCTGTCGACCATTTGTTGGTACACTGCCATTATCAGCTGGAATCTGTCGACCATTTGTTGCTACACTGCCATTATCAGCTGGAATATGCCGGCTACTTGTTGCTATACAGCCACTAGCTCACAGCTAAGGGGATTAAGTCAAGCCGCCTGTGCCCGTAAGATTTTAATTTCATCTGTAAAGTGTTAGTTATAAATCAGTTAATTTTCAAAGTTAATGTCTTTTAATATCCTCATTGCTCTTTTTCATTATCCAACATAATTTCACGATTTTGTTTTCTGTAGCATTTTCTCATAGTTGAATCAATTTGCTTTGTTGTTTGTCAGATTGTTCGCGAATCTCAACATTTATCAAATGTGTTGTCTCATTCGATGTTGAGTTAGCTGCTTACTGTTCATGAGACAGTAATAAGCTGCATTAGGAGTGTTAGAAAGTCTATGTCTTTCATGTTGTGACATAGTTTTTATTTATATTGTACACAATCAAATGCCTTACTGTAATCTATGAAGCATATTTGACACACGTTTTTTTTAAGTTACACCCTCTACACTTCTCTTAGATGATTCCCTCATGTTAAAGATGTGGTCCCGGCTACTTCTATTACGCCTCAACTACACGATGATCCTGCTATAACTTCTGCCCTATCCACTTCTTGATGATCTGTAAGAGTATATAGCTGGTATGACTTATAGAACAATCGTTCGGTAGCTGGGAGATAACTTCAGTTTTCTTTCACAAAAACTGCCGGAATAAAAGTGTCATCAAATTGTGTTACACAGCAGCCTACTGAAGGTAATCTTGGAAGGGAAAATACAAGGTGGAAGAGGCAGACCAAGTCTAACATGGACGAGTAATATCAAGATGGACAAGTCAGTCATGACAACCTGCATTATCTAAGCAAGGGATAACGTAGAATGGTGCTCCATGGTAGCCAACCTTCAATGCGGAGACGGCACTCAACGATGATGATGATGACAATTGTGGGCAAGCAATAATCAGCAAGCAAAAACTACTTACACTGAAAATAATAACCAAATAACAAATCTCAATAAAACATGTGCTCGGAGTAAATTCAAAACATATAACAAGAATTGGCATGCTACGCTCAAACAAGGTGAAAGAGAGAACAGATGACAACATGGCGGAGACAATTTTGATCAACAGTGTTGGCTAGACATGGGGTACCAGAGTAAAGGACAACCTCACATGGGTCAATGTGTACCGGTCCTGGCCTATAGTTGAACACTTTCTGTTAATTATTTTGCACAGTGATTTGAGTTATATATTTAGTTAGTTTTATTCTTTCTTCATTGTTTCCTTTATCCAACTAGTATCCACATAAAAGCCTGGCGAGGTAGTCTTCTTTCGTCTATACTGAGCACATGACCGATCTACTTTCAGCGTCTTTTACAATTATAGCCTGACATATATTAATGGTTGCTTTTTTCTCTGCTGGTTTCACTCTTTGGAAATAGGACCAGTATGTGTTTTTTGTTAAACTAAGCAATAGATGTCAAACAGATGTCAAAATTGTTACTCTGATATGTCGTCTCAAGTGTGCGCACTTCATTCTATTTTTGTAATCTAAACAGCAGTATGTTACAAATATATGTCAATCTCCAATTTTAGAAATGTCTCAAAGACTATCATACCAAATAAACTATCATGTTTTATTCAGAACTTAAACATTGACAGCAGATTGATTACACCATCGGGACAAGAGGATACTTACGTGTACAAGTATCCGAGTCAGAGTTGGCGTGTACGCAGGTCATTTGGTCATTGTTCCACACTGTTCCTGGTGCACATGTCAATTTGCGACCTCTGCCGTCAACGCACACGAAATAGTGATCACAGCTGTCAGGGTCTGCATAGTAATGAGGTGGTAGTTCCGAGTTCGAGGATCTAAGTGTATCATCTGGGCATGGATTTGGAGCATCAGTTGTTTCGATGGCAGCTGCAGCTGCGTTGAGCAGTGCTATAGCAAGAAAAGGAGTTCTTAAATGTTACGTACAGCCAGTCTTAACATATGGATGCGAATCATGGACAATAGGACAACAGACAAGAAAATCACTGGAGTCGGTAGAAATGTGGTTTTACAGAAGAATGTTGAGAATACCACGGACAGCTAAGAAGAGTAATGAAGATGTTCTGAGAGAGGTCAAAGCAAAAAGAGAGCTCATTTCAAATATTAGGAAGAAACAGTCATCATTTTTTGGCCATGTAATGAGAAGAGAACAGCTGGAATATATTGTAACAACTGGAAAAATTGAAGGACGAAGACACAGAGGGAAAATACTGAGAAAAAATAACAGACAGCTTAAGAGAATGGCTTGGCAGAAGGTCAACAACATAAATGATAAATAGTTGCCTTGATCGAAAGTTGTGGAGAGACATGATGACCAACGCCAGTAGGCCCGGTACTTGATGATGATGATGAGAGCTTATAAGATAATAGTCATTACGTTGTAAGTAGAACTTGTACGTGAAGTAAAAAAGGAGGATGCGTATTCTGTACGCATACAATGGGTAGAGCCATTGTAGAAGTCACATATACGATGGTCACCTTCGTCTACGTCCCTGGACATGCAGGGAAATAAAGTAGCGGACAGGCTGGCTAGCGGAGCTGCCGTTGGAGACGGTCAACCAATGGATCGGGCGGATATCATCAATGCCCTCCGAGATGTGGGAAGAGTCCACGTCAATCATGAGTCCACGTCAATCAAGAGTCCACGTCAATCATGAGTCCACGTCAATCAAGAGTCCACGTCAATCATGAGTCCACGTCAATCAAGAGTCCACGTCAATCATGAGTTCACATCACTCTAGATGAAAGAGATGGGTGTTAGGATGGCACAGCCGGAAAAAAGAAACTTAGTGGCCGTGTAAGAAGACGTATCAACCAACACAGAACTGGAGTCCTCAGTCGCTGGGCGGGACTTGCTGAGGAAGTGATCCTAGCACATATGGACATCTTCGTAGTGCAATGATGATGTTCTCCAAATAATACAATAACTGGGTAAGATAATTGTTATCAAGTTGTAAGTAGAGCTTATAAGATAATTGTTATCAATTTGTAGGTAGAGCTTATAAGATAATAGTCAACTCGTTGTAGGTAGAGCTTATAAGATAATAGTCATCTAGTTGTAGGTAGAGCTTATAAGATAATAGTCATCTAGTTGTAGGTTAGCTTATAAGATAGTAGACATCTAGTTGTAGGTATAGCTTATAAGATAATGGTCATCTAGTTGTAGGTAGAGCTTATAAGATAATAGTCATCTAGTTGTAGGCAGAGCTCATAAGACAATAGTCATCTAGTTGTAGGTAGAGCTTATAAGATAATCGTCATCTTGTTGTAGGTAGAAACAAAAAAAGTAAAGTACCCCCGTCACGTCAAGTGGAGTATACGGAATATGGTGTTAGTGACCATAAATTTTACAGACCTTCAGCACATGATTGTTGGGGTAATGTGGTCGGTATTACGCCCGTGCTGCTTCACTTTCCCAGAAAAAAATCCGGTACCCATTAAAGACTGGGTAAACCCGGAAGCCGTCGGCATATTTGACACACGTTTTTTTTTAAGTTACATCCTCTACACTTCTCTTAGATGATTCCCTCATGTTAAAGATGTGGTCCCGGCTACTTCTATTACGCCTCAACTACACGATGATCCTGCTATAACTTCTGCCCTATCCACTTCTTGATGATCTGTAAGAGTATATAGCTGGTATGACTTATTAGAACAATCGTTCGGTAGCTGGGAGATAACTTCAGTTTTCTTTCACAAAAACTGCCGGAATAAAAGTGTCATCAAATTGTGCTATACAGCAGCCTGCTGAAGGTAATCGTGGAAGGGGAAATACAAGGTGGAAGAGGCAGACCAAGTCTAACATGGACAAGTAATATCAAGACGGACAAGTCAGCCATGACAACCTGCATTATCCAAGCAAGGGATAGAGTGGAATGGTGCTCCATGGTAGCCAACCTTCGATGCGGAGACGGCACTCAACGATGATGATGATGATAATTGTGGGCAAGCAATAATCAGCAAGCAAAAACTACTTACACGGAGAATAACAAACAGATAACAAATCTCAATAAAACATGTGCTCGGAGTAAATTCAAAACCTATAACAAGAATGGGCATGCAACGCTCAAACAAAGTGAAAGAGAGAACAGAGGGCAACGTGGCTGAGACAGTTTTGATCAACAGTGTTAGCCAGACATGGGGTACCAGAGTAAACGACAACCTCACATGGGTCAATGTGTACCGGTCCTGGCCTATAGTTGAACACTTTCTGTTAATTATTTTGCACAGTGATTTGAGTTATATATTTAGTTAGTTTTATTCTGTCTTCATTGTTTCCTTTATCCAACTGGTATCCACATAAAAGCCTGGCGAGTTAGTCTTCTTTCGTCTATTCTGAGCACATGACCGATCTACTTTCAGCGTCTTTTACAATTATAGCCTGACATATATTAATGGTTGCTTTTTTCTCTGCTGGTTTCACTCTTTGAAAATAGGACCAGTATGTGTTTTTTGTTAAACTAAACAATAGATGTCAAATAGATGTCAAAATTGTTACTCTGATATGTCGTCTCAAGTGTGCGCACTTCATTCTATTTTTGTAATCTAAACAGCAGTATGTTACAAATATATGTCAATCTCCAATTTTAGAAATGTCTCAAAGACTATCATACCAAATAAACTATCACGTTTTATTCAGAACTTAAACATTGACAGCAGATTGATTACACCATCGGGACAAGTTGATACTTACGTGTACAAGTATCCGAGTCAGAGTTGGCGTGTACGCAGGTCATTTGGTCATTGTTCCACACTGTTCCTGGTGCACATGTCAATTTGCGACCTCTGCCGTCAACGCACACGAAATAGTGATCACAGCTGTCAGGGTCTGCATAGTAATGAGGTGGTAGTTCCGGGTTCGAGGATCTAAGTGTATCATCTGGACATGGATTTGGAGCATCAGTTGTTTCGATGGCAGCTGCAGCTGCGTAGGGCAGCGCTATAGCAAGAAAAGGAGTTCTTAAATGTTACGTACAGCCAGTCTTAACATATGGATGCGAATCATGGACAATAGGACAACAGACAAGAAAATCACTGGAGTCGGTAGAAATGTGGTTTTACAGAAGAATGTTGAGAATACCACGGACAGCTAAGAAGAGTAATGAAGATGTTCTGAGAGAGGTCAAAGCAAAAAGACAGCTCATTTCAAATATTAGGAAGAAACAGTCATCATTTTTTGGCCATGTAATGAGAAGAGAACAGCTGGAATATATTGTAACAACTGGAAAAATTGAAGGACGAAGACACAGAGGGAAAATACTGAGAAAAAATAACAGACAGCTTAAGAGAATGGCTTGGCAGAAGGTCAACAACATAAATGATAAATAGTTGCCTTGATCGAAAGTTGTGGAGAGACATGATGACCAACGCCAGTAGGCCCGGTACTTGATGATGATGATGAGAGCTTATAAGATAATAGTCATTACGTTGTAAGTAGAACTTGTACGTGAAGTAAAAAAGGAGGATGCGTATTCTGTACGCATACAATGGGTAGAGCCATTGTAGAAGTCACATATACGATGGTCACCTTCGTCTACGTCCCTGGACATGCAGGGAAATAAAGTAGCGGACAGGCTGGCTAGCGGAGCTGCCGTTGGAGACGGTCAACCAATGGATCGGGCGGACATCATCAATGCCCTCCGAGATGTGGGAAGAGTCCACGTCAATCATGAGTCCACGTCAATCAAGAGTCCACGTCAATCATGAGTCCACGTCAATCAAGAGTCCACGTCAATCATGAGTCTACGTCAATGAAGAGTCCTCCTCAATCTTGAATCCACGTCAATCATGAGTCCACGTCAATCAAGAGTCCACGTCAATCAAGAGTCCACGTCAAGCAAGAGTCCACGACAATCATGAATCCACGTCAATCATGAGTAAACGCCAATCAAGAGTCCACGTCAATCAAAGTCCACGTCAATCAAAAGCCCACGTCAATCAAGAGTCCACGTCAATCATGAGTCCACGTCAATCAAGAGTCCACGTCAATCATGAGTCCACATCAATCAAGAGTCCACGTCAATCAAGAGTCCACGTCAATCAAGAGTCCACGTCAATCATGAGTCCACGTCAATCAAGAGTCCACGTCAATCAAGAGTCCACGTCAATCATGAGTCCACATCACTCTAGATGAAAGAGATGGGTGTTAGGATGGCACAGCCGGAAACAAGAAACTTAGTGGCCGTGTAAGAAGACGTATCAACCAACACAGAACTGGGGTCCTCAGTCGCTGGGCGTGACTTGCTGAGGAAGTGATCCTAGCACATATGGACATCTTCGTAGTGCAATGATGATGTTCTCCAAATAATACAATAACTGGGTAAGATAATTGTTATCAAGTTGTAAGTAGAGCTTATAAGATAATTGTTATCAATTTGTAGGTAGAGCTTATAAGATAATAGTCAACTCGTTGTAGGTAGAGCTTATAAGATAATAGTCATCTATTTGTATGTAGAGCTTATAAAATAATAGTCATCTAGTTGTAGGTAGAGCTTATAAGATAGTAAACATCTAGTTGTAGGTAGAGCTTATAAGATAATGGTCATCTAGTTGTAGGTAGAGCTTATAAGATAATAGTCATCTAGTTGTAGGCAGAGCTTATAAGATAATAGTCATCTAGTTGTAGGTAGAGCTTATAAGATAATAGTCATCTTGTTGTAGGTAGAAAAAAAAAAGTAAAGTACCCCCGTCACGTCAAGTGGAGTATACGGAATATGGTGTTAGTGACCATAAATTTTACAGACCTTCAGCACATGATTGTTGGGGTAATGTGGTCGGTATTACGCCCGTGCTGCTTCACTTTTCCAGAAAAAAATCCGGTACCCATTAAAGACTGGGTGAACCCGGAAGCCGTCGGCATATTTGACACACGTTTTTTTAAGTTACATCCTCTACACTTCTCTTAGATGATTCCCTCATGTTAAAGATGTGGTCCCGGCTACTTCTATTACGCCTCAACTACACGATGATCCTGCTATAACTTCTGCCCTATCCACTTCTTGATGATCTGTAAGAGTATATAGCTGGTATGACTTATTAGAACAATCGTTCGGTAGCTGGGAGATAACTTCAGTTTTCTTTCACAAAAACTGCCGGAATAAAAGTGTCATCAAATTGTGCTATACAGCAGCCTGCTGAAGGTAATCGTGGAAGGGGAAATACAAGGTGGAAGAGGCAGACCAAGTCTAACATGGACAAGTAATATCAAGACGGACAAGTCAGTCATGACAACCTGCATTATCCAAGCAAGGGATAGAGTGGAATGGTGCTCCATGGTAGCCAACCTTCGATGCGGAGACGGCACTCAGCGATGATGATGATGAAAATTGTGGCCAAGCAATAATCAGCAAGCAAAAACTACTTACACGGAGAATAACAAACAGATAACAAATCTCAATAAAACATGTGCTCGGAGTAAATTCAAAACCTATAACAAGAATGGGCATGCAACGCTCAAACAAAGTGAAAGAGAGAACAGAGGGCAACGTGGCTGAGACAGATTTGATCAACAGTGTTAGCCAGACATGGGGTACCAGAGTAAACGACAACCTCACATGGGTCAATGTGTCCCGGTCCTGGCCTATAGTTGAACACTTTCTGTTAATTATTTTACACAGTGATTTGAGTTATATATTTAGTGAGTTTTATTCTGTCTTCATTGTTTCCTTTATCCAACTGGTATCCACATAAAAGCCTGGCGAGGTAGTCTTATTTCGTCTATTCTGAGCACATGACCGATCTACTTTCAGCGTCTTTTACATTATAGCCTGACATATATTAATGGTTGCTTTTTTCTCTGCTGGTTTCACTCGTTGAAAATAGGACCAGTATGTGTTTTTTGTTAAACTAAACAATATATGTCAAATAGATGTCAAAATTGTTACTCTGATATGTCGTCTCAAGTGTGCGCACTTCATTCTATTTTTGTAATCTAAACAGCAGTATGTTACAAATATATGTCAATCTCCAATTTTAGAAATGTCTCAAAGACTATCATACCAAATAAACTATCATGTTTTATTCAGAACTTAAACATTGACAGCAGATTGATTTACACCATCGGGACAAGTGGATACTTACGTGTACAAGTATCCGAGTCAGAGTTGGCGTGTACGCAGGTCATTTGGTCATTGTTCCACACTGTTCCTGGTGCACATGTCAATTTGCGACCTATGCCGTCAACGCACACGAAATAGTGATCACAGCTGTCAGGGTCTGCATAGTAATGAGGTGGTAGTTCCGGGTTCGAGGATCTAAGTGTATCATCTGGGCATGGATTTGGAGCATCAGTTGTTTCGATGGCAGCTGCAGCTGCGTAGGGCAGCGCTATAGCGGCCAGGTAAACGTAGAGAAACATGGCTGGGTCAGATGCTGTGAGAAGAGATCACGGGATTAAAATAACGACACGATCAGTAAACTGACGTTAATAAACCACACGTACGTTTATATAACGAAATGACAAGTATTTGGATATAACGAATGACAAGTATATGAATATAACGAAATGACAAGTATATGAATATAAAGAAATGAGATGTATACGAATATAACGAAGTGAGAAGTATACGAATGTAACGAAATGATAAGTATACTAATATATGAAGAAAACAGGTTCATTTATGTACGATAATAACAAGTAATTTTTAAAAAAAAATGTAAAGTATGTATTAAGAACATTGATAGAAAGATCTTACACGTAGGCAGTCTTTAAATAACATCAGAATAACACGAACATATCACAGTGCAGACTGCAACACAGACCACGCTCTAGTCATTAGTAAGATCAAAGCCAGAAGTAGTCGTATCTACAAATCAAGAGAGCCTGCAGCAGCCAAGATCAACATCACAGCGACAAAAACCACACCAACCGAAGACATTTTTAGATCCAAGTTTGATGAACTGGTAGAAGAAGTAGAAGATGCATCAAGTGTGGATGACAACTGGTGCTCCCTGAGAACACACATCTATAACTGCGCTCTTTCTACCTACGGCCAGAAACGGTTCTCAAAGAACGACTGGGTCGAAGAAAATGCAGCAAGACTAGACCCACTAATAGCTAATAAGAAAAAGGCTCTACTGAACTTCAATAATAATCCCAATCAAATCACCAAGGATCAGCTCAAACATGCGCAAGCCACCCTACAACGCGAAGCAAGAAGATGCGCAAACGAATACTGGAACAATCTATGCTCTGAAATACAGAAAGCCTCAGACAGGGGCGACTCAAAAACCATGCATGACAATATAAAAAATGCCCTTGGACCAAAAATAACAAAATTAGCCCCCTTAAAATCCAAGTTTGGAGAACCTATTACTGACAAGGGACAACAAATGCAAAGATGGGTTGAACACTACTCTAATCTATACAGCGACGACAGACCAGCAAACACAGCTCTAGCACAATCAATACCCAAATATCCTACAATGTTTGAACTGGATGTTGAGCCTACTATGAACGAACTTGCTGACGCTATAAATGCCATCTCAAGAGGAAAAGCTGCAGGAAATGACAACATTCCCACAGATGTACTAAAGGACAACCTAAGCGTACTACTTCCACACCTATACAAACTGCTAATTAAATGCTGGAGAAACGGAGAAATACCCCATGATATGAGAAATGCCAAGATTATAACGCTGTACAAGAATAAAGGAGACAGGGGCGACTGCAATAATTACAGAGGCATTTCTCTCCTTAGCACAACAGGCAAAGCTTTTGCTAGAGTCGTACTTAATCGCCTGCATAGACTTGCAGAACGGGTGCTTCCCGAGTCCCAATGCGGTTTCAGACCCGGGAGATCAACCATAGATATGATCTTCACTCTTAGACAACTGCAGGAAAAATGTCGGGAACAAAATATGCCGCTCTATATTGCCTTTGTGGATCTCACAAAGGCATTCGACACAGTAAACAGAGATGGTCTCTACAAGGTGTTAGAAGGCATAGGCTGCCCTCCTAAATTACTTAGGCTGATAATTTCCTTCCATGAAGACATGAATGGCAAAGTCCATTTTGATGGGAGTCCATCAGAGAATTTCAAAGTCAACAAAGGAGTGAAACAGGGATGTGTCCTCGCCCCCACCCTTTTTGGTATATTTTTGCTGCCCTCCTAAATTACACCTTCGAAAACAGCTCAGGAGATATTTACATTCGCACTAGACCAGATGGCTCACTGTTCAACCTAGCACGACTAAGAGCAAAAACCAAAACAAATGTTGCCCTACTTAAAGAATTTTTATTTGCTGACGATGCAGCCCTAGTCGCTCATAGTGAGGCCACCCTACAGTCGCTGATCAACAACCTGGATAAAGCATGCGACCTTTTTTCACTGTCAATTAATGTTCAGAAGACAGTAATACTAAATCAAGGTGACTTTAAACCTATATCTATTACTCTAAAAGACTGCCCACTAGAATCAGTACAGAAATTTACATATCTTGGATCCACAGTTACGCAAACCATCTCTCTTGATGAAGAAATAAACTGTCGAATTGGTAAGGCAGCTACGACCTTCGGCAAACTCACAAAAAGGGCATGGAACAACACGAAACTAACTCAAAAGACTAAACTCTTAATATATCAAACTTGTGTGCTTAGCACACTACTATATGGATCCGAAACCTGGACAACATACTCAAACCAGGAAAAAAGACTAAATGTCTTCCACATGCGATGTCTCCGCAAAATAATGCACATCAAATGGCAGGACAAAATAACCAACTTAACTGTCCTGCAACGTGCTAAGACCCCAACAATCATGTCGATGCTCAGAAGTCGAAGGCTAAGATGGCTGGGGCATGTCCAACGGATGGAAGAAAAACGCATTCCTAGGCAAATACTATATGGCGAGCTAAAACACGGAAAACGACAAATCGGCAGACCTAGACTACGATATAGAGATATCTGCAAATCATCTCTGAAAGACTTCTCCATCTGTGAAAACGACTGGCAACATCTGGCAAGTGATCGCACATCATGGAGAGCACGTATAAGGAACGGTATAACAACATTTGAGACTGTTCTAAGACAGGACTTAGAAGAGAAGAGACTCATGAAAAAGGATGGTAAACCCTGTGGACCAGCGAGCCTGACCTGTTCATTATGTGACCGCGTGTGTCTGTCAAACATTGGTAGAATTAGCCACGAGAGAAGCTGTTCGGCAAAAACAATACCTCAAAAAAATACGCAATAGCCTCCACTAGACCGTCTGACAAGACGAAAAGGGCCATATGATAGAAAGATCTATAGAGGTAAAGAAAGATCTATATATATGTGCTTTATAGACAACAAGAAAGCATTTGACAAAGTAAAGCATGTGGAAATAATCAATATACAGGAGAAATTAAACATTGATGGATATGGATCTGCGAATCATAAGAACATGTACTGGCAACAAACAGCAGCTATACGAATTAACAACCAAACAGGAAAATTCCAATATATAAAACATGGAGTCATACAAGGCTGTGTTCTGTCGCCGGATTTGTTTTCACTTCACATCGAATATATTATGAGATCAATAATAGACAAAAAAGGAATTGGATTCAACGGTCACAACATAAATAATTTGCGATATGCTGATGACACAGTCTTAATAGCAGAGACAGAGAACGAACTACAAGAAATCATATACATAATAGTAAAAGAAAGCAACAAGAAAGGTCTCAGTCTGAATAGTAAGAAAACAGAAGTAATGGTTATATCGAAGAAACAATCATCACCATCATGCAGCATAAAAATAAACGAGACAAATCTGAAACAAGTGCAACGTTTGAAATACTTGGGCACAATAATAACATCAGATGGGAGATGCACCACAGAAATAAAAAGCAGAATAGCTCAGGCCAAAATAGCATTTCAGAAAATGAAAAATATCTTATGCAACAAATCTATGTCAATAAAAATGAGAAAGAGAGTTCATCGGTGCTATCTATAACCAATTCTGACCTATGGATGCGAATCATGGACAGTAGACAAACAAATGAAAAGACGATTAGAGGCCACAGTGATGGGATTTCTCAGAAGAATGTTGAAAGCTCCCTGGACAGCTAAAAAGACTAATGAGGAAGTTCTCAAAGAGGCCAACACAAAAAGGGAGCTCTTAAAAAACATCAGAAAGAAGCAATCAACATTTTTCGGGCACATCATGAGAAGAGGAAAGTTGGAATATTTGGTTACAACTGGCAAAATAAAAGGAAAGAGAGATCGCGGACGAGAAAGAGAGAAAATACTAGATAGCTTGGTGTCATGGCATGGAAAACAGTCAACAACAAAACTGATACGATGCACTGTAGATAGAAGATTGTGGAGGGACATGATCACCTACACCAACCGGTATGGCACATGATGATGAAAGCATGTATTATATTACAAAAGATCAAGTAAATTCGTCTACTGTAATTTCTAAAATTAAAGGCAACAATTTAGAATGAAAAATCAAATGAACATTTATATAACTAAATAACACGAATTACAGTAAAACGACCAAAACAACATTGTTAATAGTTCATTCACTTGTCTTAATCACAGAACTTAGACACCTACTCCGTTAAGAAATATTTACTTTTAGGAAATAAGTTAATTTAAAGCATTAGTTTTAAAAACTATTATATCTTCTCAACATTCCTATATGGTGCAGAATCATGGACATTAGACAAGTAAACAGAACAGAGGTTTGAAGCCTTTGAAATGTGCATATATGAAAGAATAGGTAGAAATGGATAGAAAGAAAAGAAAACAAACGATGAAGTCTTAAAACAACTAAAAATGAAAAGAGAGCTACTAAATACAATTCAAACACGACAAATGCCATTTTTGGACCACGTTAAAAGACACAATAGCCTACTAAAAGTAATCTTGGAGGGGAAAATACAAGGTAAACGAGGCAAAGGGAGACCAAGACTAACATGGACGAGTAACATCAAAAGATGGACAAATCAGCCTATGACAACCTGCACCATCAAATCAAAAGACAGAGCAGAATGGCGCTTCATGGTAGCCAACCTTCGTTGTGGAGATGGCACTCGATGATGATGAGTTAAAAATCAATAGAGGAAAGAAGAAATATGTACTATATCTACAGAGTACTGCGATGGACGAATATTCACATACACACACACATGCACGCACGCACGCACGCACGCACACACACACACACATACATACACACACACACAACACAGAGAGAGAGAGAGAGAGAGAGAGAGAGAGTGAGAGCTATTCATTTACAGACATTTTATTTCAATTATGTGTTTAGATTTACAGGCTATACGTTTATATTTTTCTTTCAATTTCCTGTTCCCATTTTTAGCTTTGTTATAAATTTTGATATTTAGATTTACCGTCTATGTGGTTACATTTATCTCTGTGTTGTTTGTTCTGTTAATCCGTTTAGATTTGATATCAACACGTTCAGATTTGTTCATTATTTTAATGTCTACCCTTGTAATCATTTTTTTGTCTAATCTTATTATCCAAAACAGCAGAATGAAGTAATTTGAAATAATACTTTCTGCGACAATAAAGACAATAAGACAATTTTAAAAAATGAGCAGTGCAACAGTGTCGTAGACAGGAAGAGATAAATGAACATAATTATGAGCGGGGAATTCCCAGACGACAGATCAGCGAATCATTTCAGGGGAAGGGGAATGTTCACAACACTCGGGAACAAATTCGCTAATAATTAACACACAAAAAAACAAACGACAGCCAGAAGTTGGACGCGTACTCCACGACACAGCGCCGTCTGTCACGAGAGACTATGCATTGCGGTACACGAGTAACTAAGCAACCTAAAAAGAGTAGCTATCATTGGTGATGTTTCCCGCCTGTGAACTCATAACTATAGCATATGGTTACTATGTGAACTTTAGAGAACTCGGCAATGAATTGTGTGTCAATCAAAGAAGAGAAAGAAAGATGGATGGTTTTGACAAGAATGTTATTAGATGTGAGGTTTCTGGTTTTCTTCGTCACGGGTAACATGTGAACTTCGCCATTTATTTAAAACTTAAAATGTGAAAGTGTGTCCGTTTTTGAATGGGGAGGGGATTGACAGTCCAACCTTTAATTGTATGTCCCTTATGCTTTTTGTGATTGTTTACACAAGCTATATAAGGAAAATCGTAAACTAGATCACTCTATTAATAGATTTTAAATAATTTATTAAGGTCGCGCGTAAAATCGAATACTGCATGCAAAATTTTGCAGTAATAGACTTTAGATTTGAAGTAGAATTGCTGGCAGTCCCACAGTGTTCATAGAATCATATGTAGTATAGGACATGATTTTCGTAATATAGACTATGAATTTGGAATAGATTTAACACGATGTTCGAATTATTCACATGTACCACACAACAAGACAGATATGATCCAACGCTTTTCACCTCGTTTTCATCTGACTCAGTGACTACCATCTTAAAATCGAGAGTAGCCAGGGATAATAGTCATTACGTTGTAGTTGGAGCTTGTAAGGTAAAAGAACGAACAGGTCAGGTTATATATATCATAAGATCTTTAGTAGAAAGAGCCATAGAATAGAAAACAGATCTATACCTATGTTTCCTAGATTATACTAAGGAATTTGACAAAGTAAAGCACCAAGAAATAATCAAAATTTTAGAAAGCATAAACGTAGACAGCAAAGATCTAAGAATAATAAAGAACATGTAGTGGCAACAAACAGCGGCCATAAGCAACTGGAAACCAATTGGGAATGTTTCAAGAAATAAAACAGGGTAATAGACAAGGTTGTGTGCTGTCACCAGATTTGTGTAATATTTATAGTGAGATTATTTTAAGATCCATAAGGGGCATGCCTGGAATAACAATCAAAGGTCATAATATAAATAATCTAAGGTATGCTGATGATACAGTCTTAATCGCTAAGAGTGAAAATGAGTTACAAGAAATGTTGGACATTGTAGTGAAGGAAAGCAAAAATAAAGGACTCAGCCTTAATAGCAAAAAGACAGAGGTAATGGTAACAACAAAGAAAAAGACATCACATCAGTGTAAAATAAAGACAAGTGGAACAATATTAAAACAGGTAAATGAATTTAAATATTTGGGAACTTTGTTAACCTCAGACGGAAGATGTACAAAAGAGGTGAGATGCAGAATGGCTCCGGCAAAAGCAGCTTTCCAAAAAATGAGGAAGAT
The DNA here is from genome assembly GCA_032433765.1 of Megaustenia siamemsis. Lineage (NCBI taxonomy): Eukaryota > Metazoa > Mollusca > Gastropoda > Stylommatophora > Ariophantidae > Megaustenia > Megaustenia siamemsis. Next base: position 48,196,934 of record JAVIAB010000088.1, read on the forward strand.
ACTATGCAATCCATTTTTGACAATAGAAACAAGAAAAACAGTTCTTAAATGTTACGTAGAGCCAGTCTTAACATATGGATGCGAATCATGGACAATTGGACAAAAGACAAGAAAATCACTGGAGTCTGTAGAAATGTGGTTTTACAGAAGAATGTTGAGCGTACCATGGACAGCTAAGAAGAGTAATGAAGATGTTCTGAGAGAGGTCAAAGCAAAAAGAGAGCTAATTTCCAATATTAGGAAGAAACAATCATCATTTTTTGCCATGTAATGAGAAGAGAACAACTGGAATATGTTGTAACAACTGGAAAAATTGAGGGACAAAGAGATAGAGGGAAGCAAGGAGAAAAATATAACAGACTGCTTAAGAGAATGGATTGGCAGAAGGTCAACAACAGAAATTATAAATAGTTGTCGAGATTGAAAGTTGTGGAGAGACATGATCACCTACGCCAGTAGGCCAGGTACTTGATGATGATGGTGAGAGCTTATAAGATAATAGTCAATACGTTGTAAGTAGAGCTTGCAAGTGGATAAAAAAGTGGAGTGAAAAAGGAGGAGGCGTATTCTGTACGCATACAATGGGAAGAGCCGTTGTAGAAGTCACATATGTCCTGGTCACCTTTGTCAATGTCCATAGGCATGCGGGCGTACGGGGAAATAAAGTAGCGGACAGGCTGGCTAGCTGAGCTGCCGTTGGAGACGGTCAACCAATGGATCGGGCAGACATCATCAATGCCCTCCGAGATCTGGGAAGAGTCCACGTCAATCATGAGTCCACATCACTCTAGATGAAAGAGATGGGTGTTAGGATGGGCACAGTCAGAAACGAGAAACATAGTGGCCGTGTAAGAAGACTTATCAACCAACACAGAACTGGAGTCGTCAGTCAATGGGCGGGACTTGCTGAGGAAGTGATCCTAGCACATATGGACATCTTCGGAGTGCAATGATGATGTTCTCCAAATAATACAATAACTGGGTAAGATAATTGTTATCAAGTTGTAGGTAGAGCTTATAAGATAATAGTCATCTAGTTGTAGGTAGAGCTTACAAGATAATAGTCATCTAGTTGTAGGTAGAGCTTATAAGATAATAGTCATCTAGTTGTAGGTAGAGCTTATAAGATAATAGCCATCTAGTTGTAGGTTGAGCTTATAAGATAATAGTCATCTAGTTGTAGGTAGAGCTTATAAGATAATAGCCATCTAGTTGTAGGTAGAGCTTATAAGATAATAGTCATCTAGTTGTAGATAAAGCTTATAAGATAATAGTCATCTAGTTGTAGGCAGAGCTTATAAGATAATAGTCATCTAGTTGTAGGTAGAGCTTATAACATAATAGTCATCTAGTTGTAGGCAGAGCTTATAAGATAATAGTCATCTAGTTGTAGGTAGAGCTTATAAGATAATAGTAATCTAGTTGTTGGCAGAGCTTATAAGATAATAGTCATCTAGTTGTAGCAGAGTTTATAAGATAATAGTCATCTAGTTGTAGGCAGAGCTTACAAGATAATAGTCATCTAGTTGTAGGCAGAGCTTACAAGATAATAGTCATCTAGTTGTAGGCAGAGCTTACAAGATAATAGCCATCTAGTTGTAGGTAGAGCTTATAAGATAATAGTCATCTAGTTGTAGGTAGAGCTTATAAGATAATAGTCATCTAGTTGTAGGCAGAGCTTACAAGATAATAGTCATCTAGTTGTAGGCAGAGCTTACAAGATAATAGTCATCTAGTTGTAGGTAGAGCTTATAAGATAATAGTCATCTAGTTGTAGGCAGAGCTTACAAGATAATAGTCATCTAGTTGTAGGTAGAGCTTATAAGATAATAGTCATCTAGTTGTAGGCAGAGCTTACAAGATAATAGTCATCTAGTTGTAGGTAGAGCTTATAAGATAATAGTCATCTAGTTGTAGGTAGAGCTTATAAGATAATTGTCATCAAGCAATGTTAGGATGAATGTCAGTAAATATTGAATGCCAAAGAGATGATCTAATTCACATTATTATCACTCCAGAAAGAGAATCATAGTAACTCGTTAGTTTGGTTCATCATCCAAATTTCTACCTATAATAATGTATGGACTTCAAACCAAAGTTTTCGTTGAACTCTTCTTACTCTCAACAAATTTCTAAAAATCATCAACAACAATATCAGTCGTACAATAAGTTCTCATTCAGAGAAGAGTTAAAGTTAGACCCCTTATCCCGAAAACAAGAGTTAGACAAGTTAACATAAGGCCAATCAAAGTATCAAGTTTAAGGAGAACCAAAGACCGCTATCAGAAACACATTTTCCATCGACGCTGAAAGGCAGAAAATGATAGAAACAAGAACATGAACTGTCCATGTACTTAGATTGATAGATAGAACTTGACTTCGTTATTTGGACTCCAGCAAATCTTATTGGTCTATACAGTTTTACAGGGTTTTTTTTTTAAAGAGAGAGGATGAACGGTTTCACACTTGTTGGTTTCTCTTATATCCCATCTTGTATCCCATCTTGTATCCCATCTTGTATCCCATCTTGTATCCCATCTTATATTCCATCTTGTATCCCATCTTGTATCCCATCTTGTATCCCATCTTATATCCCATCTTGTATCCCATCTTGTATCCCATCTTGTATCCTATCTTATATCCCATCTTTTATCCCATCTTGTATCCCATCTTGCATCCCATCTTGTATCCCATCTTATATCCCATCTTGTATCCCATCTTGTATCCCATCTTGTATCCCATCTTATATCTCATCTTGTATCCCATCTTGTATCCCATCTTATATCCATTCTTGTATCCCATCTTATATCCCATCTTGTATCCGATCTTGTATCCCATCTTGTATCCCATCTTATATCTCATCTTGTATCCCATCTTGTATCTCATCTTGTATCCCATATTATATCTCATTTTGTATCCCATCTTATATCCCATCTTTTATCCCATCTTGTATCCCATCTTATATCCCATCTTATATCCCTTCTTATATCCCTTCTTGTATCCAATCTTGTATCCCATCTTATATCCCATTTTATATCCCATCTTGTATCCCATCTTGTATCCCATCTTATATACCATCTTGTATCCCATCTTGCATCCCATCTTATATCCCATCTTGTATCCCATCTTATATCCCATCTTGTATCCCATCTTGTATCCCATCTTGTATCCAATCTTGTATCCCATCTTGTATCCCCTCTTTTAACCCATCTTGTATCCCATCTTGTATCCCATCCTGTATCCCATCTTGTATCACATCTTGTATCCCATCTTGTATCCAATCTTGTATACCATCTTGTATCCCATCTTTTAACCCTTTATGTATCCCATCTTATATCCCATCTTGTATCCCATCGTATATCCCATCTTGTATTCCATCTTGTATCCCATCTTATATCCTATCTTGTATCCCATCTTGTATCCCATCTTATATCCCATCTTGTATCCCATCTTGTATCCAATCTTGTATCCCATCTTGTATCCCATCTTGTATCCCATCTTATATCCCATCTTGTATCCCATCTTATATCCCATCTTGTATCCCATCTTGTATCCCATCTTGTATACCATCTTGTATCCCATCTTATATCCCATCCTGTATCCCAGGCGATAGAAGTAATCGCTTTTGTGATATATTGTTGTCACCTTCTATAGGCTTTCCTTGATGTTCTCTTTCCATCTTCCTCTGGGTCTGGATCGAGCCTTCTTACTTCTTTTCTGTGTCCCCTGTCATCAGTTGGCGTGACCCTTGCAGAACGTTACTCTCATCATAGCCTGTCCAAATGAGCCTTTCTCTCTCTCTCTCTCTCTCTCTCTCTCTCTCTCTCTCTCTCTCCCTCTGGCCATTTCTCCTATTTCTTTTGTTGTTAAGTTCAAGGTCTCCTTGATGCTCTGAAATCACCTTCTTCTTGGGCTGCTCCTGAATTGACTACCTGGAATTAATGTTTCTTCATTAAGCTTTCTCTTATATGGCCATATTATTTGTATTTCCCCAGTAAGACATTTATGGCTGTAATATCTGGGATAGGCAGTAACTAACAATGGAGACTGTCAGAAAGAGATCAAAAGACAATTATCAATAGCAATACGCTAATTAAACATCATAAAGAATGTGTGGCACAATACCAGCAAAGCAGTAACATATAAAATTACTGAGGACATCAATCTTCCCGATAGTAATCATAGAGGCCAGTGGTGAGGAGTGTAGAACACTCCAAGGTATGAAGACAGCTTCACAAGGGAGGAACACAACACAATACTGACGTTTCGGCCAGGGGCCTTTTCAGAGTTCAAGGACAACGAAAAAAAACGATGAAACACAATTATCTTAAATACATGATCAGAAGAAGAGGATAGAAAAGAAAATAGTAGGATGATGAAAAAATAAAAAAAGAAGAGAGCTAAGATAAGAATATAGAAAGAATATGAGAATATATGTATAATTAAAATATAAATCTCTCACTCTCTCTCTGCGTTCAGGACTCAATCAGAGTAAGGATTCCAGACTCTCATATGAAGTCAGCTGTCAGGCTAAGTGTGTTGATCGCCCCCACAGACAGAACATCACAATTAGAATCTGTCAGATCCACTCTGACTGAACACCCGTTAAAACGTTGCACTGTGTTCTGCGCCAGTGGCCCAGTGCATCCGATTTCAGCCAGCATTTTATTCGGGTTTGCTTTCCCTAGCCTTTGATTGTCCCCAATCTTCCTGCAAGGCAGCAGATGATCTTTTCTGTAGGGGGATTCTGCCCTTAGATGGTAGGCCCTCCCAGGTTTACGAGCACCATCTGTCCGAGTCGCTAGAGGTGACTAACACAGACACGGACACACAAAGATGTGAGATGTGACTAACACAGACATACACACACAAAGATGTGAGATGTGACTAACACAGACATGCACACACAAAGATGTGAGATGTGACTAACACAGACATACACACACAAAGATATGAGATGTGACTAACACAGACATGCACACACAAAGATATGAGATGTGACTAATGCAGACATGCACACAGCGATACGAGGCATGACTAACACTGACACACATCAAGATATATGACACATGGCTAACATAAACATGCACATAAAGATATGAGATATAACTGACATTGACATGCACACACAAAGATATGACACATGCCTAACATAGACTGCACACAAAGATAAGAGATATGACTAACATAGATATGCACACACAAAGATATGAGATGGGACTAACATAGCCATGCACACACAAGGATATGAGATGTGACAAACACAGACATGCACACACAAAGATATGAGATATGACTAACATAAACATGCACACAAAGATATGAGATATCACTAACCCAGACATGCACACACAAAGATATGACTAACACTGGTACACACTAAGATATGAGATATGACTAAACACAGACACACATTTATGATATGAGACATGATTAACACGGACACACCGAGATATGACTAACATGACACACACCAAGATATGAGCCATGGCCAGCACACACAAGCTAAGATATGAGCCATGGCTAGGACAGAAACACAGCAAGATATGAGCCATGGCTTCACTAAAAAACACCAAAAAATGAACCATGTCTAGCACAGAAACACATTATAGTGTCCATATGCTTGGGCTTGTTGTAGTCGGCAGACTCTTCTGAACGTGGGAATCACAGGTTTCGTTAAACAGTTGTCCGGAGATTTGAGAGTGCAGTCTGACCCATAGAACGTTCTCTTGCATGTACAGATTCCCGATCGACTGTTGACAGGTGTCGTTGAAACAGTTGTCCGGACATTTGAGAGTACATATGATGTCACAGCCATCAGAACACATCTGTTCGCACTGTAGCCCAAAATTACCATCTGGACAAGTGTCATTACAGGTATAGCCAAGATGTTTACATTGTAGGCATTTTCCAGATTTTTACTCAAATAAAGGAATTTAATTCAAATAAAGGAATAAAGGAAAAATATAAATATAAAATACAGAATCACTTAGCTCTTGAATCCCTCTCTGATCTTGAAAGGAGCATTAGGAAAGAGAACAGTGTCCGTCTGGAGAACGTGGTCACATGTTTTGCACACTCTGCGGTTGCAGCGAATAGTACCTCTATGGCTAGGGAGGGAAGCTGGAAGACGACCTCTGACAAGAAAGTCGCGGAGGTTACGGTCACGTCTAAAGGCCACCAGTGGTGGGTCAGGAAAGAGCAGACGAGTAGTAGGGTTAGATCGGAGAATAGGGAGGTAGCGATGAATTATTTGCCTGTTCCTCGATAGTAATCATGTTTGTGAATCATTGACAACCCCGCAAAGAGCAGGGGAAGAAAAACGATCAATTCAAAACAAAATGCTAGAGAAAAGTTCATATGATACTTACCGAACACAACCAACATAAGACGAAATGTCATGAAGCTTCACAGAACGTCTTCATCGCTGAAACAGCACCCCCTTTATATACTCTCTGGTTACATACAAACATTATCTAATGTCATCACATCCGTGTTACACATTTCATCCAATCATTGAAGAGCAAGAAAGAATTTCACTGGTTCAATTAGTTGCTGTTTTCTATTTCTGTAATCGTTGCCTGTACCAAACTCCTCCCAGGTGTACAAAGTGACAAATCAACGCCCAGATCCCGCAGAGGTTTTTATGTTATGTTAGGATCAACCTCAATACACCTTGGAGACACGCAAAAGGTGTGACTTGCCGGTCGTTCTAGTCTAGTAGGTCCGGCAAACATGGAATCTCTCCTGTTATAAAACGCTCAAATTATGAAAGGAGCGAACGAAAACTGTTACTAAGGGCAGGCCCAAAAGGTGCGTCACGCACGGCTTGGGGGGGGGGGGGGGGGTAGACTCTAGAGGGCGCCACAGAAAACGAGCACTAACATTCATTTCGAGATTAAATGAAAATAATTGATGTCGTGGCACACTCGCATTATTTCTTGTGAATCTCTCTCTCTCTCTCTCTCTCTCTCTCTCTCTCTCTCTCTCTCTCTCTCTCTCTCTCTATCTATACATATATATATAAGGGACACACTAGTGTTGAAATACCTTACATAAGTTACTGCGCTGTATACTTTCCGTTGCACCGTCTGTATTGACCATTCTACTGTATTCATGAAATAAGTTTCGTTGCATTCGGAGCATTCCCATACCCACTCCACCGCCCGGCCCAGAATTTCTCCAAACGTATAGAGACTGCTCCTGTAAGGCGTTGATTGTAGAGAGGTCTGCTTTTCCAGATATCCCCTTCAGATCGACCAGACCCACTTTCAGCCTTTAGACCCATCAGTTTCTCAATGTACACATTATTGTCCAACCCATTCTCCTCCGCTTCTCTTAAGCAATGAAGAACAAATTTGGTGATGTCCAGAATAAAACCACATTAAGTATCAGAGCTTCCACCGATCTTATCGACTATTTCATTGCCATGTAACCACGTATCTGAGACAGTACACCAAAGTTAAAGAGCTCACTTTAGAGCCATCAAAGAGCTCCATCCACTCCTACTACAGACATTGTCTGGGCATCTTTTGTAGCATGTTTTGCGAGATCGACACGAAGACTGCATGTTATGTGTTAACAGCTATTCTATCGCTGCAGCTGCTACGTCTATCTCCATTCTCATGCTGGACACCGTTATGCTACACTTGTCAGATTCCCTGGCCACTTCTCTGCCATGTTGGTTTGCCACATTAACTGCCCTGTCTGCGGAATACACAACCATCACTTGACAATGATCGGATCCTGAGGCAAAGACACTCATTCAATGGATTCCCTCATAACTACCTCGGTAGTTACCGTAGGCCCATTTGCGACACTCCCTGCTGATCTAGGTGATCACTTTGGTTAGCCTCTTTGTTTCTTGTTAATTCTATGGAATCCTAGTCAGCCCTAAAGTCATTCAGATCACATCCTTATTGACTCCTCCGCCTTGGCCAACTAGGAGTTTCCACACCTGAGGCGCCTGCCATTGGGACCAAATTCTGAATACAATGGATGATTTATGTTCCTTATCACGTTCAAATAAACCCGGACCAGATCAGATCATGTCGGACTCTAATGTTCTGTAAGCCAAGTAAGTACACCGTTGAAGAGATAGATGTTCGAGAACTGCCCGTAGGCCCTCATTCTGAACTATTTACAACCTTGCGATCTGAGATGACGAGAGAATGGGCTTATCCCCAAACCATAAACCAGTACTGAGAGCATCATAGCCTGCATGAGCGAGAATAGTAACGATTGTTGGAGATCCACCCTGGCTATGATCTTGATCGCGCTGACACATCTCCTTGCCTTTTGAATGGCATTGCTCACGTGTTGATTGACAGAAAGGGACCTATCACATGATATCCCCAGATACATAATAGTTGAACTTCTCACGATGGTTGCAGTTTATAACTTGGAGGGTGTCTTTAACTTTTCTGTTGTTTAGGGAACACCACGTTACATAAGTCATGTTAAAGTTAATGAATGCTTTGTAGTTATTGCACCAGGTGGTTATCTGATCCACAACTTCTTGCAATTGCCTAGCCGTTTCTGCTATGTCGTGACCGTGTACATACGCCATGTTGTCATCTGCAAAGGCAAGAGTGCGACCTGGCCCAAAACTGTTCAATAGCGCTACCCTGGTAGTGTATATATTGATCAAAGCAGATGATAAGGCCAAACCATGGAGCCAACCCCGGCGTTAAATCGGGGGCAGACATCCAGGTACCGAAACGTAGCGCTGCCAGCGTGTCCAACATTGACTATCTTGTTACACTACCCTTCTGATTGGCCACACCGATGTAACATTCATTATGAGACATCAAAGAGAGCTTGAAATTAACAACTGGGGAAGTGGGAGACCTGGCTAGATACGCATATTTCTTCAGGGCTTTAAAGAGAGCAATATTCGGACATGGAACCACCTAGTTATGTTGCTTTTATATTATCTAATATAAGATAAGATATAAGGCTTGATGACGTCATAAATGCCCTCTCAAGAGGAAAAGCTGCTGGAAATGACATTTCTACAGAGAGACTAAAGGAAAATTTAAATGTACTACTTCCACATCTATACAAACTGTTAATCAAATGCTAGAGACAAGGAGAAATAACTCATGATATGAGAAATGCTAAGATCATAACACTATACAAAAACAAAGGAGACAGAGGTGACTGCAATAACTACAGAGGCATCTCTCTCCTTGGCACAGCCGGCAAGGCTTTTGCAAGAGTAGTACTAAAATGCCTGCATAGACTTGCAGAACGTGTTCTTCCCGAGTCTCAATGCGGCTTCAGAGCCGGGAGATCAACTATAGACATGATTTTCACACTCAGACAACTGCAAGAAAAACTTCGAGAACAAATATGCCACTCTATATTGTCTTTGTGGATCTCACGAAAGCCATCGACTCAGTAAATAGAGATGGGCTCCACCGGGTGTTAGAAAGCATAGGCTGCCCACCTAAATTACTTAAGCTGATTATGTCCATTCATGAAATCATGAATGCTAAAATCCACTTTGATGGGAGTTCATCAGAGAGTTTCAAAGTCAACAAAGGAGTAAAACAGGGATGTGTCCTCGCCCCCCCTCCCCTCGCCTTTTTGGTATATTTTTTACCGCCCTCCTAAATTACGCCTTCGGAAACAGCTCAGGAGATATTTACATTCGCACTAGACCAGATGGCTCACTGTTCAACCTAGCACGACTGAGAGCAAAAACAGCTCAGATATTTACATTCGCACTAGACCAGATGGCTCACTGTTCAACCTAGCACGACTGAGAGCAAAAACAGCTCAGGAGATATTTACATTCGCACTAGACCAGATGGCTCACTGTTCAACCTAGCACGACTGAGAGCAAAAACAGCTCAGGAGATATTTACATTCGCACTAGACCAGATGGCTCACTGTTCAACCTAGCACGACTGAGAGCAAAAACAGCTCAGGAGATATTTACATTCGCACTAGACCAGATGGCTCACTGTTCAACCTAGCACGACTGAGAGCAAAAACAGCTCAGGAGATATTTACATTCGCACTAGACCAGATGGCTCACTGTTCAACCTAGCACGACTGAGAGCAAAAACAGCTCAGGAGATATTTACATTCGCACTAGACCAGATGGCTCACTGTTCAACCTAGCACGACTGAGAGCAAAAACAGATCAGGAGATATTTACATTCGCACTAGACCAGATGGCTCACTGTTCAACCTAGCACGACTAAGAGCAAAAACAGCTCAGGAGATATTTACATTCGCACAAGATCAGATGGCTCACTGTTCAACCTAGCACGACTAAGAGCAAAAACAGCTCAGGAGATATTTACATTCGCACTAGACCAGATGGCTCACTGTTCAACTTAGCACGACTGAGAGCAAAAACAAAACAAATTTTGCCCTACTTAAAGAATTTTTATTTGCTGACGATGTAGCCCTAGTCGCTCATAGTGAAGCCATCCTACATTCGCTGATCAACAATCTGGACAAAGCATGCGACCTTTTTTCACTGTCAATTAGTGTTCAGAAAACAGTAATACTAAGTCAAGGCGAAATTAAATCTTTAATAACCACTTTAAAAGATTGTCCACGAGAATCAGTTCAGAAATTCACATATCTTTGATCCACAATTACACAAACTACTTCTCTTGATGATGAAATAAAGAGCCGAATTGTAAGGCAGTCTACTACTTTCGGCAAACTCCCAGAAACGGCCTGGAACAACACGAAACTAACACTAAAGACCAAGATCTTAATATTTCAAACTTGTGTGCTTAGTACACTATTATATGGATCTGAAACCTGGACAACATACTCAAATCACGAAAAAAGACTAAATGTCTTCCACATGCGATGTCTCTCTCCGATAAATAATGCACACCAAATGGCAAGACAAAATAACCAACTTAATTGTCCTGCGACGTGCTAAGACCCCAACAATCATGTCGATGCTCAGATGTCGAAGACTAAGATGGCTGGGGCACGTCCAGCGAATGGAAGAAAATCGCATCCCCAAGCAAATACTATATGGTGAACAAACACACAGAGAAAGACAAATCGGCAGACCTAAACTACGATATAGAGATATCTGTAAATCATCTCTGAATGTCTTCTCCGTCTGTGAAAATGACTGGGAACATCCGGGAAGCGATCGCACATCATGGAGATCATGTATAGGGAACGGTCTAACATTATTTGAGACTGTGCTAAGGCAAAACGTAGAAGTGAAAAGACTCATGAAGAAGGATGGAAAACCCTGTGGATCAGTGGGCGTGACTTGTTCATTCTGTAACCGTGTGTGTTTGTCAAACATTGGTAGAATTAACCACCAGACAAATACATAACCTCAAAAAAATACACAATAGCCTACACTAGACCGTCTGACAAGACGAAAAGGGCCATTTAATATTATCTAATGAAAGTCCAAGATTCTCACAGAATATGACTGACAATCGTTTCTAGATTATTTTAATATTTTATGTTGTAAAATAACCTTTTCTTTCTGTCCTGTATACGATTCAACAGGAGAAGGGCTAGCTTCTTCACTTATAGAAGAGATACACAAAGTATAGACAAGAACAGCTTGAAAACAAGGAAATGATGCCAACGTGGTTGGAAGGAGGAATGTCATACAACGGAGAATTCTACTTCAATCCTTGTGGATGTCTTCATTTCATTAAATTGTTTGTGATGCCGTCTCAACTTCTTTGAGGACCGTGTCTCTGGTGTATTGCTACTACGTTTGTTTGTCTCAACTTCTGTTCAACACTATTTAGAAATATAATTGTCCGATGTGAAATGTACATGTCCCGTCTATACAAATAAATTAAGCTCAACTGGAAAGATAAAAACATCACCCTTGGCTCTAAAATCAGGCTGATGATCAATTTTTTAAAATCAATTTTGTATACACATACGAAGGATGGTCCCTAATAGCAGAGCTACAGAAGAAAATATAGACTCAGAAGATGCTAGCGAAAGGTTTTGGTCATCTCTTACATAAATCTCATCAGGAATCAAAACGTTACCAAAATGGTCTTGTACACGAGTGGTAGGTCGTTAATTGTGCCCACACCTACATCACATTGATAGTTATAATTCCTTCTCGCTAGCCCTCCCATTGCCAAGTAGTTTCAGTCTCAAGATTGTTACCAACTCCCATGTTTTTCTCCAGCCTACACTTGTTTCAGGTTCACAAAAACGTCTGTCCTCTGTTTGTTTATCTGTTTGTTATCATTTATCTTATTAGTTTTTTTCCATAAGCACCAATTCCCTCTTTGACCTAGACAACATACCCCAGATGATTTTTCTTTCTTCAATGATGACGGGCCATTCAGATTAGGTACCACTGCTACGTTATTTAGCAAGGACTGAAACTCCTTTAACTGCCACAATAAGGCGCCATTCAGATTAGGTACCACTGCTACGTTATTTAGCAAGGACTGAAACTCCTTTAACTGCCACAATAAGGCGCCATTCAGATTAGGTACCATTGCTACGTATCTTAGCAAGGACTGAAACTCATTTAACTGCCACAATGAGGCGCCATTCAGATTAGGTACCACTGCTACGTATCTTAGCAAGGACTGAAGCTCCTTTAACAGCCACAATGAGGCGCCACTCAGATTAGGTACCATTTGCTACGTATCTTAGCAAGGACTGAAACTCCTTTAACTGCCACAATCCAGGTAGTTCTAGAAGCTACACACAAGTAGTATATCAGGGTCCATTTGGACCGAATTTAGGCGTAAATTAACAAAGTTATATAGTAGGCGCATTTCGCGCCTAATGTACACGAAAGACAAGGGGAGTTAATCGGTCGTGCGACGGCGTGACCCCTCGTGCGGCGGGCGCGTGGTGACCTCGCGGCGCTCGGCGTGCCCCTCGTGATCGGTGACGCGTAGTTGTTGTTTCATGTGTTTATGAAGAAGAGTGATAGGTGGGAGATGTGGTCAAGGGGACGTAATGATGAAAATTAAGGAGATGTTGAGAGGGGAGATAATGGGAACACTAGATGTAATTAGGGCGCGGTGAATTGGTAGAAAAGCGTGCAAGGCGAGGGACAGGTGTGAACGAAATTGAAGAGAAAGAACTAGGGGAGAACATAATTCAGTCGAGCTTGAGTCGAGGCGAAGGGCAGAATAGAATTCATTAGAGCTTGAGTCGAGGCCAGATGCAGACGTGGTGTCCGCCAGGACACAACGAGACTGTGGGCAAGGAACAGTATGAAACAGATTCTGGGTTACAGGTTAGTGTGTGGCCAGTAGTCGAACTAGATAGTTGAGTCACTAAGTTACGGTAGAGATAGATTAAAACAACTAGTGATCTGATGATCGTAGTAACAGGCTAGTCATCAAGTGAGAGATAGCTAAGTTAGTTAATTGCAACTAGGTCTAATGTAGACAAGGCATATCAAGATGAACTGTCGGCTGTGTGCCATTAGGACAGAATTTAGAAATCTTCATCAGTAGAAGATGCATATCAAGTTGAACTGTCGGCTGTGTGCCATTAGGACAGAATTTAGAAATCTGCATCAGTAGACGATGCATGTCAAGTTGAACTGTCGGCTGTGTGCCATTAGGACAGAATTTAGAAATCTGCATCAGTAGACGATGCATGTCAAGTTGAACTGTCGGCTGTGTGCCATTAGGACAGAATTTAGAAATCTTCATCAGTAGACGAGGCCTATCAAGTTGAACTGTCGGCTGTGTGCCATTAGGACAGAATTTATAAATTCTCATCAGTATTAAGGTTTCAAGATGAACTAACGGCTGTGTGCCGTGATTATCAATATAGGACTTTTCATTATTAGCAAGAGTTCAATGTGACTGTCGGCTGAGAGCCGTGATCAAATAACTAGAGGCCTTCATCAGTATTAAGGTTTCAAGATGAACTAACGGCTGTGTGCCGTGATTATCAATATAGGACTTTTCATTATTAGCAAGAGTTCAATGTGACTGTCGGCTGAGTGCCGTGATCAAATAACTAGAGGCCTTCATCAGTATTAAGGTTTCAAGATGAACTAACGGCTGTGTGCCGTGATTATCAATATAGGACTTTTCATTATTAGCAAGAGTTCAATGTGACTGTCGGCTGAGTGCCGTGATCAAATAACTAGAGGCCTTCATCAGTATTAAGGTTTCAAGATGAACTAACGGCTGTGTGCCGTGATTATCAATATAGGACTTTTCATTATTAGCAAGAGTTCAATGTGACTGTCGGCTGAGTGCCGTGATCAAATAACTAGAGGCCTTCATCAGTATTAAGGTTTCAAGATGAACTAACGGCTGTGTGCCGTGATTATCAATATAGGACTTTGCATTATTAGCAAGAGTTCAATGTGACTGTCGGCTGAGTGCCGTTATCAAATAACTAGAGGCCTTCATCAGTATTGAGGTTTCAAGATGAACTATGGGCTGTGTGCCAGGTGCCTTTGTAGAAATCGTCAACAGCAGTTAGCTGTAAGGTGTGAACATGGGGTGTGAATCATATCATTGTGAAGTGTTATTGATGCACCAGTAAGTCTGTCCAGAGAAGTTCTTGTTTACAATTGGTTATCATACATGACTTAGTGGCGGACGCCATGGCAGTATGTGCAATCTGTTAATGTATTAAACTGTTGTTTATTATTCCTGGTGTTGTTACTTGCTGTGTTGGAAGGGTGACTGATCCTGCGACGAACGAGTCTGGAGTGTCGAGTACAGAAACACAACGCGAAGTCAGTCCACGAGAAGGCGTGAAGCCTGATCCTGAGTGTACCATGCCCCAGATGTTGCAGTAAAATGACCAGATAGTGATTGCTAGAGAAGAAGCAATAATCCTCGTCTACATTTATTGTTGAGGAATGTCGGTGTTCAATGGTTGACTGATCGTCTCGTGATGTATCGCTTATTGTTGTCAAGAATGTGGACTAATGTATTGAAAGTGGTTAAAATGTTTATGACGTGTCGATGTGGTAATTGTTGATGGTCATTGTTAGGAAAACAGCGTGGGGTATCGCTTATTGTTGTCAAGAATGTGGTATTTTTAAAATGTTGAATGAAAATAATTAAAGGAGGTTATTTTAAATGTTGGAAAACCGCGTGTTACAGTAAAGATAAATAGTAATAAAACTGAATTTACATTAAAGAATACGAAATGTTTCAAAACGTTAAGAAATATAGTTAAATGTGATAAAACTGATTTTTAAAAAATGCGAAATAATAAAAACTATGAAAAAATAAGTTAACTGTAAATGCTGACGGAAAACTGTATGTTAAGTAAAGAAATTGGAATGACATGGCAGCTTTTGTTGACTGGGCGGCTAGTGGTACTTGGCGATGGCTATTGTTAGGAAAAATCGCTTATTATTGTCAAGGAATCGTGGTGGTATTGTTGTCGACGAATATTGGTCATTGCTAGGAAAAATTTGCTGACGGTCATTGTTAGGCATGTGACTGAAACTGCGTGTTTAGACTTAAAGTTAGGTAGAGTCATGTGACTAGGGGTGGTATTGTTGTTATTTTAAATACTGGTAATGTAACTAAAGAATTTGGTTAAATGATGGTGTATTGTTGTTCAGTTGATATTCGCGCTGGACTACAGTATTGTTGTCAAGAATATGCTGACTGAAAATATAGTAAAGTTAGATGACGCGGTAGGTTACTTTAAATGTTGGAAAACCACGTGTTATAATAAAGTTAAATAGTAATAAAAGTGCATTCACATTAAAATATACGAAAATTTTCATTTTCAAAAATGAAAAGTTCGCGGTATAATAAAATATTACTCTAAATTAAATCTGAATGAACGCGAAATAATAAAATATTATACTTAAAAAACGTTAAGAAATTATGTTTCAAAACGAAAAAATTAAAGTTGAATGAGTGCGAAATAATAAAATATTCTTAAATAAAAAAGAAATGTTAAGAAATTATATTTCAAAACGATAAAATTAAAGTTTATGTTAAATACTTAAATGAAGGGGAAATTTATTTACATTTAAAATGAACGCGAAACTTATTTTAAATGAAAGAACATTAAAAATATAGGTGAAACGATACGAATTATAATAAAATTAAACGTACAAGAAAATTTGCGAAATATTAATTTTAAAAATCGCAAATATTTAATGTTAAATACTTAAATAAAGGGAAATTTAAAAATATAGGCGAATGTATTGATTTTTTTAAAAATTGTTTCAAAACGTTAAGAAGTTAAATGTGATAAAACTGATTTTAAAAAAATACGAAATAAAAAAACTATGAAAAAATTAAAGGTGAATGAACGTGAAATAATAATATATTCTTAAATAAACAGGGCGGGGATTAAAGGACGACACGTAAATGCTGACGCTATCTTGTTAGAGAATGTTATTTTAAAAGTTTGTTTATTATAAAAAATGTAGGTCATTGTTAGGCATGTGACACCACGTGCTCAGTTTATTTTAAAGGCTGATAGAAAACCGCATACTAAAGTTTGGGTTATATTATGGTAAAATAAAATATTTGAGAAACATTAAGAAATACGTAAAGTTAAATTAACGCGAATTAATAAAACTAAAATTTATTTACACACAAAAAAAAATAATAATACAACTAAAATACGAATTTCTTTACATTAAAAAATAATAAAACTAAAATTGGAATTTATTTACACTAAAAATACGAAATTTGTAAAAATCACAAAATGAAAGGTGGATGAACGCGAAATATTATTCTTAAGAATTACTTAAAGTCAAAAGGTTCGCGAATTAATAAAACCTATTAAAAAAAATAAATAAGCGTCCGAATCTGAGAAATTTATTTACATTGTAAAATATTATTCTTTAAAAATACTTTAAGTTTAAGGTTGGCAAATTAATCAAACCTAAAAATACGCGTCCGACTGACTCTGAGCTCTCTACCTAAGTAAGTGTCCGAAATAAGGCAACCAGATTTTTAACAAACGGCCAGATTTTTCTACTAGTCGATAGTACGATAGTAGATTCATCTGAGCGTTACCTACCCAAATTTGGTCATGAAACTTGTACCTACCCAAATTTGGGCATGAAACTTGCACCTACCCAAATTTGCGCATGCGGCTTGATACCAAGTGACCATGTCGCATGAATAGTGCTAACCGGCCACCTCACAAGGCGCATGTGTGACCGATCACGTGACAAGGAGCTTCTACATGGCTAGTAGTCGTTAGTAGACGCCTGAGTGTGATCACGAAAATTAGTTGCTGCCGAGACGTACCCAATATTAAAGTTAGTGATTTATATTCCCTCCCGCACTCATATAATGAAGAGGCAGGAGATTTGTTTATTTAAATCGTTTCATCATCGTGGATTCCCTGGGCATTGCCTTTATTTCTTCTAGTGTTAGTATTCCTAACTTAACTAAAAAATTTCTAGTGTTAGTATGGCTTAATTACGCTACTTATTTAAACTATCATGGACATTGGTTTCTTTTTGCATTTAGGTTTAATACTAAGATATACCAAACGAAAATTGCGTTACAAAATGATTAAGGGTTACTGGCGTTTAAATTAAACATTACAGAGCCCACATTTCTAAACAAAAATATCTAAATTAAAAAAAAAACTATGTTGTAATCAACATTTCCTTCTTTTTGTATATATACAAGAAAATTTCAGAATTAAAGGACCTATTTTCATATTTAACGCTGAGACGACATGTCCACACTAAGTATCTGTACCAGGCTAACAGAAAGATTAGTTTTCCGTGGATCTCTTTTGTTGTGGTGGGTATGGTGTTGATCATGATTGCTTTGTACATATCTGTTGTCTGTTTTGTGTGGTGTTCTATTAAACGTTTTAAGGCGTTTACTGTTGGAGCTACTGTTGGGCATCTGTAGTATAAATGTTCTTCTGTTTCACGTGGGTTGCCTGTGCACAGCTTGCATCGTCCCGTGTGTGGTCGTACCGGTGTCAAGTTATACAACAGCCTGTAGGTGATCTCTTTGGCTCTTGGGGTGATGTCTGATTGGTGTAGATTTTTAAAAGTGTTTTTGTAGTTTTTGTGTAAATAGGTGTAGCCCCATTTAATTCTGCCTTGGAGTGGTGGTTGCTGCTGTTTGACAAGATTTTTATAGATGTTACGTGTCTTGTCGTGCATCAGACCTTCGTTCCCTTTCAGGGCTTGGATGCAGGTCTTATAGAAGGACGGCATTGCCCCGAAATGATGCGGCTTGTCGTTGCAGAGTTTTCTGTGTTTTATTAGTCTCAGACCCATGTAATAGTGGGCGAAGATGTAGTGTTCCGGGCGGTGGATGATGCGACCCACATGGCTGTTCCTGAGGGCTTGGACTTTCGTAGCGATGTCCTGAAGTCCAGTGCCTCCTTCGCGTTTGTCCTGGATGAGCGTTTTGTGCTGTATGTTGTGTATTGTGTTCCGGAAAACGAAGCTTCGAATTTGTTTGTTAATTTCTTTGATGACTTCAAGGGGTGGGTCAAAAACTGTTGCTGTGTAGATTAGTCTGGGAATGATGTATGTGTTGACTATAACGCTCCTTCCGAAAATGGTCGCTGTTTTGTGTTGGTATTTTTGGAGTGTATTGGTGGTCTGTGCGATTAGAGTCCGCCATGTGGGTTTGCGTATTCCGGGATGCTGGTGGAAAATGATGCCGTACACCTTCATGGCGTTGACCGGAGTCATTGCCTGGTGGAAATCCGCTTTGTGTTTCCACCTGCCGATTCCCATGATGGACGATTTGTGCACGTTGATGTTGGCCCCGCTTCCGGCTCCGAAGTCTCTGAATGTGTTGATGATGAGGCGTATTGATTCTGTGTTTGTTGGGAAGAAGATTGTGTCATCCGCGTAAGCTATCAATTTCTTCTCCCCTCCTCCTGGTGTGAAGGTGCCTCTAATGGTTTCGTCCTGTCGGATTTTCTCCAGCAGCGGTTCAATGGCTAGGACGTAGAGTAGTGGTGAGAGGGGGCATCCTTGTCTCACTGAGCGTGTCAACGTGAAGGCGTCCGTGAGCGTGTGGTTGACTAGTACTCTGCTTTCCGGTTTTGAATATAGGATGGTGATCCACCGCCGGAAATAATCTCCTACATTACAGTTGAGGAGCGTTTTATGTATGTATGAATGCGATACCCTGTCGAAGGCCTTTTCTTGGTCCAAGGACAGAATCGATGACGGGATGTTCCTTTCGTGTGTGTATGTGATGATGTCTCGTATGAAATGGGTGTGGTTGTGTATGTTTCTTCCTTGTATGCTACATTGTTGGTCGTCGTGGACGAGTGATGGCATGACCGGTCTGAGCTTGTTAACTAAGGTCTTTGTCAGTATCTTGTAGTCTACATTTAGGAGCGATATGGGTCTGTAGTTTTTCAACTGTGTCTTGTCGGTGTTGTTTTTTGGGAGGAGTGCGACGTATGACTCGTTCATACTGGCAGGGAGCTGTCCTTTGGCGAAGGATTCAGCGACGACCCGTAGAAGCAGTGGGCCAAGAGCGGGGAGGAAATGTAGGTAGAACTCTACCGTGATCCCGTCCGGTCCAGGTGTTTTGTTTTTCTGCATGGCTCTCACTGAGGTCGTTAGATCCGCGAGTGTTATCTCGGTGTTCAAAACTTGTTTGTCTGTTTCCGTCAGTTTCTTTGTGTGTTGCATGTTTCTGTCTTGTACGTCTTCCCGTGTGTCTTCTTGTGTGAACAGCTGCCGGTAGTACTGCTCGAAGGCTTTTGCGATCCCTGCCGTGTCGGTTTGTTTACTCCCCTCCATGTCGATAATTTCTCGTATCTGTCTGCTGCGTTGTACGTGTTGTTCGATTTGCAAGAACTGCTTGTTGGCTGTTTCTTGCGTGTTAGTGTCTTGGCGCGAGCGTATCACTGCTCCTTGGTGTTTGTAGTTTTCGTATTTTAATAGTTCGTCTTCCAGTGCTGGTAGGTTGGGGTCATTTTTGTCTGTTTGTTTTGTTAGTTGGATGGCTTTTTGTAGTATGTGTTCTTGTTTCTTCCTGTGGTTGTGTATCTGTGATGACAGCACCATTGTCCGTTCCCTTATTGTATTTTTCATGAGCTCCCAGTGAGCCAGAGCGTCATGCACATTTCCATCGTTGGTGTACGTGTGGATCAGCTGTGTCATTTCCTGGACGTATGCATGCTTCTGGAGCAGCGTGTTGTTAAATTTCCAGTGAGGAGACCTTCTCACCTCGGCCGACCGTGTGCTGCTTATCTCGGCGAAGACACCTTTAGTGTATTATTAATTATACTTATAATATTATATTATAGTAATATTAAAGTTAATTAAAGATGGTTCAACAAGTGTATTTCTATAACACATCGACGTCAAATCGTGAGTAGAAATATTTAAACAGGGAAATATAAGAAAGTAATATATATTTAAATAATTTTTTTTTTTTTTTTTGGTAAAGTTGTGAAATGTTAAGAAATTATATTATATTTCAAAACGATAAAATTAAAAGTTCATGTTAAATACTTAAAGGAAGGGGAAATTTATTTACATTTAAAATGAACGCGAAACTTATTTTAAATGAAAGAACATTAAAAATATAGGTGAAACGATACGAATTATAATAAAATTGAAATGTATAAGAAAATTTGCGAAATAATAATGTTAAAAATCGCAAATATTTAAAGTTAAATACTTAAATAAAGGGAAATTTAAAAATATAGGCGAATGTATTTATTTTTAAAAAAAAATTGTTTTAAAACGTTAAGAAGTTAAATGTGATAAAACTGATTTTTTTAAAAATACGAAATAAAAACTATGAAAAAATTAAAGGTGAATGAACGTGAAATAATAATATATTCTTAAATAAACATGGCGGGGATTAAAGGACGACACGTAAATGCTTACGCTATCTTGTTAGTGAATGTTATTTTAAAAGTTTGTTTATTATCAAAAATGTAGGTCATTGTTAGGCATGTGACACCACGTGCTCAGTTTATTTTAATTGCTGATAGAAAACGGCATACTAAAGTTTGGGTTATATTACGGTATAATAAAATATTTAAGAAACATTCAGAAATACGTAAAGTTAAATTAACGCGAATTAATAAAACTAAAATTTATTTACACAAAAAAAAAATAATAATACAACAAAAATACGAATTTATTTACATTAAAAAATAATAAAACTAAAATTGGAATTTATTTACACTAAAAATACGAAAATGTGTCAAAACCACAAAATTAAATGTGGATGAACGCGAAATATTATTCTTAAGAATTACTTAAAGTCAAAAGGTTCGCGAATTAATCTCTCTCTCTCTCTCGCTCTTTCACATTCAAGGTAAATCAAGTCAAATAAAAAACAAATTTCATAAAACTTAGTTCGATAGTCAAAAAGTTAGTACCATAATCAAAACAGTTAGAGCCAACTTTCTTTTCTCTTCCTTTCTTATAATCTGGAGTCCCGTTTGCTTTATGTTAAGGGACACAATACCCTCTATATTTTATCGACTTTTTTCTAACACAGTTTCCTAGGTTTATACCCTTCCCTCCTAGGTTTCTGTCCTTGTTTCCTAACACTACTTCCTAGGTTTCTGACCTTCCCTCCTAGATTTCTGACCTCCCCTCCTTGATTTCTGTCCCTGCCTCGTAGGTTTCTGACCTGCCCTCCTTGTTTTCTAACACAGCTTCAGCCTTTGCTTCCTAGTTTTCTGTCCTTGCCTCTTGGATTTCTGCCCTTGCCTCCTAGGTTTCTGACCTTGCCTCCTAGGTTTCTGTCCTTGCCTCTTAGGCTTCTGCCCTTGCTTCCTAGGTTTCTGCCCCTGCCTCCTAGGTTTCTGACCTTGTCTCCTAAGTTTCTGCCCTTACCTCCTAAGTTTCTGTCCTTGCCTCCTAGGTTTCTGTCCTTGCCTCTTAGGTTTCTGCCCTTCCCTCTTTGGTTTCTAACCTTCCCTCTTTGGTTTCTGCCCTTGCCTCTTAGGTTTCTGCCCTTGCCTCCTAGGTTTCTGTCCTTGCCTCTTAGGTTTCTGCCCTTGCCTCCTAGGTTTCTGGCCTTGCCTCCTATGTTTCTGCACTTGCCTCTTAGGTTTCTGCCCTTGCCTCTTTGGTTTCTGACCTTCCCTCCTAGGTTTCTGACCTTCCCTCCTAGGACTTTGACCTTCCCTCCTTGATTTATGACCTTCACTCCTTGGTTTCTGACCTTCCCGCCTTGGTTTCTGACCTTCCCGCCTTGTTTTCTACCGTGAAGAGGACAACTTTTAAATTGACGAAGACAACTTTTGAATTGCCAAAGACAACTTTTGAAATAGAATATGAGGCACAAAAGTTCCGATAGGTAACCATGTCCTTCCTGACCTTCCCTCCTTGTTTTCTAACACAGCTTCCTAGATTTCTGACCTTTCCCCCCTTGTTTTCAGCCTTTGCTTCCTAGTTTTCTGTCCTTGCCTCTTAGGTTTCTGCCCTTGCCTCCTAGGTTTCTGCCCTTGCCTCCTAGGTTTCTGACCTTGCCTCCTAGGAGATTCACAAACTAGCGAAATTAGGCTACAAAAATAACACATGGAGACTTTAAAAAAAGCAACTTATCGAAATAGGTTACTAAAGTAACATACTATAAAATTAAAGAACTAAGATCACACTTACTTTTTATGTGTCTGAAGGCGCGAGACACAACCGTCCTCGACAACTGTAAGTGTGATCTTAGTTCTTTAATATTATAGTATGTTACTTTATTAACCTATTTTCGATAAGTTGCTTTTTTTTAGTACCCATGTGTTATTTTTGTAACCTAATTTCGCTAGTTTGTGAATCTCATTTTTTACTTTTATTATTTTATTATCTTGTAATGTTTACTGTTCTTTATTCTTTAGTTGTAATGTTTCAATTTCTTTTCTACAGATGTCTAACACTTGTCATCTTTTCTACAGATGTCTAACACTTGTCATCTCTGCTCCAAAACTTTCACGCGGAGCCGGGACATAAAACGACACGTTGCTAGTGTACATGTGCGTCGGGAATACAAATGTGCTGTTTGTGAACGAGTTTATAATAGAGCAGACAATCTTACCAAACATATTAAGACAGAGCATTCTGCATCTCTTGTATCAGTAGTTCCTGCATCACCAGCATGTCCACAACTATCGACATCCTCACGCAAGCGGGCAGTAAAGAGTTCGACTCAAGAGCCCTCAAAGAGACCAAGACTTATTAATGAAATAGACTCTTTAAATAAGTTACCCGAAGATATTAGGAAGATATATAAGAACAACTGGTTAGCAATTAGAACACATGAACGTAGGAACAAATACATGGACACGTACACTATATTTCATCAGCCTGATACTCCTATAGATTGGAAGACTCTTGTAAACCCAATCTTCCAAGGCCAGAAAAAGCGTTTCAAGGGTAATTATAGTCATCATCTAGTTTTAAGACATAGAGAGACACAGGGGCTGCGTTACTTTCACGCAAGCTCAAATAACGCGACAGGGTTAGATAAACCCTTGTTAGTTAACAACAGAAATGACTTTGAAATATTTGTTACTAGATTAAATGAAAGTGATATATTAGGGTATGCAAATAAAAACAGGGAGACAACCAAATATACCTTAGAAGCCTTAGTCAGTACGAGTGTTTATATTTATAAACTTCAAGATTATCCTATAAGTTGTCTGTTGGATATCCCACCCTATATTACATCAAATCATGGTATTAATACCCTTCAAATCGATTCCCGTTCTAAAGTTTACAATGATAATCTCTGCTTCTTCCGTTGTCTAGCTGTCCATCGTGGCACTTCAAATACTGATGTTAGGAAGGCTTCAAGACTACTTTTCAAACAGTTTAACCCGTCTCTAATGTTAAGTAACTTTCACGGTGTAACTCTTGCCGAAATGCCTCTCTTAGAAAATTGTTTTTCAATAAACATAGATATTTTTGAGTTTGATTCTGACCAAGCCTTGCGTATTGTCCTGAGAAGCGGTAGTAGTTATAATGAAACTCTCCGTCTTTTACTTTACAAAAACCATTTCTTTTATATAAACGATCTTTCCAGGGCTAGTAAAAGCTTTTCTTGTGGAAAATGTGGGAAACTGTGGAAAAAGTTTGGGCGTATGGATAGGCACGAAAAAACTTGCAATGGGGATATGACTGTAGAGACATATAAAGTTGGTGTTTACTCATCACCTGAAAGTATATGGGACGCGATCAGCGCTGAAGGGATAAGTACTCCAGAGTGTTTTATTTACCCATTCAGGGCGACATTCGATTATGAATGTTACTTTGATAGTAGGAATGTTCCCCAAGAGACGCACTCGACTACCTTTGTAGCTAAACACGTGCCCCTCTCCTGCTCTATAGCGTCAAATGTCCCCGGGTGGGAGGCCCCAAAATGCTTCATAACCAAGGGTGACCCGCAGGTTTTAGTTAGTCAAATGCTTGATTATCTCACTGGTATAGCTGGTAAGGCATATTCGTTGTTGCGAGATCGGTTTGAAAGTATTTTTACTCAACTCCATGATCTGAATAAAGACAAGCTAATAGCTAAGTTTGATGAGTATTTAAAAGAGCTTCCGGTGATAGGGTTTAACTCGGGGAAATATGACGTCAACGTCATTAAACCATATTTAATAAAGCACTTCATGGATGTCACTGCCCAAGTGGGTGAAGAAGGTAATAGTATGGAAGAAGAAGAAGCTGATGTTATCGAAGAAGAGGAAGATACAATGGAAGTAAACTACAAAGTAGCAAAACCGTTCAAGTTTATAGTTAAAAGAAACAATAACTGTATGTGTATTGCAACACAGAATCTAAACTTCTTAGATATAGTAAACCATCTAGCCCCCGGTTTCAGCTACAGCAAGTACTTGGCAGCTTATAAAGTAGAGGAGACAAAGGGTGTTTTCTGTTACGAGTACCTAACGGATTTAAACAAGTTGAATGAGACGGAACTACCCCCACACGAAGCATTTCATTCGTCGTTAAAAAATTCCAACATTTCCAAGGAGGAGTACGCTCTGTGTAAAAAGGTCTGGAAGGATAATAACATGACCACCCTTAGAGACTTTTTGGTGTGGTATAATAACAAAGATGTAGTCCCATTCTTAGAAGCCTTGGAGCAGCAGGTTCGCTTTTATGGGGAGCGGGGTGTGGACTGTTTTAAAGACGCCATTTCGGTTCCGGGTGTTTGTTTAAAGTATCTTTTTAAGACCGTTAATAGGGGCGTAATGTTTAGTTTTTGTTCGAGCAAACAGGCGAGTCTACACACAATGATTAGAGATAATATCGTCGGGGGTCCCTCTATAATTTTCCATAGGTATCACGAGGTAGGCAAAACGCTTATTAGGGGTGGAAAGGTAGTCAAATCCATCCAAGGTTACGATGCCAATGCGTTGTATCTTTGGGCTCTGATGAACCCAATGCCAACAGATTATCCAATTATTAGAAGAATGGAGACCGGGTTTAGGGTCGAAAAAGATAACTATTATGTCCAACAAAGTAGAGAGTGGCTAATGTGGGTCGCCCACCAAAAAGGGGTGAAGTTGAAAACTCAGTTTACGGGAGGGATGTTTCGGTTAGGTAATAGAAACATCCCCGTGGATGGGTGGGACAAATCCAATAGAATAGGCTACAATTTTCATGGTTGTCTGTACCATGGTCACAAAGAATGTCCCCTCACCAAAGATAAAGATAGAAACCCTGTTAATAATGAGCCCTTGTTCGAGCTGTTTGAAAAAATATGTGAGATACACACCTACCTAACCGAGGAGGTAAAAGTCCCAGTAGAAGTTATGTGGGAATGTGAGTGGCAGGCTCTGAAAAAGTCTGACCCAACCATTAGGGCTTTCCTTTCTAAAGCCATCCCTCGAGCTAGACCCTCTTACTCTAAAGAAGGGCTCCCTCTTAGTGATAAACAGATTCTGAGTTCTATTTCAGATGGGACATGTTTTGGTTTAGTGGAATGTGATCTACACGTCCCCGACCGCCTGAAGGGACATTTCAGTGAGATGACTCCAATTTTCAAAAATATTGACGTCACGCGTGATGATATTGGACCGTTTATGGGTGAATATGCCCTCAAACATAACTTGCTGTCAACCCCTCGTCGCACCCTAATCGGTAGTTATATCGGGGAAAAAATTTTGTTGGCAACACCACTGTTAAAATGGTATTTAGACCACGGCTTGGAGGTAACAAAAATGTATCAAGTGATAGAATATCAACCGTCTAGTTGTTTTAAAAAGTTTGGTGAAATGGTTTCTGACGCTAGGAGGGCTGGTGATCTAGACGAAAGTCAATCTATAGTAAGCGATACGATGAAGCTCTTAGGAAACTCAGCCTACGGAAAGACTCTAACCAATAAGGCCAATCATAGCGCTGTCTCGTACGTTCAGGGGGATGAGATATCGAAAATGATTAATAGTTCCCGGTTTAAAAAGATGACTGAAATAGGGGAGGATCTTTTTGAAATTGAGATGGAGAAAAAGAAAACTGTTTGGGACTTGCCCCTACAAATCGGTTTCTTCGTCTATCAATATGCAAAACTTCGTATGTTATATTTTTATTTCGAGTTCTTAGCTAAGTTTGTAGATAGGTCCAACTTTCAGTTATGTGAAACAGATACTGATAGTTTATACTTAGCCTTAAGCGCACCTAAGCTAGAGGACATAGTTAAGTCAGGTCTGCGGGATGAGTTTAATAGCGTATATAAAGACTGGTTTCATGCCGAGTTTTGCGATGAGCATATTAGCAAGACAGACTGTATAAACTGTAAGGGTGTTAAAGCGTACACCAAACGAACGCCCGGGCTTTTTAAACTAGAGTACGAAGGGACAGCTCTTGTTAGTTTATGTAGTAAGACGTACCATTGTAGTGGGGATTACGATACAATCAGTTGTAAAGGGCTAAGCAAGCAACACAACAAATTAGATAAAGATATGTTTTTAGAGGTTCTCGCTTCGCAAAAGTCTAAGGGTGGGAAAAATGTAGGTTTCAAAGTCTTAAATAATTCTATATTTTCCTACAGTCAAACAAGAAATGGTCTTTCCTATTTCTATATAAAAAGAAAGGTAGCTGATGATAACGTCTCGACTACACCTCTAGATATTTAACTCTTTACACTACCAGCTTAGACTAACCAGTAATCTCTAACTGTTTCACCCCTTATGATTCATATATGACATAGAACTAAGCAGACACCCAACTACATAGCTATAAATAATTTGTTATCCTTGTACTATATATTTACTCAGGGTATTGAATATTTTTTTGTAATTTTATATACTATACACTGTATGTTATACACCTATTGAGATAATAAAAGAATAACATATATCTTTGTCTTCTGTTTTATATTGAGCGTTTTTCATTGATGTAATCTACTAACCTATCACTATCGATCACGTACATCAAGAACTCCAAAGTCAGAACACACCAGACATAAACACGTCCCTTCCGGGGTCACCACGCCGACCGGGGTCAACACGACGACCGCCGGAGCGCCGCGAGGTCACCACGCGCCCGCCGCACGAGGGGTCACGCCGTCGCACGACCGATTAACTCCCCTTGTCTCTCGTGTACATTAGGCGCGAAATGCGCCTGCTATATAGCTTTGTTAATTTACGCCTAAGTCAGTTAGGAATCTTCGAGTGGTAGTTGTAAGTCAGTTGAGAGAATATTAAGACAGTAGAGAAGTATTAGTAGAGGTTGATGAGTATATGAACATTAGTGCTGTGCAAGTGTTTTAAAGTGTTCCAAGAATTGTGTTTCATAATCTTACAAGTCGTAAGTAGATAAAGTTGAATGATGTCTGATGAATAAGTTGTATACAAATTATGCACTTGGGACTACTCATAGCCACCGGCGATTTGCCTAAGTGATGTCCCGAATCAAGTAACATTAATTTCAGATAAGTGCATTCACCATTATCGATCATTGTGCCAGCTTAAATCAATAAACTGATAATCATTGTTTATTCAAAGAAGACTCTGTCATGAATTAACTGTTGTAAAATCGATGTGCTGTGCTGTCAAGTACAAGTCAATAAAAGACATCACAAGAAGTACAAAGATAATAAAGAAACAATGTAGGTCTATAACATAATAAAGAACATGTACTGGGAACAGACAGCGGCCATAAGAACAGGAAATTAATAGGGAATGTTTCAACAAATAAAACAGGGTGCAAGGTTGTGTGCTGTCACAAGATTTGTTTAATATTTATCATCATCATCATTGAGTGCCGTCTCCGCAACGAAGGTTGGCTACCATGGAGCGCCATTTTGCTCTATCTCTTTAATATTTATAATGATATTATTTTAAGATCCATAAGGGGCATGCCTGGAATAACAATCAAAGATCATAATATAAATAATCTAAGGTGTGCTGATGATAGTCTTAATCGCTAAGAGTTAAAATGAGTTACAAGAAATGTTAGACATTATAGTGAAGGAAAGCAAAGATAAAGGACTCAGCTCTAATAGCAAAAAGACACAAGAAAAAGAGTTTTTAATATTATGTACAGTCAGTCTTAACATATTAATGTGAATCAAAGACAATAGGACAACAGACAAGAAAATCACTGTAGGCTGTAGAAATGGGGTTTTATAGAGGAATGTTGAGAACACCATGAACAGCTTAGAAGAGTAGTGAAAGCGCTCTGAAAAAGGCCATGGCAAAAAGAGAGCTAATTTTCAATATTAAGAAGAAACAATCATCATTTTTTGGCCATGTAATGAGAAGGGAACAGCTGGTATATATTGTGACAACTGGGAAAATTGAGGGACGAAGAGATAGAGGAAAGCAAAGAGAAAAGATACCAGACAGCTTAAGAGAATGGCTTGGCAGAAGGTCAACAGCATAAATAACTGTCGAGATCAAAAGCTGTGGGGAGACATGACCACCTACGCCAGCAGGCACGGTACATGATGATGATGACGATGATGATGATGATGAGATGATGATGATGATGGGACACAAAAGTAATTATAGAATTATATATGGATATGTTGTCGCCGACACTTACTTATATATTAAAAAGATTGACATGTACCTCTTTGGTAGCTGAACAAAACAAGCAGCCGCATATGTCAAAAACTTGGACTAGATATGAAAATCAAAAATGCTAAATAGGAAAACTAAACTCTGAATATTCAACTCAAACGTTCTATCAACCCTTACATACGCATGTGAAAGCTGGAAAACATGAACAGAGATTGAGAAAAAAACTCTTTTGAAGACAAATGTTTCAGAAGAATATTCTGTGTACTATGACATGAATTCAAGACTAGTATAGAGATTAGAGAAATGACCATGCAACCCACGATCTCATTTACAATCAGGATAACATGGACAGATGTCAGACATGTGCTGAAAAGTCTTAATACTTTTACAAATAATGTTTTTCCACGTCAAATTCAAGGTTTCTCTCATAGTCTCTGGGTACTGGGACCCCGTGTCGAATTAAACCTGCAGCGGCGTGTATTAACAACTAACAGTAATACCCACTTGATGAAAAAAATGTTTAAGACGTTATCATTGACAAATCAATTGACAACATAAATAATTTGCGACATGCGGATGACACAGTCTTAATAGCAGAGACAGAGAACGAACTACAAGAAATGATAGACATAATAGTAAAAGAAAGCAACAAGAAAGGTCTCAGTCTGAATAGTAAGAAAACAGAAGTAATGGTTATATCGAAGAAACAATCATCACCATCATGCAGCATAAAAATAAACGAGACAAATCTGAAACAAGTGCAACGTTTCAAATACTTGGGCACAATAATAACATCAGATGGGAGATGCACCACAGAAATAAAAAGCAGAATAGCTCAGGCCAAAATAGCATTTAAGAAAATGAAAAATATCTTATATAACAAATCTATGTCAATGAAAATGAGAAAGAGAGTTCATCGATGCTATATAGAACCAATTCTGACCTATGGAAGTGAATCGTGGACAGTAGACAAACAAATGAAAAGACGGTTAGAGGCCACAGAGATGGGATTTCTCAGAAGAATGTTGAAAGTTCCCTGGACAGCTAAAAAGACCAATGAGGAAGTTCTCAAAGAGGCCAACACAAAAAGGGAGCTCTTAAAAAACATCAGAAAGAAGCAATCAACATTTTTCGGGCACGTCATGAGAAGAGGAAAGTTGGAATACTTGGTTACAACTGGCAAAATAAAATGAAAGAGAGATCGCGGACGACAAAGAGAGAAAATACTGGATAGCTTGGTGTCATGGCATGGAAAACAGTCAACAACAGAACTGATACTATGCACTGTGGATAGAAGATTGTGGAGGGACATCATCGCCTACGCCAACCGGCAGGGTACATGATGATGATGATGATGATCAATTGACACGCATCATTGGGAAAGTTGAAAGGACATGTTAAGAAGGAAGTGAAGGTATACACGATTTTGGAGACGATCCAAGAGAAATCAGTCATGCACAAGTTTACGCCTGCCAGATCTACAAAAGAGACATGGATAACGAAATCATGACTTAGCTTCTACAGTTGCAATCATCATAATCAAGTACCGGGCATGCTGGCGTAGGTGATCATGTCTCTCCACAACTTTCGATCTCGGCAGCTATTTATCATTTATGTTGTTGACCTTCTGCCAAGCCATTCTCTTAAGCTGTCTGTTATTTTTTTTCTCTTTGCTTCCCTCTATCTCTTCGTCCCTCAATTTTTCAGTTGTTACAATATATTCCAGTTGTTATCTTCTCATTACATGGCCAAAAAAATGATGATTGTTTCTTCCTAATATTGGAAATTAGCTCTCTTTTTGCTTTGACCTTTCTCAGAACATCTTCATTACTCTTCTTAGCTGTCCATGGTACTCTCAACATTCTTCTGTAAAACCACATTTCTATAGAATCCAGTGATGTTCTTGTCTGACGTCCTATTGTCCATGATTCGCATCCATATGTTAAGACTGGCTCTACATAACATTTAAGAACTCTTTTTCTAGTTTCTATTGTCAAGAATGGATTGCATAGTATCTTCCTCATTTTTTGGAATGCTGCTTTTGCCTGAGCCATTCTGCATCTCACCTCTTTTGTACATCTTCCGTCTGAGGTTAACAAAGTTCCCAAATATTTAAATTCATTTATCTGTTTTAATATTGTTCCACTTGTCTTTATTTTGCATTGAGGTGATGTCTTTTTCTTTGTTGTTACCATTACTTCTCTCTTTTTGCTATTAAGGCTGAGTCCTTTATTTTTGCTTTCTTTCACTATAATGTCAAACATTTCTTGTAACTCATTTTCACTCATAGCGATTAAGACTGTATCATCAGCATACCTTAGATTAATTTAAATTATGACCTCCAATTGTTATTTCAGGCATGCCCCTTATAGATCTTAAAATAATCTCACTATAAATATTAAACAAATCTGGTGACAGTACACAACCTTGTCTAACACTCTGTTTTATTTCTTGAAACATTCCCAAATGGTTTCCAGTTCTTATGGCCACTGTTTGTTGCCAGTATATGTTCTTTATTATTCTTAGATCTTTGCTGTCTACATTTATGCTTTCTAAAATGTTGATTATTTCTTGGTGCTTTACTTTGTCAAATGCCTTGGTGTAATCTAAGATAACATAGGTATAGATCTGTTTTCAACCTCTATGGCTCTTTCTACTAAAGATCTTATGATATAAATGGTATTGCTTGTTCTTTTATCTCTAACAAAACCGCACTGTTCATCGCTAATTTATGGACTTATTTTGTTTCGCACTCTTCGCATGATGATTCTTAGTAATATCTTAGTCATATGACTCATGAGGCTTATTGTGCGATGATCATCGCATTCAATCGCACCCGATTTCTTTGGTAGGGCTATGAATATTGATTTGAGTATGTCGTCTGGCATATATCCGCTGTTGTAGATATCATTCAATATTTTTGTTATTATTTCTATTCCAAAATCACCCATGGCTTCAAACTCTTCTTTAGTTATATTATCTGATCCAGGAGCTTTGCCTGCTTTCATATTGCGCAAGGCGCCTTCCACTTCTTCTCTGAGTATTTCTGGTCCTTCTCCATTATCCTTAATATTTACTTCCGTTCGTTCATCATTATAAAGATCTTTAATGTATTCTGTCCATCGTTCCCTTCAGGTAATACTAGTCTAGTTATTGTCCCTTCAACGAACCAGGTAACACTTGTCCATATATTGTGATGACAATATCATGTTATTTCATGTTCATTTATTTTGTCAGAAAACAACATGTGTTAATAAATGTGTCAAGAAACTGTGAATCTATCGTCATCATTAGCCTTACAGCCATGGCGACTGTTGGGGCGTCTTGACGGCGTCTTCACAATTGTCTTCCAACATTCCAGATTAAGAGATTATCCTGAGATACAGCTAAAGTTAATTCTATGAATTACTTCACATTGAATCATCACCTCCTCCAGTGCCTGATTTGTCTACTCTCGTTTGGTGCTGCCCAGACTGGTCTGGTCTTAGTCAAACCTGTAGATCTCTGCCCATCCCACTTTAATTATCGTTCTGTTGTTTTACCGTTGACAGGAAGTCTTCAACTTAACATGTGGAACTTTGGATGTTAACAGTAAAATAAATAACTACTTTGAAGCATTGGTGGCTAAGTGGTTTCAACACCTTAAGAAATATATTTATCGCGAGCAAATAGAGGGGAACTGTAATGCCTGGACAGACAGCGAGGTCTCTGTGCTGATTGTTGATAAACATTGCATCACAGGTATATTGATACAAACACTGAACAATATTCAGAAATTGGTCGTAAAACCCACAATTTGTTTATACTGAGGTTTTATGAGTTGAAACTAGTTGATAAAATGTCTCTTTTGTGTAATAATATAACCGCGCTAAGTTTTATTTCGAAAATGTGGTTTTCTTAAATAGTCAAGATCTATAGTGCAATTCCTGGCGAAATTGCTACTATTATTATTTTTATTATTATTGTTATTGTGATCATAATCATCATCATCATCATGTGCCATACCGGTTGGCGTAGGCGATCATGTCCTTCCACAATCTTCTATCTACAGTGCTTCGTATGAGTTCTGTTTTTGACTGTTTTCCATGCCATGACATCAAGCTATCCAGTATTTTCTCTCTTTCTCGTCCGCGATCTCTCTTTCCTTTTATTTTGCCAGTTGTAACCAAGTATTCCAACTTTCCTTTTCTCATGATGTGCCCGAAAAATATTGATTGTTTCTTTCTGATGATTTTTTTAGGAGCTCCCTTTTTCATTGGTCTGTTTAGCTATCCAGGGATTTTTAAACATTCTTCTGAGAAATCCCATCTCTGTGGCCCCTAATCGTCTTTTCATTTGTTTGTCTACTTTCCATGATTCGCTTCCATAGGTCAGAATTGGTTCTATATAGCACCGATGAACACTCTTTCTTATTTCTATTAACATACTTATTGTTATCATTGTTATTGTCGGGATCTAAGAATGAAATTATTTGTGCAATTATTTAGCCCATTCTTGATATCAACATCAGCCTCTATAGTCAACATTGACGATATTTTACTCCCACTGTGCAATTATATAGTCCATTCTTGATATCAACATCAGCCTCTATAGTCAACATTGACGATATTTTACTCCCACTGTGCAATTATATAGTCCATTCTTGATATCAACATCAGCCTCTATAGTCAACATTGGCGATATTTTACTCCCACTGTGCAATTATATAGTCCATTCTTGATATCAACATCAGCCTCTATAGTCAACATTGACGATATTTTACTCCCACTGTGCAATTATATATTCCATTCTTGATATCAACATCAGCCTCTATAGTCAACATTGACGATATTTTACTCCCACTGTGCAATTATTTAGCCCATTCTTGATATCAACATCAGCCTCTATAGTCAACATTGACGATATTTTACTCCCACTGTGCAATTATTTCCTCAAAATGGAACTTTTAGTTCGCCTCAGATCAGAGCTAAGAGGAAAATTGTGTAAATAAATTGCTGGTACGCGTTTCATAATTACGTGTTGGTTGCCCTTGAACTGAACAGTTGTTGTTTCCCACTTGTCGCTTGATTGTTTACTGTCATTGTTTTGTTCCAGAAATAGTCAAACATGTTCATAAAGTATCGAAGAGCTCAAGATAAAAAGCACTGTCAGTTTACACAGCTAACAATATGTTCATAAGGTGAACACCAGAAGTATAGCTAAAATGTTCTGGTGCGCATGCCAGATTCTATATTTCACCTCTGCATCACCCATCTCGCCAGATTCTATATTTCACCTCTGCATCACCCATCTCGCCCCACACTATGGCGCACTGCTGTATCGACGCGTCAGTCAAATGTTTCGGACTTTCAAAGTCTTTTCAAAAATATACTTCAACTGAGAAAAGAGTTCAGCACTCCATGAAAAGAATCGCGTGGTTTCATTTCAATGAGATTCAGTTCTTTCATGACGTAAAGACTTTTGCACTTTAGAACGAAATGGCTTTAATGCAGGCGGAGCATTCCTATATCTGCTCCGCCCCCGTTACATCATCATCATCGAGTGCCGTCTCCGCAACGAAGGTTGGCTACCATGGAGCGCCATTCTGCTCTGTCTCTTGCTTTGATGGTGCAGGTTGTCATAGGCTGATTTGTCCATCTTTTGATGTTACTCGTTCATGTTAATCTTGGTCTGCCTCTGCCTCTTTTACCTTGTATTTACCCCTCCAGGATTACTTTCAGTAGGCTGTTGTGTCTTTTAACATGGCCCAAGAATCGCATTTGTCTTGTTCTAATTGTGTCCAATAGTTCTCTTTTCATTTTTAGTTGTTTTAAGACTTCATCGTTTGTTTTCTTTTCCTTCCATCCAATTCTACCTATTCTTCTATATATCCACATTTCAAAGGCTTCAATTCTCTGTTCTGTTTTTTTGTCTAATGTCCATGTTTCAGCACCACACAGGAATATTGAGAAGATGTAACATTTTGCTATTCTTAGTTTTAGCTCTGGTGTTATTTGTTTTGATGTTAGTATGTTCTTCATGACATTAAAATTACTCTTTGCCATTCCTATTCTTTTGTTTATTTCAGTTGTACATTTTCCATCACTGGTTATAGTATGTCCAAGGTAGTTATAGTTCTGAACTGTCTCCAGGTCTTTTCCATCAATTTTGATATCCACTTGTGGGTTTCGAGTATTTTCTTTGTTTATGATCATAGTTTTAGTCTTTTTGACATTCATATCTAGTCCATATTTTTTGCTTGTTATGTTTATTTCATTAAGTAATTGTTGTAGATCTTTAGGATTTTCTGCTAGTAGTACAGTATCATCAGCATATCTTAGGTTATTGATTATCTTTCCATTAATTTGTAGGCCTGGCATCTCTATGATGTTTTTAAGATTTGCTCAGTGTATAGATTGAACAAGCTTGGTGATAGGATGCATCCTTGTCTTACTCCTCTTTTTATATCAATGTTTGTAGAGTTCTCTTTGTTATATTTTATTATTGCTGTTTGCTCCCAGTATAGATTGCATATTAGTCGTATGTCCATGTCATCTAGATGTATCTCTTTTAGGCATTCTATAAGTTGTTTGTGGTGTACTCTATCAAAAGCTTTGGTGTAGTCTATGAAGCAGGCATATATTGGTTTGTTTACTTCTGTGTACTTTTCGATTAATGTTCTCATGCAGAATATGGCTTCTTTAGTCCCGCTATTTTTCCTAAATCCAAATTGCTGCTCATCTAATTCAGTATTGATTTTATTCTGAATCCTCCCTTGTATAACTTTTAGCAAGATTTTTGTAACATTAGGCTTATTGTTCTAAAGTCACTGCATTGAACTGCACCATTATTTTTAGGCAATGCAATTAAAGTTGATGTTTTTAGATCGTTTGGTATGTATCCTGTGTGGTATATGTCATTGCATATGTCTGTAATCACTTCAATGCCAAAATCTTCTAGTGCCTGTATCATCTCTATCTGTATGCTTTCAGGTCCTGCTGCTTTTCCCTTTTTCATTGTTTTTATAGCTTTTTCCACCTAAGATCTTAAGATTGTATAGCCTGATGTACATTTTATAACTGGTTTCTTGTCCCTTTGATCATGAAATAGTTCTGTTATATATTCCTGCCATCTATCTATGATATCCTTATTGTCTATTAGCATTTTTCCTTTTTTGTGCCCCCGTTACAGCAACCACCAAAGTGTTCATCTCCATCGTCCACACTGTTTCATTGAAAGTGTTCATCTCCATCGTCCACACTGTTTCATTGAAAGTGTTCCATTCTGTGAAAAGGTCACATTTTTTCCCGTTCATACTTTTGTATTGAACGTGCAGCTTAAAATGGACACTTCCCGGTTGCTGTAATTGCCGTAGCCGGCAGTATAATCTCAATGCACCCGAGCCAACTCCTGTGACATAAGGATATTGTTAAAGACCTCTGGTTTACATATTAGTTGATGTCTTGTTTGTGTTTTTCTTGTGGCACCTCTGTCCTGGTTGTGTTTGTGTGGTGGACACTATGATGGAAGGCAGTAGTGGTCAACATATGACATTATCACAACGACCAAACGATTAAGTCAAATCAATATATGTGTATAAGGTAGGAACGTTCTGTGTACACATATCACGCTGGTTGCTGGAATGAACAGCGCAGCAGGTATGGGACAGCTATGATTATAGTGACTCTGCTTTATCTAACCAACCCCAACCTTACTATCTCCTAGAATTGAACCAATGGCATAATATTAATATTGCTATTTGTTACTCAGCTGCCATTCTGCACTTTCCTATTTGGCCTGTACAATATGTAGAGTTTAGCAGAAGCTTTGCTCTCACTGGAATAACTCTTAGGATTGTGCAAATATATAGGCTTATATGTTATATGATGCTGGAGGCACAAGTGGAGCAGCATCAAACATCGTGGCAAATATGGTGTAAGCATATTTGGTGGTCACATACAGAGTGGCCTGTCATAGCAGGTATATTTGGTGGTCCCATACAGAGTGGCCTGTCATAGCAGGTATATTTGGTGGTCACATACAGAGTGGCCTGTCATAGCAGGTATATTTGGTGGTCACATACAGAGTGGCCTGTCATAGCAGGTATATTTGGTGGTCCCATACAGAGTGGTCTGTCATAGCAGGTATATTTGGCGGTCACATAAAGAGTGGTCTGTCATAGCAGGTATATTTGGTGGTCACAGACAGAGTGGCCTGTCATAGCAGGTATATTTAATGAAACATACAATCAGACTTAAGCTTACACTTAGTGTGACGTGATATCTAAGAAGCAACAAGTATTTACTCATAAACATCTGCCGTGTTCCAACCAGGTATTATCATTAATGCAGCGTAAAAGTATTGACAACTAAAGACATTATATTGCAACAAACTAAAGATAATAATCTAGAAGTAAGAACTAAAGCCACGAGAAATAGTTAATTATTGTTTAATGAAAGTATAGCTAGCAATCTTTGGTTAGTTGTCATTGAAATGAAAAAGTGGCATAAATTATGCTGATAAGTCGAAATAAAATCAAACATTGTGTTCACATATTTCACATCAACTGAGGCAATGCAGTTTTATGACAGGAATAAATATTTTTTTTTTCAGAAGAATAATTTAATGACATTAGTGTAACGATGTTATAGATTTTGCAAAGCTAAAAACATATGCATCATCACTACAAGCTTTACTCAACATTGTTTGCACTGTTTATTGTGTGTTATTGCTTACTGTTTTCACTGAACTGGCGTACATTGCATGGTTTCTGCACCAAAATATTTAACAAGTGTGACCAGAACCAAAGTGGACAGTAGACATTCATTTCCGTGTGCCTTTGTTGGTCACAATAAATTAAACGTGCATAAGGGTTAACAAAACTTACTAACTCAACACAAACCTACAGCATTCATGCTGTCATTTTTCATGGGGATCCTAAGAACAGGTTTGATGCACCTATATCTCACTGTTTATATCAATCTTAGAGTTATCACTTCTATTATTATCTACTACATGTATTATCCATATAAACTATATCAAGCCTGTGGCATGCAACGAGTATATTAGAGTTAAATGTGTGAGACAAGGAAATATAAAACCATACCAACAATGACCGAAAGTCAGGGGCGGACACTTGAAGAACACTATCAAAGTAGGTATGTTGTATCCAGTTGCGTAGGGTTGACGTTGCGTCCTAAGGGAAGTTACCCTGAGCGCGACATTCTTAGGGGTGTAAAATTTGTTCAGTAAAACGTTGTAGTGATAAATACAAATATTCACCTTCTCATTTGCAGAAATGTTCTCTAACTAAACTTCGTCTGATGGAATCTCTGTCTCTAGCAAGATCTTCCATTTCCATCTGTTATCAAGTCAAGCCTTGATT
Organism: Megaustenia siamemsis; assembly: GCA_032433765.1. Lineage (NCBI taxonomy): Eukaryota > Metazoa > Mollusca > Gastropoda > Stylommatophora > Ariophantidae > Megaustenia > Megaustenia siamemsis. The sequence goes on from JAVIAB010000088.1 coordinate 48,235,182, forward strand.
TTTTTTAAACCACCATTTTCTTGGTCTGCGCCAGTCTCGTCATCCTGCAGGCATGCCTTTTACTGCTAAACTTTCCAGAACACAGTGTCGTTTTATGTCACCGCAACATTGTACTATTTTTTCTATAAGATGTTGATTATGAGCCAGTTTTCTTCTATAAGATGTTGATTATGAGCCAGTTTTCTTCTATAAGATGTTGATTATGAGCCAGTTTTCTTCTATAAGATGTTGATTATGAGCCAGTTTTCTTCTATAAGATGTTGATTATGAGCCAGTTTTCTTCTATAAGATGTTGATTATGAGCCAGTTTTCTTCTATAAGATGTTGATTATGAGCCAGTTTTCTTCTATAAGATGTTGATTATGAGCCAGTTATCTTCTATAAGAAGGTGATTATGAGCCAATTTCTTCTATGCTTATGTCATTATTTCTCGTTATCATTATCTTAACTCTTCTAAGCAATTTGCTCTAGCATTTTGTTTCGAGTGAACCAATTTTTTAAAAAAATATTCCTGGGCGCAATATAAGCATTCCTGCTAAATCACGCTATGCCTTCTTGTTGATTACATTCAGATGCAGACAGGTGCAAGAAGAAAATAACAGCACAGATAACTGGAGTAATTGTTTACAACTGGGTCAGAAAGCGGGATCGGACAAGAAAGTAGGACTAACCGGTGAGGAGAAAGAAAACTAAAGGAGAGTATGGAAATTAAGAATTAGGCGGCTAGCCCTCCAAACTGGAAAGGGACTTCCGTCAGTGGAACACACGTTTTTCTGGTCAAGGAAAAGGTTACATTCGCCGAGAATGGAGCGAGGTCACTGCAAGTCTGAACACTGACAAGTCGTTCCGTGTCACAGTTGATAAAATATGGCGTCCATGGTCTTTCCGGATGCTCCTGAAAAAAGAAAACAGCAAAGTTCTTGAAATGTGTACCTTTCAACATTAATTCAATAATAAAATATGTTATTTAATGCTTTGAGGAAATACTTAAGTCCGTCAATTTGAGTGTTACACAAAATGATTGTTAAATTCGGTGATTTTATTTATTGCGTTGAGTATTTACTAGATTTTGTTATTTTATTTGTTGTTTTCAGTGGTTGCTAAAGTAATTCATTTCAGCCTTTATGTGTCATTTCATGTATTTTACTGCGTTATTGCTAAAATCTGTCATTTCATTATTTTGTATTTAGTAAATACTAAAGTCTGTCATTTCATGCTTTGTGTTGAACGGTTAGTAAAGTATGACGTTTCATCATTTGTGGTGAATGATTAATAAAGTCTGTCATTTCATGCTTTGTGTTGAACGGTTAGTAAAGTATGACGTTTCATCATTTGTGGTGAATGATTAATAAAGTCTGTCATTTCATGCTTTGTGTTGAACGATTAATAAAGTCTGTCATTTCATGCTTTGTTTTGAACGGTTAGTAAAGTATGACGTTTCATCATTTGTGGTGAACGATTAATAAAGTCTGTCATTTCATGCTTTGTGTTGAACGATTAATAAAGTCTGTCATTTCATTGGTTACATTCAGTCGTTCTCGACAACGATCAAGAACACTTGGCAGCTAGAATTTAAAAAAGAGTAGGCACAACATGGCTGGTGACCGATCACAATTTACTGCAAAAATTGTACCCACACTGAAGGATCCCAGGCCGTGTTACAGAGTTCGTACGGGGGGGGGGGCGGGGGCGCAGGGTTCTCCTACGTGAATCTCGAAGTTTCGATAGAAGAATCTGAACCCCTATGGGTTAGTCTGATGGGCAGTGTTGGTGATCCTAACATAACAAAATATTTTTTAAATATAAATCGGTATTAAACAGCTGAACCTAAGGAGAGACGAAACAACCAACGACGTTTCGACAAAGTCTTCATCCAGTACAATATAACAAATATAAACACACAGTCACACAAGACAACTACGTATATATCTACAAAGACTCGTGTGAAGCAATGATCGGAAGAGGAAGTGACAAGCTCCAATGTGTGTGTTGGTCACACGATAGGTGATTTATTCCCTAAATAGGCGAAAAAAATGGCCAAAATAAAAAGAGCCAAACAAAGTAAAGGTCCCCTTGGAAAAAAAATAGCAGGGGCTGCAAGAGGGAAGAAAAGCAGGAGATGCGAGAATAAAATAGGAGGTGGGTAATTAAAGGAAAGAGTTAAAAGAGTTTAGGTCAGAGAATAGAAGGCGAGTGGTGTGATCCCAAATTTCACTTCTAAGGAGAGGGAGGTTAGGAGAGGGAGGTTAGAGAATAGGCGAGTGGTGTGATGATCCCAAACTTCACTTCTAAGGAGAGGGAGGTTAGAGAATAGAAGGCGAGTGGTGTGATCCCAAACTTCACTTCTAAGGAGAGGGAGGTTAGAGAATAGAAGGCGAGTGGTGTGATCCCAAACTTCACTTCTAAGGAGAGGGAGGTTAGAGAATAGAAGGCGAGTGGTGTGATCCCAAACTTCACTTCTAAGGAGAGGCAGGTCATAGAATAGAAGGCGAGTTGTGTGATCCCAAACTTCACTTCTAAGGAGAGACGGTGAAGATCTGTGATCCTGACCACAAATCTCTAGGACTTCCGGTTTCTTTCACTGATAGAGAATTAACTCAAGGAAACCCAACAAACATCCGTACATCTCAGCACTAACCAACCCTTTTGTCTCTTTCCGTCCATATAATTTATGTTTGGGAAAAAGATTGTTTGCCATTCTTCTTACAAGACCCAGTCACTTCGTCTCCGCCTATTTCTTCTTCAAGTGAGAAGGTGGTTGTGACCACAGAACCGATATTCTTGTACAGAAATAACTTATAAGTTAGCTCTAGGTTCATAATTATATTGATCAAAGCGTGAAGGATACCGCAGTTCTGAAGTGCCGAGTTTGTGTTTTTCTAACAAAATTATGTCATAATCGAATCCGTTGTTTCGGCTTGTAAGTTTAGGTTCACATTTCTACTGAAGAATGAAATTATTTTTTTTTAAATTTGAAAGTTTAGCTTTTTAGACTTTGGATATTAAAGCGGAATGTCGTCACCACAGGCAGGGCATGTCCACATCATCTCAGCACCCTTTTGAGCAACCAACAAAGTGTTTATCCTAATCGTTCAGTGTGCTATAGAAAACTTGTTGCGTTCCGAGAAAAAACAAAGGCCCGCAATTCATGGTTCATACTACTGGGTCGCTGTAACAGCGGTCGCGGGCTGCACGACCTTCATGCGCCCGAGCCAAATCTGTGTAGACTTCATGATCACTGAGCATCCCCCAAGAATCGTTGTCCCAACAATTGATGTCAGGCCTCCACTTCAGTGAAACACTCGGATCGAGTATTGTGCAGCTGGTGGCGAATTTGAAGTCGAATACAGATCACACATCACCTTCCAGGACAAAGTCGAGGCTTCCGTTTCACATTAAAAGTAAGTCGCTGCTAGCACTTTTTGTGCGCCACTACCACAAGCATGTTGAGTTTATGGTCTGGTGAATGAGACCGACCCAATGTTGTCTCCGCAAACGAAAATCTAGACCAGATATAATTATCTGAAAACAGACTCCAGAAAAAAAGCCACTAGCCCTGAGCCTGAATTGACTAGACAGTCATCATGGTCTGCCGTTCCAACCGGAAGTCATAATTTAGTATAATTTTACTCCATCTTAAATACTAGTGTAGAGGGTGGTATATAAGGAAACTATTACAACTGTAGCATTAATACATAGTCCGGAGACAAGGCGCCTAAAAGCAACAGAACTGTCAGCGACTCATAGCTGATGGCTTGCACCAGGATCGGTAAACGAGACCACACAGACCTTACTGCAGCTGTTCCGGTGCCGCTAGAAGGCGAGTAGGGATCGAAAATAGACGTCAAGCCGGTGCTAAAAAAATGCCGGGATCAATCCGGTTTTGTTGGACTGAAAATATCACGGTTCTGCTGCAAACCACGAACCATTGCATCTACAGCCACAATTAACGATCTTTTACGGGTGGATGGCGAAGATGACTATCATTTCCTTTAGCAATCATCGCGTTAAAGAAAGAAAGAAAGAAAGAAAGAAAGAAAGAAAGAAAGAAAGAAAGAAAGAAAGAAAGAAAGAAAGAAAGAAAGAAAGAAAGAAAGAAAGAAAGAAAGAAAGAAAGAAAGAAAGAAAGAAAGAAAGAAAGTGCTAAATCTAACGAGACAACTGATAGTTGGGAGGGCAACTGTTACGGTCTTGTCAATGGTAAACTTGGCACACGATTCAGAACAGCAACGACCTGAATTGGCCAGGTTTATCTGTAGCAGTATTTTCTTTCTTATATTTGTGGACAGAATCATGACAGACGTTGTCAGAAAAATGCACATTGTCATGCTGGACAAACGAGTAGAGACAAGGATATGAAATGTTATGTTGCGATTTTCTTCTTTCTTCAATTTGTAATTCCAACTTCTCTACTTGTGTCATTTTCTCTCAACTTACATGTCTCCCATCAGCTTTGCCTACACAGGATGGCAGTCTGCTTCTACAGGGCTGGCAGTCGGCGATGTCACATCTGTTCTTCAAGTATTCACCTGTTAAAGTGATAGAGGTCACATATAGCAGTATGAACTTTTATTGGATTCTATGGGCAGAAGAAAACAACAAAAGGAAACATTCATTGTCCCATATATAGGATATAGACAAAATGTCATGTGATATATATAAATATATTTTTTTTAATTTGCAGTGACGTGGGTGGGTTTATTCAATTAATGAAAAAGATGAAGTTTAGTGAAGTCCAACGATGCAATATGTCATGCGATTATGAGCTGTATCCAAAGCTATATCATTGGGGAAGGACACACTGGAAAACAAACAACTGCTGCCTGTTACCTTCGGGAGAAGGAAAGGCTATGGCAAAACATCATCAAGTACCATGCCTGCTGGCTTAGATGATCATGTCTCTCCACAACTGTCGATCTCGACAGTTATTTATCATTTCTGTTGTTGACTTTCTGCTAGCCATTCTCTTAAGCTGTCTGGTATCTCTTCTCTCTGCTTCCCTCTATCTCTTCGCTTTTCAATGTTCCCAGTTGTTACAATATATGGGAGAAAACCTAGACAGAATCCACGGGTAGCGTGGGCCCTCCACTGGCCGACATCCACCCTACGAGAAGGAAAAGCCGTACTTAAACAAAGATTCAGCCTGACTAAGACAGAGTGTGTCAGTCACTGCCCAGGTTTAAGGGAAATATTAAGACACGCACGAGTACCTATCATGCGACCAGCTCATAGGGCTACTGCTCCTACCCCTACGTCATAGGTAGTGAATGCTCATTCGTAGTATGCAACAATACAAAGAGACAAGTTCGTATGATCTCAAGACTTGAATGCTGAAGGAGGATACAAGGTCCTATGTGGCAGATTGTAACAACTTTCTTCAATGCCAAGTTTTGTAGGAGAAATGCCACCATTATGAACAACACGCGTCATCCTGTCCTCCTGAAAGCTCTTAGTGATTGCCCATGCCTTCTCAGTTGAAACAAACCGGCATAAATAGAATAGAAATAATCGATAGCAACCAAACCCGAGCTTTCGTCCTCCATAGTCACAACGCTGCAGTCACTGACAAAAATAGACGTTAACAGTAATGGCTTAATTAACAGTAATAGCTTAATTAACAGTAATGGCTTAATTAACAGTAATGGCTTCACCATCATTCAGTGTCATCTCCGCAACGAAGGTTGGTTATCATGGAGCGCCATTCTGTTCGTCATTCCATTAGTCTTGGACTGCCTCTGTCTATTTTACCTTGTATTTCCCCCTCCAAGATTACTTTTAAGTAGGCTGTTGTGTCTTTTAACATGGCCTACAATTCGCCATATGTCTTGTTTGAGTTGTATTAAGCACTTCTCTTTTCAATTTTAGTTGTTTTAAGACTTCGTCGCTTATTTTCTTTTCTTTCCATCCAATTCTACCTATTCTTCTATATATCAACATTTCAAAGGTGAATGGGTTTGAAGTATTGATGTCGTATGTTGAGGTAGAAGTAGTGACGCAGTGAGTATGGGGTAGTCGTACTGACGTAGTGTGCTGGGGTAGGAATGGTGACGTAGTATGTTGGGGTAGAGGGAATGATGCAGACTGTTGGGGTAGACGTAGTGACGTAGTATGTTGGTGTAGAAGTAGTGACGTAGTATGTTGGGGTAGAGGTTGTGACGTAGTATATTGCAATAGCGAATGTGAAGTAGTATTTTGGAGTAGAAGTCATGAGATTATAATTTGTAGAAGACGTGAAATAATATGTTAGAGTAACTTTTGTGAAATTGTATCATGGGGCTTCAGTTATGAAGTAGTATCATTGAGTAGCTGTTGTGATGTAGTATCATGGGGCAGCAGTTATGAAGTAGTATCATTGAGTAGCTGTTGTGATGTAGTATCATGGGGCAGCAGTTATGAAGTAGTATCATTGAGTAGCTGTTGTGAAGTAGTATCATGTAGTAACTGTTACGACATAGTATCATGGAGCAGCTGTTGTGAAGTAGTATCGTAAGTAGTAGTAAAGTAGTATCATGGAGTAACAGTTGTGAATTAGGGTCATAGTGTAGTAGTTCTGAAGTAGCATCATGGAGTAGTGGTTGTGAAGTAGCATCATGGAGTAGTGGTTGTGAAGTAGTATCATGGAGTAACTAATGTGAAGTAGTAAGTTGTAGTAAGGGTCTTGAAATAGTATGCTAGAGAGCAGTCTTGTGGAAGTATGCTGGGGTATAGTAAACTTCGTGTTGTATTTTACAGTGTATTCTGAGTCATGGAGTTTAATGTTGAATAAAGAGTCTATTGTCAGACAGGGCAGTAGGCAAAACATGATAATTTAGTATTCCAGATTAGTGTCCGACTTGGCATACGCGGTTAGTGACAACGATGGCAGCAGTAAATATCCTAGTATACAATGTTAAAATACCTGTTCTATGATTGTGTATTACTATTTCTTATCTACGAGAACTTACATGCATCTTTGGCTGAGACTCTGTCAGGTCCGCAGTAGCCTTCCTTGTGAGATATGCACCTCAGCTTTATGGCATCAAAGACGTCAGGGTAGGTACACTCGTCCTCGTACCGACCAAGAAAGCTGAACAGTCCAGGCAGGGCAGTTTTGGAACAGTTATAGAATGTTTGACACTTAGTCGGGTGGGGGATGAGAAGAGACTGGCCTTGTTGACTGTCACATTGATGCTGTGCGCTGGTCTCTGGAAAAATGCGGACATAAAGATTGACCAATAGTGCAAACATATACAGCAATTAAACATATATATATATATATGGCCCTTTTCGTCTTGTCAGACGGTCTAGTGGAGGCTATTGCATATTTTTTTGAGGTATTGTTTTTGCCGAACAGCTTCTCTCGTGGCTAATTCTACCAATGTTTGACAAACACACGCGGTCACATAATGAACAGGTCAGGCTCGCTGGTACACAGGGTTTACCATCCTTTTTCATGAGTCTCTTCTCTTCTAAGTCCTGTCTTAGCACAGTCTCAAATGTTGTTATACCGTTCCTTATACATGCTCTCCATGATGTGCGATCACTTGCCAGATGTTGCCAGTCGTTTTCACAGATGGAGAAGTCTTTCAGAGATGATTTGCAGATATCTCTATATCGTAGTTTAGGTCTGCCGATTTGTCTTTTTCCGTGTTTTAGCTCACCATATAGTATTTGCCTAGGAATGCGTTTTTCTTCCATCCGTTGGACATGCCCCAGCCATCTTAGCCTTCGACTTCTGAGCATCGATATGATTCTTAGGGTCTTAGCACGTTGCAGGACAGTTAAGTTGGTTATTTTGTCTTGCCATTTGATGTGCATTATTTTGCGGAGACATCGCATGTGGAAGACATTTAGTCTTTTTTCCTGGTTTGAGTATGTTGTCCAGGTTTCGGATCCATATAGTAGTGTGCTAAGCACACATGTTTGATATATTAGGAGTTTAGTCTTTCGAGTTAGTTTCGTGTTGTTCCATGCCCTTTCTGTGAGTTTGCCGAAGGTCGTAGCTGCCTTACCAATTCGACAGTTTATTTCTTCATCAAGAGAGATGGTTTGCGTAACTGTGGATCCAAGATATGTAAATTTCTGTACTGATTCTAGTGTGCAGTCTTTTAGAGTAATAGATAGAGGTTTGAAGTCACCTTGATTTAGTATTACTGTCTTCTGAACATTAATTGACAGTGAAAAAAGGTCGCATGCTTTATCCAGGTTGTTGATCAGCAACTGTAGGGTGGCCTCACTATGAGCGACTAGGGCTGCATCGTCAGCAAATAAAAATTCTTTAAGTAGGGCAACATTTGTTTTGGTTTTTGCTCTTAGTCGTGCTAGGATGAACAGTGGGCCATCTGGTCTAGTGCAAATGTAAATATCTCCTGAGCTGTTTTCGAAGGTGTAATTTAGGAGGGCAGCAAAAAATATACCAAAAAGGGTGGGGGCGAGGACACATCCCTGTTTCACTCCTTTGTTGACTTTGAAATTCTCTGATGAATTAAACATGACAGAATAATAATCGTTCTTCTTCATGTTCTTAGACACAAACAAGCAGTCGGTGTCTGACAAGCAGTGCAATAATCATGCTCGGTTGATGATCATCCATCCACTGTTGCCTACATTGTCATTTCTGCCTAATGGTTCTTGACAAGATCGTTCTCTGTATGTCCTTAGGATTTCCTCAGGATTTTTTAATCGAAGGGACATCTTACTTTGCCTTTGTTAATCCCGCATGTTGATGAACCGTTTAGACGGCGTACATCACCGCCACTTTTCTTCTACCGTATTCTCTACGTCGTTATGTCGCCTGTGAGCTTCAAAAGACTGGTCACTACTTTATTGTCAGTCCAAATCTCTATTTCATTATCTTTCATCCTATCTATCACATCTCTGGATGCCAAGTTTTGCTCTATTCTTTGTTATCATTTTAATGTCATCAGTTTCATTGCAATCGGGGCATCTACATATCGGCTCCACAGCCCGTCCCAGCATTTCTCGATGAGTACACAGACTGATTGTCCCTGCAAGGTGTTGATTATAGTTCTACTTTTTCAACTAAGCGCTCCGGATCGACAACATTCCCACCTTTAAACTCACCAGTCTCTCAATATATACATCATTGTCCAACCCACTCTCCTCCTCTTCTCTTAGGGAATGAAGAACAAACTTGATGATGTCCTCTTTGTCGAGAGTACGGCCACACCCAGTGTCAGAGCTGCCAGCGAGCTTGTCAGCTGTTTTATTGCCATGTAAATTAGAATTCTCTGGACAGTAGACCCATATTAAATCATTCACCTCTGGACAGTAGACCCATATTAATTCATTCACCTCTGGACAGTAGACCCACATTAACTCATTCATTTTGGAGTCGTCCAAGAGCTCCATCCACTCCTGCCGCAGACACTGTCTGTCAATTTTCTGTGAGATGCGTGCCAGTTACCAAGACTGCGTGATCCACGTTCTGTGTAATAAACGATACTATCGCCGCCGTTGCCACTTCTGTGCCCATTCTCATGCTGGACACCGTGATGCCACACATGACTGACTCCCACGCCACTTCTATGCCCATTCTCATGCTGGACACCGTGATGCCACACATGACTGACTCCCACGCCACTTCTATGCCCATTCTCATGCTGGACACCGTGATGCCACACATGACTGACTCCCACGCCACTTCTATGCCCATTCTCATGCTGGACACCGTGATGCCACATATGACTGACTCCCACGCCACTTCTATGCCCATTCTCATGCTGGACACCGTGATGCCACACATGACTGACTCCCACGCCACTTCTATGCCCATTCTCATGCTGGACACCGTAATGCCACACATGACTGACTCCCACGCCACTTCTATGCCCATTCTCATGCTGGACACCGTAATGCCATACATGACTGACTCCCATGCTACTTCTCTGCCATGTTGGTAGGCCACAAAATCCCAACCGCTGCGCTGTGTCTGCGGGATACAAAACCATCCGTGTAGGTGATCGGATGGAGTAGTGGTTGTGAAGTAGTGTCATGGGATACAAAACCATCCGTGTAGGTGATCGGATCCTGAGGTGAGGACACTTTATCGATAGATTCACTTATTACGTCCTCGGGTAGCTCTAAGTGAGGACACTTTATCGATAGATTCACTTATTACGTCCTCGGGTAGCTCTAAGTGAGGACACTTTATCGATAGATTCACTTATTACGTCCTCGGGTAGCTCTAAGTGAGGACACTTTATCGATAGATTCACTTATTACGTCCTCGGGTAGCTCTAAGTGAGGACACTTTATCGATAGATTCACTTATTACGTCCTCGGGTAGCTCTAAGTGAGGACACTTTATCGATAGATTAGATAGTGAAAGAAGAAAAGCGCACTGAACAAGAGAAATATGGAAGCAAAGCCCCAACTTAATTGACACTTTTCTAAGGTTTCAGTTAATCACTCGAGCCATTCTCGCACAGATGGTATGTGCACTTGATGTGCACTGTCGATAATGAGCATTAAAAGTGTGAAGCTCGTAACTTGACGACAGCATGTCATCTCGCGCTTGTGCACTTTATACTATATGTTTGTATGCTGTATCGCGGTGCCACACTACTGTGTTAAAAACAGTTTACATTACAAAACACATCGTCGTAGATAAACAGCCATGTTTGAGTTATGTTAAACATGAGCATTGACAGTAGATTGTCACATCATAGTGTTCAATCAAGCATCTACTTATAAGGTACAGGTGTCATCATTAGCTAATGTCCGGTCAAGTAGCTATTTCCGGGTACATGTGGCATCATGAGATAATGTCCGGTCAAACAGCTATTTCCGGGTACTGGTGTCATCGTGAGATAATGTCCGGTCAAACAGCTATTTCCGGGTACTGGTGTCATCGTGAGATAATGTCCGGTCAAACAGCTATTTCCGGGTATAGTGTCATAATGAGAGGATGTCCGGTCAAGCAGCTACTTACGAGTACAGGTGTTGTAATAAATGTTTGGGACAACACAGGTCTGGAAGAAGTCGCTCCATACAGTCCCTGTCGGGCACTCCTGTTTGTTAGGTACGCCGTGGGCGCAGCTGTAGAACGCGGTGCAATCAGTCGGGTGGCCGTAGTAAAAATATTTTGGGACGGGGACTAAGTCTGTGGGCTGTGGGCACAAGTTTGGAACAATAACTAGTTCGTCTACAGCTGCGTAGGCCAGGCCCAGGGTGATCAGGCAAAGGGAGAGAAGCATGGCTGGGATCAGCTGCTGTGGGTAGAAGATATGGATAACAGTTATTGTGGTTTAATCTAAGGACAAATATGTGTTGATATAATGATGGGACAAGTGCTTGTTGATATAATAGTGTGGCAAGTGCTTGTTGATATAATAGTGTGGCAAGTACTTGTTGATATAATAGTGTGGCAAGTGCTTGTTGATATAATAGTGTGGCAAGTGCTTGTTGATATAATAGTGTGGCAAGTGCTTGTTGATATAATAGTGTGGCAAGTGCTTGTTGATATAATAGTGTGGCAAGTGCTTGTTGATATAATAGTGTGGCAAGTGCTTGTTGATGTCAGTAAACACCAAGTAGGTGACCTAACGACCAGTACACGTTGATATAATGGCGTGGCGCAAGTGCTGAAGGAAACGTCAAGTAGATTGACGTAACGAAATAACAAGTAGTTTAACATAGCTAAATAACAAGTAGATTGACATAACGAAATAACAAGTAGATTAACATAGCGAAATAACAAGTAGATTGACAGCGAAATAACAAGTAGATTAACATAGCTAAATAACAAGTAGATTGACATAGCTAAATAACAAGTAGATTGACATAACGAAATAACAAATAGATTAACATAGCGAAATAACAAGTATATTGACAGCGAAATAACAAGTAGATTGACAGAGCTAAATAACAAGTAGATTGACATAGTGAAATAGCAAGTAGATTTTTGTTCCTTCCCTCTTCATTTGCCTTTCAAAGTCTGCACTATTTTGTCTCTGCTTGACGTCTCCCGCTGTTACTTTCATGAATGCTTCTAGTGGTCCGCCTTGCCACCTTTATTCGAGCTCACCTATCTCGGACTGTAGCTCCCGCGGCGCTTGTTCTCACGTGCATTGTGACGCTTTCTGCCTATTTGCGTGACCATATACTTGCATGTAAAATGTATGTAGCTTATCGGTAGTTCATAACTAGCTTGTGCGTTCTTCGCTTCCAATTGTGCCTGTCAGGCTGGCTCTGTCTGACATTTTACTTAGCCAAAGATAGTATTTGGTTCATTGCTCTAGACTCTAACACTTTGCAAACAATGTCAAGTCTATTACATTTATAAAGGGAGAAAAGAGAATAATCTTGACAGTGAAAACAATAGCATCATCATCAAGTGCCATACCTGTTGGCGTAGGCGATCATGTCCTTCCACAATCTTCTATCTACAGTGCATTGTATCAGTTCTGTTGTTGACTGTTTTTCATCCATAACACCAAGCTATCCAGTATTTTCTCTCTTTGTCGTCCGAGAGCTCTCTTTCCCTGTATTTTGCCAGTTGTAACCAAGTATTCCAATTTTCTTCTTCTCATCATGTGCCCGAAAAATGTTGCTTGTTTCTTTCTGATGTTTCTTAGGAGCTCCCTCTTTGTATTGGCCTCTTTGAGAAATTCCACACTTGCCTCTTTATATACTGTCAATAAATTCTGAATGTCAGATGAGGAGACATGACTGAAATGGTGAATATTTGTTGAAATTCCAGCAGTGCTGGATCATGTTGACTCTTTTAGCGCCCTGACTCTGCTTATGAGGACCGGTACGGTTCTTATATACTGAAGGGAGGTCAAAAAGTAATGCACACCAATTTTTTTCTCGGCTAATAATAAAGATAGGAATATGAAATTTTGCACACTTGGAATATGACATGTTCCAATTATGTGCACCAAATTGCACAGCATTCTGATAAATATTACGCAATCTATGAACCGTTAAAATGGAGCTTGTCAACAATGTCCGTTACAAACAGCGAATTGTCATAGAATTTCTGGTTGCGGAAAAAGAAACTGTGGCAAACATTCATAAACGACTGTGTGCAGTGTACTAATGTTCTGCAGTCGATAGGAGCACAGTTAGTCGCTGGGTTCAGAGAATTAAAGCTGCAGAAAGTGTACGAGTGGAGCTGCATGATTTACCGCGTTCTGGACGTGTTGCCTCGGCTACCAGCACAGACTTGTTAAACCGGGCTGATGCCATTATTCGTAAGGATAGGCGTATCACTAGTCAGCAATTGGCATTGCAGCTTACAGTCAGCAAGGGAAGTGCAATCGCAATTTTTAAAACTCTCGGATATTCAAAGATTTGCGCTCGATGGGTTCCTCGGTGCCTAACAAATGATCACATAGTTCAAAGGAAAACATTCTGTTCTGAATTGTTGGAGCGTTTCGGTGTTGAAGGAGAAATGTTTTTGTCAAATATTGTTACCGGTGACGAAACGTGGGCACATTATTATGAGCCTGAAACAAAAATGCAGTCAATGGAATGGCATCATCCGCAGTCACCAAAAAGAAAAAAATTCAAAACATCTCCATCAGCCGGAAAGGTGATGATCACTGTCTTCTGGGACATTGATGGTGTGATTCTTGTTGATGTAATGACAAGAGGTGAGACAATCAACCCGACAGCTTACATCAATACACTGACAAAACTCAAAAATCGGCTCCACAGAGTTCGGCCTAATAAGCCATCTGCAGATTTGTTGCTTCAACATGACAATGCACGCCCTCACACAAGTCTGGTAACACGGGAAGCAATCAACAAATTTGGTTGGACTGTACTGCCCCATCCTCCTTACAGCCCTGATCTGGCTCCCTCAGATTTCCATCTGTTTGGACCACTCAAAAAATTCCTGCGTAGGACACACTTTGACAATGATGAGGATGTGATCCGTGCAGTTAAAAAATGGCTACGCGAGCAGGACAAAACTTGGTACAAAGGAGGCATTCATGACCTAGTTTCGCGTTGGCGTAAGGCAATACGCTTGGACGGAGATTATGTTGAAAAATAGGTAGTGTAAAGGGGATGTTCAGCTACAATCTGTGAAAATTCACACATTTTGCCCCAAATAGTTTCCGAGAAAAAAATTGGTGTGCATTACTTTTTGACCTCCCTACGTAAAAACAACAAATAATATTCCTCAACCCTGTAGGGGATATCACTCAGAAGCATAACTCTTATTACTGTGATATTTACTTGCTTACTTCCCTGGATTATATATGTATATATATATATATATATATATATATATATATATATATATATATATATATATGGTTGGTTGGTTGGTTGGTTGGTTGGTTGGTTGGTTGGTTGGTTGGTTAGTTGCGTTCGCCCGATGACTAAAGTATTCTAGATTATCGTGGTAGACTAGAATATTCCTCTTCATCATCCGCCCTTACAAGGACATAGTGGACGTGTCTGCGTTGTGTTGTGGTTTGCACTATAACTGTTATATTTGAGCCTTTCGGCCCAACACATCCGACTTCAGCACGACATTTTTGAGTACCGGGTTGTCTTCCCACTTCGATCCTTGCACGCTTATCCAGACTAGACAGGTTAGTCTGTTACTGGAGCACCACGGAGAGGTGGAGCAGGGTATGGATGGTTTTGGTTCACCGATCCTGGCGCAAGCCATCAGCTGTGGGTCGCAGACAACTTCCAGCTCTGGTGCCTCGATATATATATATATAAGATATTCGAAAAATTAAATGCGCAATAGTGGTTCTTCTGATGATCAGATTGCATCCTACTGCGAAGCTATGTATAAAGAGTTTGCTGTTACTTTATATGTATAATAGGTAAAGGTCGAGTTTAGCCCCGTAAATTATTTAAGTTTGGAATATTTCGGAAGAATGGTATCCCCTTGATTAAACATTGCGGTTTATCTGGTGGTTCTCAATCAGTCTTTACACGACTCATAACTCTACATAAAAGAGAAACAACGCGAGGGTAAAGTACTTAAAACAGCGAATTAAAACGCAAAAATGCTTTGGCTGGATATGTAAGATGTAAGTCTTAAAACAAGTAACAATGAAAAGAGAACTACTAAACACAATTCAAACAAGACAAATAAGATTTTTGGCGCATGATAAAAAACACAATACCCTACTAAAAGTAATCTTGGAAGGGAAAATACAAGGTAAAAGAGTTAGATACAAACCAAGACTAACGTGGACGAGTAACATCAAAAGATGGACAAGTCAACCTATGACAACCTGCACCATCAAAGCAATATGCAGAGTGGAATGGCGCTCCATGGTAGCCAACCTTCGATGCAGACACAGCACCCAATGATGATGATGTCGTTTTTCATCTACAAAACTACAAACTGACTGCCTTCAGCTCTTGTGTTAATTACAATATCAATAACAGTACGCTATCCAATACAGAATTGGAAGATATTGTGCAATCCATTTTTCACAAAAGAAACAAGAAAAAAGAGTTCTTAAATATTATGTAGAGTCAGTCTTAACATAAGGATGTGAATCATAGACAATAGGACAACAGACAGGAAAATAACTGGGGGCTGTAGAAATTTTGTTTTGTAGAAGACTGTTGAGAATACCATGGACAGCTAAGAAGAGTAATGACAACGTTTGAAAGAGGCCAAAACAAAGAGAGAGCTATTATTCAATATTAGGTAGAAACAATCATCATTTTTGGCCACGTAATGAGAAGGGAACAGCTGGAATATTTTGTGACAATTGGAAAATTTATGGGACGACGAGATAGAGGGAAGCAAAGAGAAAAGATACCAGACAGCTTAAGAGAATGGCTTGGCAGAAGGTCAACAGCAAAAATGAAAAATAAATGTTGAGATCGAAAGTTGTGGAGAGACATGATCACCTACGTCAACACGCATGGTACTTGATGACGATGATGATGATGATCCAATACAGTTGACAATTCACTTTAAAAAGTAATGATTGGATACACGCTGTGCGGGAGAGCTCGGTAATACTGTTTTCTAGCACAGACAACTCTGACAACAAGTAAGTGCTGCCCTTGTCAGGGAAAGAATCCAGAGAACTGTTTCCAACAAAATGGTGCTGAGATGGGTTTATTTTGATGTAACGTGCGAACACAACCCTCTAATGAGCGAACAAAGCTGTGCATATACAGGGGGTCACACTTGCTGCTAATCACGACATTTCCCCAATAATTCCAACACCAAACGCGACATTTACCCTAAATTGAAACACGAATGAAGACATTGCAACGACATTTGAACAGGGTGTAAGTTCATTGTATGAGAAATGAATCGTGTCTATTGTGTGTATGGAGCATAATTGTTGTAGCGTGCCTTTCTGACGCGCCTCTCTGCTGATCTTTATCACTTGACTGAGGGTTCCATTTTTGACAATAAAAACAAGAAAAAGAGTTCTTAAATGCTACGTAGAGCCAGTCTTAACATATGGATGCGAGTCATGGACAATAGTTCAACAGACAAGAAAATCACTGGAGTCTGTAGAAATGTGGTTTTACAGAAGAATGTTAAGAATACCATGGACAGCTAAGAAGAGTAGTGAAAAGGTTCTGAGAGAGGTCAAAGCAAAAAGATAGCTAATTTCCAATATTAGAAAGAAACAATCATCATTTTTTGGCCATGTAATGAGAAGAGAATAACTTGAATATATTTTAACAACTGGAAAAATTGAGGGACGAAGAGATAGATGGAAGCTAAGAGAAAAAATAACAGACAGCTTAAGAGAATGGCTTGGCAGAAGGTCAACAACAGAAATGATAAATAGCTGCCGAGATCGAAAGTTGTGGAGAGACATGATCACCTACGCCACTAGGCCCGGTACTTGATGATGATGATGAGGGTGCCTACGCAAAACAGTTGTTGTTTATGAGTGTTAGTTCGCACATTATAGCCGGAGAATGTGTTGGAAAAGTGAGTTATGGTAAAACCATTAAAGAAGTGCCGAGTTCGGCCTCATGTGAGATACCATATAGAAACAAAGCCTTCAATATAAATGAAAAGACAAATGACAAAGAAAAAGCCAAACAGCTCTCTCATCATTAGTGTAAAACAAATTGGAGTTATTCAATCCGCCAACCCGTCCATTAACAATCAATGTAGAACTGGTCTATTTGAGGGAGAACTCAACACAAAGCCAGACATGTACACGCACAAAGATCATATAAGTATAGATCTTTAACATGAGAAACAATACGTCGATAATAACTGTGGGACTGCAAAGACTAGAAAATACGAACCCTGTAAAACTTACTAGAACATCTAGGTTTCTCCATACAAATAGTCATTCAGTGTTATGTGCTTTATATATTTATGTAAGTGCTTTATATATTTATGAAATACCTTCTCGATATATGAAAATGTGCGCTATACAAATGAGATGCACAAATAAGAAAGAAACAAACAAGCAAAAAAAAATGTTTGTTATTGGAATTTTAAAAAAGTGCCAGTAAATATTTTATAAAGTATATAAAAAGCTTAATGTTTAAAAAAATGTTCGTTATAGTAATATATTGAATTTAAATATGAATAACATGAAAATAAAAACTGAAAGAGGGTCAACAGAAAGACAAAAGCAGTTGATAAACATAGCTAAAGAACACCAAGCTATAAAACAAGTAACAAAATTTAAATATCTGGGAACAACATTCTCTGAAGATGATAAAATCGTTAAAGAAATCTAATGCAACAAAGCAGGCCAAATACTGAAATAGCTATCCCCTATACTTCAACACAAAGCAATACCTGTTACCACAAAAAACCCATCTTATACAGAGTATATTTATTATAACAATGAGCTACCAATGCCAGGCATGGCAACTTACGACTAAACAGAAAAAAAACCTTGACATTACAGAGATGCGATGTCTGAGAAAAGCGCTCGAAGTAACCAGAAAAGATCAGAAATAATATTATGAGAGAAAGAGCCAGTTGAGCCAATCCTTAGCTACATACAAAAGCAACAAATAAACGGGTTTGCTTGCCTAGAAAGAACGCCATGCGATTCCATATCGTACAAAGCGATGTTAAAAGAGGGGAAGGGAGAGAGAGCAAGAGGCAGACCCAGAGTAAAATGGACAGAGAAGATCAAAGCAAATTTATAACAGCATCAGTTGACAATGAGTGAAGCCACCAACAGGACAGGAATCAGAATTGTGTATCCTCTTCGACACTGGTAAAGGTACACAAAGAAAGTAGGAAAGAAAGAAAGAAAGAAAGAAAGAAAGAAAGAAAGAAAGAAAAGAAAGAAAGAAAAATTACTACTACAATTGTATTGACACTCACAGACAATGTAGCCAGCCTACCTGATGCTCGTCGTCGTCAATGAAAATAAATGAAGCTTGAACAATGTGCCTGGACTGTCCACAGATACTGACTGAACACAACCAACTCAGAACAGCTGATGATTCTACAAATGCATAGAACGACTCAGCACGTCTTTCTGTCACTTGCCCATCTAGCATCCCTTTATATATACTTTCTGGCTAGATTCAAACAAACCTAAAAAAAAAAAAAAAAAAAAAAAAAAACTTGACGCGCACTTTCCTGCAGTCGAGTGTCATTTCTTCAGCGCTACAAGAGTCCTCTAAGACAAGAAAGAATGACCGCCATTAAAATATTTGCTTTGTTTTCTTTCTATTTCTGTAAACTCTTCCCGTAGCAAACCTCTCCTGAGTTCACAGACCAATCAACCAGTCAACGATGTGGTCCGGTAGAGGGCGTACTTAACCAGTCGTTCCAGTGAAAGGGGTTCGGCAAACACGGAAAGCTCACCTGCATTAATAACTCACGTGTATGGCCTCATATGGGAATTTGAAAAGAATTGTTCCACTAAACATTTGCTTTAAATATGACTTATTATATAATAATATATAGTTCCCTTGGGCAGTGAGTTGTTGCCATTTGTTTACACTAGTTAAATATGAATGGGTTAGATAGACAGGCAGACAGACGGAGAGACCGACGGACAGACGGACTGAAGGATGGATGGATGGATGGATGGATGGATGGATGGATGGATGGATGGATGGATGGATGGATGATGATGGATGGATGAATGATGGATAGACACAGACAGAGAGGCAAACAGACATACCTGACGGACGGACGGACGGACAGACAGATAGATAAAATTTGAATGAAATTGAAAGTGTGAAAAAGGTAAACATAAGGAACATGTGTGAAAATGAGGGAGAAGTTCATGTTTGGGAGGGAAATGAATATGTTTAAAAGTACACGTGAAATTGTTCTTCTGCGCTTTATTATGTTCACTTTATCACAGAGAAATACGAAATACAATTAAGAAATATGTTGTTTTTTTTTCAGTTGTAGTGAAATAATTTATGAAATAATAAAAGAAGGTAAAATGACAATTTACACATGGAAATGTGAACAGCCTTCAGGTTTTAATAATGGAGAGCGACTCTAACAAGGATACTTCTGACAAGGTTAAACAAATACCAGAATCGGCTCGGAAAGAATAAAGTGTGTTTGCTGGAGTAATGTAAGCATTTGTGGTGTAATGTAAGCATTTGCGGTGTAATGTGCTTGAGCACCCAGAAACTATTGGTTTCTGGAGCACTACTTACTACCTCCCTAACATTTGATCAGAAATGAAGTTGACAACAAGAAAACAGTGACAACAAGAAAACAGTGACAACAAGAAAACAGTGACAACAAGAAAACAGTGACAAGAAGAAAACAGTGAGAAGAAGAAAACAGTGACAAGAAGAAAACAGTGCCAACAAGAAAACAGTGACAACTGTTTTGTCAATTATCGGTTGGTAGTTGTAGAATTGTTATCCGATCCAGTGTGACGCTTATCTTCTTTTATATTTTATCTTCTTTTTGGAACAAGCCATTCCAGCAAAAAACATTTCTCAGTTCCCATACCTCATGTGGGCTACAATAATAATCAAATTAATATTGAATGTTACCAAAAATAGGAAGCTTACCCAGAACTTGAACCACTGACCTACTTTAGTGAAGTAATGGCTACAATTCGAAATATGAAAATGAAGATAAACTGCCAACACGACACATCTGAACATCATTCGGGCTGTGAAAGAAAATGGGACCAACATGGCAACATGGAATGAAAACAGAGAAACCTAGAGATGAACAGATACCTCATACCCAGGGTCTTTTCTCAGCAGGAACATGTTCCAGTGAACAGTATTGCTGAAAATTTCCCGACATGCACGTGAGACATTTAACACGTAAATGGAAAACGAGATTTGCCGTCGGTTGGAATGTAATGGTTGTTCATAAAGATAAATCTACTTACGGCAGAGCTTGAGACATTTGATTTATTACAATTCCCTCATATTCTGCAAGGGATGGTAGCAATCCGGGTATCTTTTATTTAGAAAAAAAAGCAATGATCATATCAACTTGACAACGTATATACATAACTCAGAATTCCATATGATCAAGGGAGACAATGTCGTCACCATTCAAACATGTCAGCGTATATAAACTGGCATGTCAACATTCCAGCAACATTATTCTTCTATTATTCGTTAGTTACACGACATTATCATGATCATCATTTCATTGTTGTTCGTTTCTTGTAGATTTTGGTCACGTTTTTGTGAGGCACAACCCGTTCAACCCTAGGCTATATTGGACCGCAATTGCCATTTAAAACGAAAGTGAAATCCACTTCAGTTGTATCTTTTTTTTTTTTTTTTTAAATATAATCAATAATTTAATGTTCGTGAACAGGAAAATATAAAACAAATTTGTGAGAGGAGATAACAAGTGTGTGTCGCTGGAACAGAAATAATGAGAAATGTGAAGTAAGAAAAGTAATGGGAACTAAAGCAAACAACAAAAACAAAGACAAAAATAGTTCAATACTTGGCTTGACAATTTCTGGGAATGGAGGCTATCAGATTATAACGACCCTACAATCACCAACGAAATTGTTTCGTGGCTTTGTTGAAGGGCAATAGATTCTTGACAAACGGCCACAGAATTCCAGCAGCGGTTCGGTTTAACAAATGCCAGTGAGATACTTTCTTTTTCACAAGATATGCCTGAACATGTCAATTATTTCTTCCAGGTGTTTTTAAAAACTCTTCGTTTGTGTTGACCTTTTTTTTATAATTTCCACGTTAGATTTTTTAGCTATACCGGGAATTCTCAAACGACATTCGTCAAAGTAACCTCATTTCTCATTCTCTGTAGCCTCTAATCGTATTTTCATATTTTTTGTCTGCTGTCCATAAAAAGATACCAGGCCGCCTAAGAGAATGGCTTGGCAGATGGTCAAAACAGAAATGATAAACAACTGTCGAGATCGAAAGTTGTGGAAAGAGATGACCACCTACGCCAGCAGGTCCGGTACTTGATGATGATATGATTCGCTTCCACAGGAAAGAATTGGATCTATTTAGAACTATGCACCCTCTTTCTCACTTCTCTTGGCGTAGACCTGTTGTGCAAGATGTTTTTTTTCCCTGAAATATTGCTTAGGCCTTAGCTATTCTGCATTTTATTTCTGTGGTACATCTTCCGTCTAATGTTATTATTGTGCCTAGAAATTTGAGACTGCACTTGTTTCAATTTTGTCCCGCTTGTTTTTATTTTGCATTGATGATGATGGCTATTTCTTCGATCTAACCATTATTGTTCTCTTTTCTTACGTTTAAGCTGAGACCATTCTTATAGAATATAGGAGAAAACTATAAATGGACAACACATCACAGGAAAAATTAATAGGACTAGTAATGAGAGAAGTAAAGTCAAGTAAACACAATTACGCAAATGGAATAGGTCATGGACATCACTCATTCTTGATAAGGACATAACAAGATACGGAGTCTTTGAAAGTCCTACTGTAAACGTGGAAAGCTAAATTACAATTAGTAACGAACACCCAGGTCCATGGTAGGTGTAATTTAAAATTGAAGTTGTAGTCAAGGTCTTCAGACTGCGTGGTCGCCGTATTAAAAATATATATATATTATGAGACTGTGTGAGCGGACATACACAAAGTCAACAAATGTTTAAAGAAATATTTATTAACAGACACGTTGGCGGATCGACACGTAGGCAGGTAAAAATGAGTTCCCAAAATATAAAAGCACTCACTGTCAGAGCCCATTAGAGGAGGAGAAAAGAGCAGCGAGCAACAACGAGCAGAGAGACACAAACCTTAGAGTCTAGCAGAGAAGGTCGAGATAAGCAAAGATTAGCGATAACGGGCAATAATAAGCAGAGAGCCTGTGTTGGTTTGGGTAAAGTCACTGATACTGTGAAGTTAGTGGTTTTATGTGACTGAGTAATTTAGTCTTTGTATACTATGACCATGGCGTTTCCAAGTATATAAACCTGCCACCATGTTGGTTCTGTTACACTTTTACACATTGGAGTTGATTGTCTCTGCCACCTATAAACTGTGTGTAAGTTCGTCCAGTCAACTGAGACAAGTGAGGATCTGAGTTGGCAGACGAAGCGAGGATCTATTAAGTCCAGACCTGACACAAAGTCCTTCAAAAAGACCAAAATATGCATGGACTAAACTTAAACATCCAGAAAATTAATCTGACGTCTTTGTATACGTAGCTACAAACTGATGATAATGCAGTCGATGTATGACAACAAAATTCTTTCCCCAGTCTATGATTGCCTTTCAAAGTGCAATACGGTTTTCAGTGTGTATTTCTACATGTACTGTTCTCTGCCGGATTGATTTTTTCCTTTGCGGCGGTTCCATCTTCTACTGAAGGTCCACTATTATTGATATTTGCCTATCGAGTAACAGAGAGGACTCAACTGTGTACTCAATGTTGCGGGTCCTCGGAGATCGTGCATGTCAGCTGTAACCATCTTCAGTTCTTTTACTAACGTCAGGCGGCAGTGCTGGGGAACTCAACAAATGGGGGTTGTCCGATGTGTAACGACGATGATCTGTCGGCTGAACTAAAAGAACTAAACTAGATCTAGCAGACTGTCATCGAGAGCTGTAGTTCGTGCTCCATATGACAGAGACGACAGTAACTAACCTGTAACTCGACTGCTGTTAATGAAACTATTATCTAGTGAGCTGGGTAAACCTGTTCATTCTTCGATGTTTTTGCCATGATAATTTGTATTATTGTGAATCGCTGTATGACCACCAGACCGATACAGCCGCGGTATCTAACTTTACTTTCATCACGGCGATGAGTAATGCTGACCAACTTGTGATTATGTTCTATGTTCAAGCTTCTCGCCGGTGACGTGATCCCAATGTTGGACGTCCAGGATCTAGCACATTTCCCAATATCTAATGTACATAACGTGTGATGTTTGCTTGTATGCTAAAACACAACCCCACATAATGGTTGCATGTAAATTCAACTTTTTTTAAAAAACCTTGTGCAAGAACTTACGAGAGTGAACTACTATGCTAAACCATGCTTAAATGAAGCTTTAACTACACGAGATTAAACATTAACACCAGATTGACACATTCCATTCGTACAAGCAACTACTTACGGGTACAAGTGTCCTAATGAGTGTTGAAATTGACGCAGGACTTAACGATGTCGCTTCACATTGTACCTGGTGAGCATGTCAGTCTTAAGGTTTGCCGTGAGCGCAGGCAGAGCAGTCGCTGCATATGTTAGGGTGGCCATAGTAAAGATATGAAGGGACAGGTTTCCTTCTTGTAAGGTGAGGACACAGCATCGGTGCATTTCTGTCTCCAGCTCTGTAAGGTCAGGCCTGAGGTGATCAGACGAAGGTCAGACCTGAGGTGATCAGACGAAGGTCAGACCTGAGGTGATCAGACGAAATGTGAGAAGCATGGCTGAGGTCAGCTGCTGTGGGAAGAGAAATTCGCACGATATCAAGTGATGTCACTTTTTTTTTTCTTATTTGAATGAAAGAATAATATTTTTCGTAACAAAATGACAAGTATATTGGAAGAATGCACGTATTTTTATATAACAAAATGACAAGTATATTGGAAGAATGCACGTATTTTTATATAACAAAATGACAAGTATATTGGAAGAATGCACGTATTTTTATATAACAAAATGACAAGTATATTGGAAGAATGCACGCATTTTTATATAACAAAATGACAAGTATATTGGAAGAATGCATGTATTTTTATATAACAAAATGACAAGTATATTGAAAGAATGCACGTATTTTTATATAACAAAATGACAAGTATATTGGAAGAATGCACGTATTTTTATATAACAAAATGACAAGTATATTGGAAGAATGCACGTATTTTTATATAACAAAATGATGTAGAGAGATCTATTGATAAATATCGTATTGAGGGAAAGTCTGGCTGCAGAGTGGACGAGGCAGTTTCATGTCGAGGGGTCTCACTTCTTTCCTCCTGCATCTTTTTTCTTCTAACTTTGACTTCATTTCATTATTAATGTTTTCATTCTACTTTTCTGCTTTATTTCATCCCCAGCGTACCACGACGAGTCAACGGTTTTCCCAGGTTTTATAACTAATGACACATTCACCCCAGCATGCACGCAGACATCTTTGTTATAACTAATGACACATTCACCCCAGCATGCACGCAGACATCTTTGTTATAACTAATGACACATTCACCCCAGCATGCACGCAGACATCTTTGTTATAACTAATGACACATTCACCCCAGCATGCACGCACACATCTTTGTTATAACTAATGACACATTCACCCCAGCATGCACGCAGACATCTTTGTTATAACTAATGACACATTCACCCCAGCATGCACGCAGACATCTTTGTTATAACTAATGACACATTCACCCCAGCATGCGCGCAGACATCTTTGTTATAACTAATGACACATTCACCCCAGCATGCACGCAGACATCTTTGTTATAACTAATGACACATTCACCCCAGCATGCACGCAGACATCTTTGTTATAACTAATGACACATTCACCCCAGCATGCACGCAGACATCTTTGTTATAACTAATGACACATTCACCCCAGCATGCGCGCAGACATCTTTGTTATAACTAATGACACATTCACCCCAGCATGCACGCAGACATCTTTGTTATAACTAATGACACATTCACCCCAGCATGCACGCAGACATCTTTGTTATAACTAATGACACATTCACCCCAGCATGCACGCACACATCTTTGTTATAACTAATGACACATTCACCCCAGCATGCACGCACACATCTTTGTTATAATTAATGACACATTCACCCCAGCATGCACGCACACATCTTTGTTATAACAATGACACATTCACCCCAGCATGCACGCAGACATCTTTGTTATAACAATGACACATTCACCCCAGCATGCACGCAGACATCTTTGTTATAACTAATGACACATTCACCCCAGCATGCACGCAGACATCTCTGTTATAACTAATGACACATTCACCCCAGCATACACGCAGACATCTTTGTTATAACTAATGACACATTCACCCCAGCATGCGCGCAGACATCTTTGTTATAACTAATGACACATTCACCCCAGCATGCACGCAGACATCTTTGTTTCTCAGTTTTGGACTGTCCACAGGTCGCTTGATATTTTTAGTTCCCCATAAAACATTTGCTTTGTAACGTTATTGGAGTTAACATTCTTCTAGCATGTCGTAGCCCCCTTCAACATCCGAGAATTGTCAGAGCAGAGTGTTGCAGAACATCGGAGTTGATAACTTTGTCCTGCTATGTGGTGTTCAATATAGTTCAAAGGACGAGCACGTGAATATGGTTTTGTTTAGATTGTCCATGTTTCACATCCATATATATATATATATATATATATATATATATATATATATCTATAAATGACAAAAAGTAAAAGAGCCCCGTCACGCCAAGTGACCTATAGGGAGAGAATATGGTGTTAGTGACCATCATTTTTATACACCTTCAACACATGTTTTTTTTTAGGTATGTGGTCGGTATTACGCCCGTGCCGCTTTAATTTTCCAGAAAAAAAACCCGGTACCCATTTAAGGCTGAGTGAAGCCGTCGATCAGGATCATATCCGACCTCTTATCCTTTGTAGTCCACTTGACTAACCACTGAGCTATCGCCGCTCACTTATAATGATCTATGCTAAAGTTTACATCTTGTTATCCCAAATCTTTTGTAATAATTTAGCAAACCTTGTGATAACCTTGACAATTTATGTCTTGTTTTCTGAGAGAGAGAGAGAGAGAGAGAGAGAGAGAGAAAGTGAGAGAGAGATACACAGAAAGAGAGATACACAGATAGAGATACAGAAAGAGATACAGATAGTGATAAGGAGAGAGAGATGCATAAAGAGATACACAGAGAGAAAGATACATAGACATAGCAGATAAAGAGAGAGCGAGATAACGAGAGAGACACAAGGAAATCGTAACAATAGATCCAACCAAAGTAGACGAATTTAATATCCAGTCTTTTGACAAGTTCAGAGTCCTCGAAAAAGACAATGGCAGGGAAAAAAAGCTGTAAGCTAAAGGAAGGTGAGGGAGCCGCGTGAGCTCAGTGGTTAGTTAACTGGTCTACAAAGAACAGGAGGCCAGGTTCGATAATGACCGACGACTTCCGGGTTCACCCAGCCTTTAATGGGTACCGGATTTTCTGGGACAGTAAAGCGGCACGGGCGTAATACTGACCACATTACCCCAAAAAACATGTGCTGAAGGTATATAAAAATTATGGTCACTAACACCATATTCCCTACACCACTTGGCGTGCCGGGTCACTAACACCATATTCCCTATACGTCACTTGGCGTGCCGGGTCACTAACACCATATTCCCTATACGTCACTTGGCGTGCCGGGTCACTAACACCATATTCCCTATACGTCACTTGGCGTGCCGGGTCACTAACACCATATTCCCTATACGTCACTTGGCGTGCCGGGTCACTAACACCATATTCCCTATACGTCACTTGGCGTGCCGGTCACTAACACCATATTCCCTATACGTCACTTGGCGTGCCGGGTCACTAACACCATATTCCCTATACGTCACTTGGCGTGCCGGGTCACTAACACCATATTCCCTATACGTCACTTGGCGTGCCGGGTCACTAACACCATATTCCCTATACGTCACTTGGCGTTCACTAACACCATATTCCCTATACGTCACTTGGCGTGCCGGGTCACTAACACCATATTCCCTATACGTCACTTGGCGTGATGGGGGCTCTTTATTTTTTTTAAAGGAAGACAGGCAGGAAGGCAGGAAGGCAGGAAGGCAGGAAGGCAGGAAGGCAGGAAGGCAGGAAGGGACGAACGAAGGAACGAATGAAGGAAGGAACGAAAAAAAGGAAAGAAGTTTATAAGACTTACAAACGCCTTAGCTATAAACAATTATATAACATATTTCTAATGACAAATGTCATTGTTGAACTAAACAAACCTACTCAAGTCACATTTACACAATCCGTAACTTTCGTTATTGGAAACACTGCACCTTTTACACATCAAGCGCTACATCTTCATTGACTATCACAGATGTAAATGTGCAAACACACACTCTTCATTGAATACAACAGATGTAAATGTGCAAACACACACTCTTCATTGAATACAACAGATGTAAATGAGCAAAAACACTAACTTCATTGACTACAACAGATGTAAATGAGCAAACACACACTCTTCATTGAATACAACAGATGTAAATGAGCAACACACTAACTTAATTGACTACCACAGATGTAAATGAGCAAACACACTAACTTCATTGACAACAGCAGATGTAAATGAGCAAACACACTAACTTCATTGACAACAACAGATGTAAATGAGCAAACACACTAACTTCATTGAATACAACAGATGTAAATGAGCAAACACACTAACTTCATTGACAACGGCAGATGTAAATGAGCAAACACACACACTTCATTGACTGCAGCATATGTAAATGAGCAAACACAAACTATCTTCATTGACTGCAGCATATGTAAATGAGCAAACACACACACTTCATTGACTGCAGCATATGTAAATGAGCAAACACAAACTATCTTCATTGACTGCAGCATATGTAAATGAGCAAACACACACACTTCATTGACTGCAGCATATGTAAATGAGCAAACACAAACTATCTTCATTGACTGCAACAGATATAAATGAGCAAACACACACACTTCATTGACTGCAGCATATGTAAATGAGCAAACACAAACTATCTTCATTGACTGCAGCATATGTAAATGTGCAAACACACTATCTTCATTGACTACAATATATGTAAATGAGCAAACACACTATCTTCACTGACTATCACATATGTAAATGAGCAAACACAAAACTATCTTCATTGACTACAACACATGTAAATGTGCAATCACTCACACTTCATTGACTGCAGCATATGTAAATGTGCAAACACACTATCTTCATTGACTACAACAGATGTAAATGTGCAAACACACTATCTTCATTGACTGCAGCATATGTAAATGTGCAAACACACTATCTTCATTGACTACAACAGATGTAAATGTGCAATCACTCACACTTCATTGAATACAACAGATGTAAATGTGCAAACACACTATCTTCATTGACTACAACAGATGTAAATGAGCAAACACACTATCTTCACTGACTATCACATATGTAAATGAGCAAACACAAACTATCTTCATTGACTGCAGCATATGTAAATGTGCAAACACACTATCTTCACTGACTACCATAGATGTAAATGCGCAAACACACTATCTTCACTGACTATCACATATGTAAATGAGCAAACACAAACTGTCTTCATTGACTGCAACAGATGTAAATGTGCAATCACTCACACTTCATTGAATACAACAGATGTAAATGAGCAAACACAAACTATCTTCATTGAATACAACAGATGTAAATGTGCAAACACACTATCTTCATTGACTGCAGCATATGTAAAAGTGCAAACACACTATCTTCATTGACTACAACAGATATAAATGTGCAAACACACTATCTTCATTGACTGCTGCATATGTAAATGTGCAAACACACTATCTTCATTGACTACAATATATGTAAATGAGCAAACACAAACTATCTTCATTGACTACAATATATGTAAATGAGCAAACACAAACTATCTTCATTGACTACAACAGATGTAAATGAGCAAACACAAACTATCTTCATTGACTGCAACAGATGTAAATGTGCAATCACTCACACTTCATTGAATACAACAGATGTAAATGAGCAAACACAAACTATCTTCATTGACTACAACAGATGTAAATGAGCAAACACACTATCTTCACTGACTATCACATATGTAAGTGAGCAAAACACAAACTATCTTCATTGACTGCAGCATATGTAAATGAGCAAACACACTATCTTCACTGACTATCACAGATGTAAATGAGCAAACACACTATCTTCACTGACTATCACAGATGTAAATGAGCAAACACACTATCTTCACTGACTACCATAGATGTAAATGAGCAAACACACTATCTTCACTGACAATCACAGATGTAAATGAGCAAACACACTATCTTCACTGACTATCACAGATGTAAATGAGCAACCACACTATCTTCACTGACTATCACAGATGTAAATGAGCAAACACACAATCTTCACTGACTATCACAGATGTAAATGAGCAAACACGCTATCTTCACTGACTATCACAGATGTAAATGAGCAAACACACTATCTTCACTGACTATCACAGATGTAAATGAGCAAACACACTATCTTCACTGACTATCATAGATGTAAATAAGCAAACACACTATCTTAACTGACTATCACAGATGTAAATGAACAAACACACTATCTTCACTGACTATCACAGATGTAAATGAGCAAACACACTATCTTCACTGACTATCACAGATGTAAATGAGCAAACACACACTACCTTCACTGACTATCACAGATGTAGATACTTACAGAGCACTTACACAACAAGACGGACGATTGGTTCTACGAACAAAGAAAATTACCTAAATAACAACTGTGTATATAGGGCATACCTGTGGTTAGGGCACTGGCATTAGAAAAAGACACTTAATTTACTGCATGTCCGTGAACATTAATCTGAAAGTGTCCTACCGTTTGAGAAACGTTTTACCAGAAATGTCGTCGTTTAAAAGAAAACGTGCTTTTGTTTGTAGGTTGTAGTTTTGTAGGTTTTTATGTTTATAAGTTTGCAGGTTGTAGGTTGTATGTTTGTAGGTTGTAGGATTATAGGATTCTGGGTTTGTATGTTTCAGGTTTGTTGGTTAAAGGTTTGCAGGTTGTAGGTTATAGGTTTGTAGGTTGTAATTTTGCAGGTAGTATGTTGTGTGTTAGGGGCCTCATTATGAGGGAGGTAAAGAATAGTAACACTGTGACCTTCCAGGCATGTCGTATGAGGCGACTAAGGAGGTTGATCGATGGCTTGACAAGCTGTCATTGTAAAAAGTATTATTATGGAAACTTAGCCATAGATTTTAGAGCAGTGATCTCTGCAATATTTGCCATTTTGGCATGCAAGGTTTCTGTTTTTGAGATTGTGGTTCTGCCCTATGTGCCGTCTTTGGCTCGAAAGGACAATAGATAGATGTTGCAGTTGTAGGTTTGTAGGTTGTATGTTGTAGGTTTGTTGGTTGTATGTTGTATGCTGCAGGTTGTAGGTTTGTAGGTTGTATGTTGTAGGTTTGTTGGTTGTATGTTGTAGGTCGTATGTTTGTAGGTTGTATGGTGTAGGTTGTAGGTTTGTAGGTTGTATGTTGTAGGTTTGTTGGTTGTATGTTGTAGGTCGTATGTTTGTAGGTTGTATGTTGCAGATTTTAGGTTTATAGGTTTGTATGTTGCAGTTGTGTAGGTTGCAGGTTAAAGATTTGTAGGTTTGTATGTTGTTGGTCGTATGTTTGTAGGTTCTTGGTTTCATGTTGTAGGTTTATAAATTTGTAGCTTGTAGGTTAACGGTTTATAGGTTCAAGGTTTGTTGGTTGTAGGTTGATGGTCTGTAGGTTGTAGGTTTATAGGTCAAAGCCTAGTCATCCCACCCATAAGTGTTTATTTATTATCTCACCCATAAGTGTTTATTTGTTATCCCACCCATAAGTGTTTATTTGTTATCTCACCCATAAGTGTTTATTTGTTATCCCACCCATAAGTGTTTATTTGTTATCTCACCCATAAGTGTTTATTTGTTATCTCACCCATAAGTGTTTATTTGTTATCTCACCCATAAGTGTTTATTTGTTACCTCATCCATAAATGTTGCCTAGTCATTCCAAACTTAAATGTTTTCTTGCACGTGTTGTTCTCCTCTTTACACACACACACACTTCATATATTTGTTTCAGAAAGGGAAGTGTCGATGATTATAGAAATCATGACATCCTCCAATATCATTGGCCTGCAGTTAAATAGAGAACTTTGAAGTAAGAAAAATGGGGGATGAAAGTACATTGTCTTTGGCCTATGCTCCCAAAGGGGTCCGATGGGCTGTGATTGTTTTAAATGAGCCAACTAAAGCCATTCAGACTGTAATGTTTTATAACAGATTTTAACCTCGGGACCTGCTTCAAGTAGTTGTATTCCAGTCTATGCCATCAGTCAGAGAGGTGGATTAACTTTTGTGATCACGTGGAACAGGTATGACTGTAAAACTTATGTTTGCTGGTCTGGATTAGTTACAAACCGTCTTCTTGTCAATTTATGGTGTGAAATGTTAAAATGTTATTTTGTGTTTTTTTTTTGTTTATACAAATATTCAAGAACATTTAATTGATTATTAGGTCCATTTACATCCAGAGCATCATTACATTCCATCAGCCGACAGGACTGGACGGGAATCATTAACACATCCACCGTGATACAAGATCTCTATTTCTGATTGTGGATCTCTAAACCTAGAACATTTTAGGATCTGACCACAAGGTTGAACATCACGTATTGTTGTACACAAGTAAACGAGAATAGATATTTTGGTATCTTTCTTCAGTCCGTGTTGATGCTTTGTTTCGCGTTTAAAAAGAAAGGTTATTATAATTTTGCTTATGTTGGATTTGTATATTGGCAGGTTATGTTGGATTTGTATATAGACAATTGTTATGTAAACGCTGAAATAAGCAAGGATTGTAAAGCACGTAAGAATGATAGTAAATACAATCAACAGCAAAATGGAACTGACTTGATCAACTTCGGGTCTGACTTTTCCAGTATGTGCGAGACTAGTATGATCTCTATTGATCAATGAAATAAATATGTTCAATAGCTTGTACTTACTTCAAGAGATGAACTCTCAAATATAGCTTGTACTTCAAGAGATCAACTCTCAATATAGCTTGTACTTCAAGAGATCAACTCTCAATAAGACTTGCACTTCAAGAGATCAACTCTCAAATATAGCTTGTACTTCAAGAGATCAACTCTCAATAAGACTTGCACTTCAAGAGATGAACTCTCAAATATAGCATGTACTTCAAGAGATCAACACTCAAATATAGCTTGTTCTCAAGAGAGCAACTCCCAATATAGCTTGTACTGCAAGAGAACAACTCTCAAATATAGCATGTACTTCAAGAGATCAACTCCTAATATAGCTTGTACTGCAAGAGATCAACACTTATTCCTTCAAACCATCTGAAAGGACTACACATTATTTGAGGCTTGTTGAGCCGCAAGATCCACACGTTGAGCCAGGCGTGGGAGCACACGCTAACAACTGAGAAGACTAACGAGTACAAACTGTCGTGACATTCAAGAATCACAAAATGGAGGAGATATTGAATATACAAAGTCCAATAGTCACGGAATTAGCCACTTGTTGCATCAATTTTATGTCTAGGAAGTATTGCAAAATCATTGTAGTCTAGGAAATTAGAAACGTTGAAGAAAAAAGGGTCAAATTAAGGAGCAACGGACACAAGAAACATTTCAATGCTGAACCTCTCTCTCTCTCTCTCTCTTTCTCTCTCTCTCTCTCTCTCTCTCTCTCTCTCTCTCTAATACGCACATCCATCACATTTGCTGCGCAAGCTTTTTTCTTGCATGTCACCTGATCTGCTCCATGAAGGAATGCATGCCCCTGATGCCTTACAATTGCAGTTCACGTGTCTAGTTATGTATGTTTACACTGTAGTTTATACAGATACTATCTTGACAAACTAGTGGTATATTAACTATATATTTTTAACACATTGAAAATTACAAACTCTTACTGTTATTAATTTTAATCATGAATATGTATACAACAATCTCATTTACACAGAATTTAAAACTAGACAAAGAATCACAGAAGGTCTCTAACTTATCTGATGCATTTCAAAATCTCTGAATATGCATACAGGGTAACGTTCTTATCTCTTGTATCTTTCGTTATGTACACAACTTCATGGTCCCATCTTAACGTGTCTAGATGTGTACATAACTTCATGGTCCCACCTTAACGTGTCTAGATATGTACATAACTTCATGGTCTCATCTCAACGTCTCTAGCTATGTACACAACTTCATGGTCTCATCTCACCGTCTCTAGATATGTACACAACTTCATGGTCTCATCTCAACGTCTAAATTTGTGTACATAACTTCATGGTATCGTCTCAACGTCTCTAGCTATGTACACAACTTCATGATCTCATCTCAATGTCTCTAGCTATGTACACAACTTCATGGTCTCATCTCACCGTTTAAAGTTGTGTACACAACTTCATGGTATCGTATCAACGTCTAAATTTGTGTACATAACTTCTCAGCCTCACCTAAACGTCTCTTGTAATGTGTATGACCAAGCACCTCATCTGAACTTAGGTGTTTGAAGTTAAGACCACATTTCAACGTCTCTGGTTGTGTACTGAACTTCCTGCCTCTTCTCTACGTCTTTTGTCATGTACATAATTTAAACCTCACCTCAATGTCTCAGTTATGTTCGTAACTTCACGGCCTCATTTCAACATAATGCGTTATATACACAACCTGCTGACAACATTACAACATTTCATTTTTTATGTACATACAACGGCCCCATTTCATTATCTCTATTTATGTACATAACTAAACGATCTCATCTCATTGTCTCTGTTTATGTACACAATGGTTTCGTCTCTGAGCGTCCGTGCTGTACTTCTCATGTAGTTCTGTGTACATCACTTCTCCGGTCTTTAAATTACTTATATCTGGAATCCCTCCCAGACGAAAACAACGACTAATCCACAGGTGTAAATGTCTCTTCCCTCACTTAAGCTGTCTGGTATCTTTTCTCTTTGCTTCCCTCTATCTCTTCACCCCTCAATTTTCCCAGTTGTTACAATATATTCCAACTGTTTTCTTCTCATTACATGGCCAAATAATGATGACTGTTTATTCCTAATGTTGGAAATTAGCTCTCTCTTTGCTTTTGCCTGTTTCAGAACGTTGTCATTACTCTTCTTAGCTATGCATGGTATTCTCAACATTCTTCTGTAAAAATCATTTCTACAACCTCCGGTGATTTTCTTATCCGTTGTCCTGTTGTCCATGAATTCTATCCATATGTTAAAAATGGCTTTACATAACATTTAAGAACTGTTCCTTGTTTCTATTGTCAAAATTTGATTGCACTGTATCTTCCTCTTCATAAGTTTGTAATTAGCGCTTTGCTAATGTCATACTAACATTCCCCCTCAAACTACATTCACTGGACTAATTATCTCACAGTTCTGAAGGAAGGGCATACTTCATTCTCAAACAAGAAAATGTACACATTTTTAATATATCTAAAATGTAGAGAGCACAGACAAAATATCTGGCCCAGACAATATAGTTGGCTTTTCTCGTCTTCCACATGTCCTTGAAGAAAGGTCATGAATTGTGTACCTTCTTTTTGGTTCGAGGCGGAGGGGCTAAGGCTATCAGAGTTTAACTGATAATCTGAGAAATGGAGATAAACATTTTTTTTAATGTTTTCACGCAGCTTGCACTATAATATGTTATCAAATGGGTTTGTCCGACGTATCAGCCTGAGATGTGTTAAACAAAAAACAACAAAAATATCATTTGTTATGCCTTTATGAACCAATTACATTCCTGGGATTATCATACGGAATAAAAGACTGCTAGGGTATTAGAGCTTTGCGAACGAGACAAAAGAAAGAACGAATTTTTGACAAGAGGGTTTTCAAATAGAGTAAAAGCAATAAAAACAAATTATAAATCCTTAAAAATTAGAAGAAATATCAGGAAATGCATATTAAACCATTGTGGAAGTGCAAACATAAGAGATGCCATATGGCAAAAAAAATTGAAGAATGAGCTGTGCAAACCGTACATAAAAAAGATGCATACTACGTGCAAATAAAAAAATGTAAACAAAATATAATTAAATAAAAGAATGAAACAGCTAAATCCCACTTCCGTTTGAAAACACCAAGGTGAACTATGAGGCGGTTCTCGATAGTAAAACGATTGCGTTCATCCGAGACCTTCTTGAATATAGCAGAGCTAGTAACTGAAGGCTAGGCGGACCCTCCAAACTGACGAGGGACTTCCGACCTGTCAACACATTCCTTCTTGATCGGGGAAAATACCACTCTCAGCCCAGACGGATCAACATTACTGCAACTGTCAACATTGACCGTTCTCTCGGTGTCGCACGTCGCGAAGTTTGGAGTCCACAGTTTCATTGGATGTTCCTAAAGTAGAAACAAAATGAAAGCTTTTAATATCTGCCATGTTCAAAGTTGCCCAAAGTAAAATCTCTTGTTTTGCTGTTTTTTTATGACAACATAACTATTATATACTGTATTACGGTTTACATTAAGCGATTTGGAATTGTCAATAAATGTGTTACCACTAAGTGATTTTTCTTCTTCCTCTTTCAATTGATGACGTCTATGTCTACAAAACTGTGCTTTCTTTTAATGTTGTTGTCCACAATAGCACCCATTGTAGTGTGTGTTTCGTAGAGCCCATTTGGCGAATGAACGTTGTGCTGACTGCAGCCTTGAACAGTGCATGATGCAATCTACGATGTTTATTCACATTTTTGTATTCTCAGATTTGAACTTTTTTACATTTAAGCCTACTTTCGAAATATTGTGTGCCCCGCTTTTAGTCGGAAAATGATGAATTTTTCTTTCCTATAAAGTAGATGGTACCCGTTCTGCTTCAGGTTGATGTTCCTTGTCTATCACGCATCTACGGCTGGTATCTGATGGGTAGATTTGTTTCATTCTGCTTCCATTTTGGCCAGAACGTTAGTTTTCCCAGTTATACCACAGCAAAGAGGGAAGATATTCACTGTAACTATGTGCCGCTAACTATATTTGTTGCAATATTACTCTCTGTTCATGTACTTTGTGCTCGAGTGCTTCAGGTACCGACCATGCATCTCCTGAAAACACTTCTTTACAGACCTTTCGGGGGTACACAAATGCTCTTACTCTGTTATGAATGTTGTGATTCTAAGGTCTTTGTTTTTACCTCTTGGAATATTGTTAGTGTCTGTTGTTGTCAGTGTATTCAATGAGTAGCTCTAACCGTTGTTGTCAGTGTATTCAATGAGTAGCTCTAACCGTTGTTGTCAGTGTATTCAATGAGTAGCTCTAACCGTTGTTGTCAGTGTATTCAATGAGTAGCTCTAACCGTTGTTGTCAGTGTATTCAATGAGTAGCTCTAACCGTTGTTGTCAGTGTATTCAATGAGTAGCTCTAACCGTCCGCTTGTCTGCTGATCCGTCTGTGAAGATCCAAAGTCCCTTGTGTACTCCTCCTTGATCTTGCTGAAGCTGTCTACTCATCTGTCAATGTCGTTGTGTTCGTTGTCAGTACCTGGTCACTTTTAACTTATATCCTGATGGTTGGGCACAATATTTGTCCCTTCCAGGAGATACGCAAGGCTGATGTTAATAGTGCGGTTACTAATGTGACGTACGCAAGGCTGATGTTAATAGTGCGGTTACTAATGTGACGTACGCAAGACTGATGTTAATAGTGCGGTTACTAATGTGACGTACGCAAGGCTGATGTTAATAGTGTGGTTACTAATGTGACGTACGCAAGGCTGATGTTAATAGTGCGGTTACTAATGTGACGTACGCAAGACTGATGTTAATAGTGCGGTTACTAATGTGAGATACGCAAGACTGATGTTAATAGTGCGGTTACTAATGTGAGATACGCAAGACTGATGTTAATAGTGCGGTTACTAATGTGAGATACGCAAGACTGATGTTAATAGTGCGGTTACTAATGTGAGATACGCAAGGCTGATGTTAATAGTGCGGTTACTAATGTGAGATACGCAAGGCTGATGTTAATAGTGCGGTTACTAATGTGAGATACGCAAGGCTGATGTTAATAGTGCGGTTACTAATGTGAGATACGCAAGGCTGATGTTAATAGTGCGGTTACTAATGTGAGATACGCAAGGCTGATGTTAATAGTGCGGTTACTAATGTGACGTACGCAAGGCTGATGTTAATAGTGCGGTTACTAATGTGACGTACGCAAGGCTGATGTTAATAGTGCGGTTACTAATGTGACGTACGCAAGACTGATGTTAATAGTGCGGTTACTAATGTGAGATACGCAAGGCTGATGTTAATAATGCGGTTACTAATGTGAGGCACGCAAGATTGATGTTAATGGTGCTGTTACTAATGTGACGTACGCAAGGGTGATGTTAATAGTGCGGTTACTAATGTGAGGTAACAGACATTTCGCTTGTGAGCTTTTGATTTTGCGTCTGAAACTGTTCATCTTGAGTCGCCTTTTTTGTAAAATTGTGTAATTTAGTTACTTATGCGTTATAAGTGGAAGTACATTTCAGTGACTTGTTATGAGTGGAAGTACATTTCAGTGACTTATGCGTTATGAGTGCTCGTAAATTTCCATCCTCCCAAGAGAACTATAATATTTTTGGCTCCGCAATATCTCACATTATTTTCTTGCAAATTGTTTCAACTTGTTCGATACATTGCATTTAACCAATTCTATTCTAGGAGTCAGACAAGGCTGTGTTCTGTCGCCGGATTTGTTTGCACTTTACAGCGAACATATTATGAGATGAATAGTAGACACTAAAGGAATTGAAGTCAACCGTCACAACATAAATAATTTCCGATATGCGGATGACACAGTCCTAATAGCAGAGACAGAGAATGAACTACAAGAAATGATAGACATAATAGTAAAAGAAAGCAACAAGAAAGGTCTCAGTCTGAATAGTAAGAAAACAGAAGTAATGGTTACATCGAAGAAACAATCATCACCATCATGCAGCATAAAAATAAACGAGACAAATCTGAAACAAGTGCAATATTTCAAATACTTGGGCACAATAATAACATCAGATGGGAGATGCACCACAGAAATAAAAAGCAGAATAGCTCAGGCCAAAATAGCATTTTAGAAAATGAAAAATATCTTATGCAACAAATCTATGTCAATATAAATGAGAAAGAGAGTTCATCGGTGCTATATAGAACCAATTCTGACCTATGGAAGCGAATCATGGACAGTAGACAAACAAATGAAAAGACGATTAGAGGCTACAGAGATGGGATTTCTCAGAAGAATGTTGAAAGTTCCCTGGACAGCTAAAAAGACCAATGAGGAAGTTCTCAAAGAGGCCAACACAAAAAGGGAGCTCTTAAAAAACATCAGAAAGAAGCAATCAACATTTTCTGGCACATCATGAGAAGAGGACAGTTGGAATACTCGGTTACAACTGGCAAAATAAAAGGAAAGAGAGATCGCGGGCGACAAGGAGAGAAAATACTGGATAGCTTGGTGTCATGGCATGGAAAACAGTCAACAACAGAACTGATACGATGCACTGTAGATATAAGATTGTGGAGGGACATGATCACCTACGCCAACCGGTATGGCACATGATGATGATTCTATTCTATTCTATTCTATTCTATTCTATTCTATCCATAGAACCAGTTTCACTGAAGTCAGGTATTGCCCAAGTCACCAGAGCTCTTGCGACATGCGAGGTAGGTAACAGAAGATCTTTTCTTGTATCCCCACACCGTAGGGGGCTCCACTCGGCCCCAGTGATAACAATCATATCTGGCTCATTCAAACTGGGTAGGACAGAACACATTTTATGGCACGTTGTCCAACTTATTCAGCATGTAGTAGACGATTTCCTTGTGTACGTCATATTTCATATTCTTCAACCAGGTTCACTCTCAAACTGCTGTCAGATATTGTCATTTGAAATTAAATTATTGGTTATTATTGGTTATGGAAGGCCTCGGTATCACAGCAAACGAATTAAAATCCATAATTGCTCAACCGCCCGTGCCAGTGGAATCATCCGAATTACTAACACATCTCCCAAACAAAGAAAGGTAACTGTAGTCCCCATCGTAGCAGTCTCAGCACACGCCAAAAGACATAAGGCGAAACCGCGCAGAAAGTGAACACAGCCAACTGTTCCCTGTCATACGATATCATCATTCATCGTGAACAAGCGGGATATCGAAGCATGATCAAAACGGATGAGACACACAGCTCACGGTGTGCACAGAGCACTTAACTCAGTAGCTCCTGCAACAAGCCGGACTTGGAATATGAGGAAACTGCCAGAATGAACACTTTTCAGACATAGCCTTCAATGGTTCCTGCCGCCTATCCACCATATACCATGGGAGTTCACGTCCTCCCGAAAATGATGATCGTCATAGCACTTGATAATGTTAGGCCATCATTGAGGACTCCAATTCCAAACATATAGACACACAGTGGTGGTAAGTTATCATTTCCAATCCAACAGAAGCCACATGACCTGTAGTTAGTAAAACCACAGAGAGAATATGATTTTGTGACCTTCACTGATTCACTTTTAGATGTGAATGTGTAGTTTACACAAGAGGAGAAGTTTTCAACTACAGTGATCCCATTTAAGGCAATTCTGGGATAGCAAGGCAAGTCTCCTTTATAGCAGCAGAACTTGATGTTCTCCTCTCCCTTCTTGTAGCTGCCGCCACACGATTCTGATGTCTCATTAACTTGGACATCATTCAAGAACAATGTCAGATTAACATTCCATAGATATGGCTCTGCTGATGAAATGCTTGGTGCAACAGTTGTATCAATCATACTGGAGGCTCCTGGTCTGTGGTCATTAATATCACAGACGGCACATGATGTTGTTATATTCAGTATTTCTTTCTGGGGTGTAAATATGTGGCACACATATGGAGAGTGGTTTGTGGTCACAGTAATCCCATTAAAGGCAATTCTAGGGTAGCATGGTATAGCTGTTTCAGAACAGCACAATCCTGTGATGTTTTCTGTGTCCGCTATAAAGCTGCTGGTGCTACACAATCCTGACCAATTATAGGTGTGGACATTATTCACTTGCAATGACAAAACTGCTTTGTTTACATCATAAACCTCTGGAAGCGAATCATTTATGGGACTAATAGTACAATTTATTCTTCCATCGGGGATATATTCATTGAGTCCCCCCAAAAAAAGTCTTTGGTTAAAAAGCACATATGCTTTTGAGTTAAACACAAAATGAGCCCACTTCATAGATTCAAAATGATCCTTGCCAATGCCATCCGTTTGCACAAGTTAGGTCCTTAGCTACCAAGGTCACAAACGTCCGAAACGAATTAACGACTTTATCTACAGCGAAGGTTAACGAACTGTGAACAAACATTTATGTTCAAACCCTTGAAAACATTTTCAAAAATCTGCCAACTCGCTGCAATAACATATATCGTGTTGTTCAATGTAAACATTGCTTAGTCCATAGCTCGAATATAAATAAGCTGCCATTTTGGTGCGTCCCATGACGTCCTCCAAATTAAATTATGTAGAGGAATCTTTCTAATATATATATATATGAGGGTATGTTGAGGTCTTAACGAAAGGTTGGTAGCAAGAAATAATAATTTGTAAATAATTTGGCATTATGTTGGTATCTTATTGTTTATGCTGTTTAATTGAGCAGTACATAAAATAACATATAGAGTAACACATAAATGCACAATCATTCAGAACCCGTTAGAAAACAAATAGTAATTTGTTTAAACAATTCGCAAAAACAAAATAATTTGTATATCTTTGATTTATATTTTTCTGTGTGTTACAAGACAAATCTACAAAGTTCATTAGGGAGCCGCGATAGCTCAGTGGTTAGTGAACTGGACTACAAAGGACAAGAGGTAGGGATCGCTCCCAACCGACGGCACGGGTTCACACAGCCTTAAATGGATACCGGATTTTACTCTGTGAAAGTTAAGCGGCACGGGCGTAATACTGACCACATTACCCCAAAAATCATGTGCTGAAGGTCTGTAAAATTAATGGTCACTAACACCATATTCCCTATACGCCACTTGGCGTGACGGGGGCTGTTTACTTTTATTTTTAATACGCTGCCAGGAAGTTCGTTTAATGCCTCTGATTAAACGACGTCACACGTGTGGTGCTGCCTTTTTTTCTTGCAGAATCGCTTGTGATTGCAAGTTAGACAAGTTATATAATGGATTTATTAGGCGATGGTATCTGACTCTCGGCATCGTCATAGCTTGCCTAGCCCTGGTTGAAATGGTATCTGACTCTCGGCGTCGTCATAGCTTGCCTAGCCCTGGTTGAAATGGTATCTGACTCTCGGCGTCGTCATAGCTTGCCTAGCCCTGGTTGAAATGGTATCTGCCAACTACAATCAAGTCAAGCTGATACCAATAACTACATCTAGGATGACATCATGTTGCTTTTTGTCGAATATTAAAACCGAAGAAAGTGTTGGTCTCTCACTTGTTGTGAGAAACAAATTCCAGACCTCTCAGAACACTCTCATTCATTTTGCCAATGCCACGATAACGATCCAGGTTTGTTTGCAGTGAGAGATAGTCAATCCAAACTGATTTAGCACGATAATGGCGACTCTCTAAGCATGTAGAGTTAATCCTCTTTGTGCACTGAGTCAAGGACAACCTGAAGCAGCTCTTGACATGTGTGTTTCTACTCTGTGGTAGCTGCCAATGTTTGTGCGCATGCGCTCATGATGTTAATATGTTCAGCTGATTTTGAGAGAATCTGTAATCTCTGTTAATTTAGTTTAGTGGTGGATATGAAATTATTAAGCCCACTGATGTACGGCTGAACCCACTCCTTGCAGGCCCGGCTGCTAGGCCTTTAACACTGACAGAAATGCTCTCCTTGACTCAATCACAATCCACAAGCCTGTTATCCTGTATGCCTGCCATACATTTCTGATTCCTCTGCAGCTTCATGTTGATGTTCTTCGTCTTCCTAATATTCCCAACTTCTGCAAGATAGGAATTAATCAACCCAGGTTTAGATGTCCCTAACGCTCAATGTGTGCAGTGTGAGAGATGACTTCTTCTTTCTGGTGTGACCTAACGAGGATGGATCTGACATTTCTGCTTGCCTCCTATGTCTGGACGAAAAAAAAATGTTGCTCTAAAGTGCTCATATCTCATCATCATCAAGTACCGGGCCTGCTGGCGTAGGTGATCATGTCTCTCCACAACTTTCGATCTAAACAGTTATTTACCGTTCCTGTTGTTGATCTTCTGCAAAGCCGTTCTCTTAAGCTGTCTGGTGGTATTCTTTCTCTTTGCTTCCTTCCGTCTCTTCGTCCCTCAATTTTCCCAGTTGTTACAATATATTCCAGTTGTTCTCTTCTCATTACATGGCTAAAAAATGATTATTGTTTCTTCCTAATATTGGAAATTAGCTCTCTTTGTGCTTTCACCTCTCTCAGAACGTTTTCATTAACTCTTCTTAGCTGTCCATGGTACTCTCAACATTCTTCATCTAAAGAGAAATAAAGAGATATAAAGAGATATAAAATAAACATATTGAAAACATTTCAAGTGAAAAAATTAAACAGATTCTGACAATAGCGCCCTCGACTTTTGCCTTTAATGTTTAAGAAAGTGTTCCTGGAGGAAAGAGAAGAATACGTTCAGAAAAGACTAGGGCTCCAAACGTCACACAGACTAAACAAACCTCAGGGGCACAATTAA
Source organism: Megaustenia siamemsis (assembly GCA_032433765.1). NCBI lineage: Eukaryota > Metazoa > Mollusca > Gastropoda > Stylommatophora > Ariophantidae > Megaustenia > Megaustenia siamemsis. The sequence continues at coordinate 48,278,098 of JAVIAB010000088.1, forward strand.
AAATAGACGAGTATAATTCAGACTGGCAGTTACAACAATTACTTCTTGACAAGATATTCAATTAGTACATTCTATTTTGTACTCGAGTGAATATTTAAATCCAAGTTGCATGTAAGTCCCTTTTCATTTGTCAACTTACATGTCTTCCGTTGGGTTTCCCGACACAGGACGGCAGTCTGACGTTGCACGGCACACAGTGAGCGCTGCCACATTTGTTCTTCACGTAGTCGCCTGTTGACGTCATAATAGTTAAATATGTAAAATCATTGCGTACATATTTACAGATAATAATAATAGAGTTAACCTCCCGTTAGGATATCGATTCAAGACAACAATTTAATGGGAACGAAGTGTGGCTGTTTCGATTCACGATCCGATTGATCTGATGTAACCTTGGGGCATGGAGGACACATTTAAGTGTCCGGGTCAACGACACTTTTTCGGTGTCTCTCATACATAAAGCTTCTCGGTGTCTCTCATACATAAAGCTTCTCGCGGTCTCTCAGACATAAAGCCTCTCGCGGTCTCTCAGACATAAAGCTTCTCGCGGTTTCTCAGACATAAAGCTTCTCGCGGTCTATCAGACATAAAGCTTCTCGCGGTTTCTCAGACATAAAGCTTCTCGCGGTTTCTCATACGTAAAGCTTCTCGCGGTCTATCAGACATAAACCTTCTCTCGGTATCTCAGACATAAAGCTTCTCGCGGTCTATCAGACATAAACCTTCTCTCGGTATCTCAGACATAAAGCTTCTCGCGGTTTCTCATACGTAAAGCTTCTCGCGGTCTCTCAGACATAAAGCTTCTCGCGGTCTCTCATACAAAAAGCTACTCGCGGTCTCTCAGACATAAAGCTTCTCGCGGTCTCTCATACTTAAAGCTTCTCGCGGTCTCTCAGACATAAAGCTTCTCGCGGTATCCCATACATAAAGGTTCTCGCGGTTTCTCATACATAAAGCTTCTCTCGGTCTCTCAGACATAAAGCTTCTCTCGGTCTCTCAGACATAAAGCTTCTCGCGTTCTCTCATACATGAAGCTTCTTGCGGTCTCTCAGACATAAAGCTTCTCGTTGTATCTCAGACTTAAAGCTTCTCGCGGTCTCTCATACATGAAGCTTCTCGCCGTCTCTCATACATAAAGCTTCTAGCGGTCTCTCAGACATAAAGCTTCTTGCGGTCTCTCATACATGAAGCTTCTTGCGGTCTCTCAGACATAAAGCTTCTCGCGGTCTCTCATACATGAAGCTTCTCGCGGTCTCTCATACATGAAGCCTCTCGCGGTCTCTCATACATGAAGCTTCTTGCGGTCTCTCATACATGAAGCTTCTTGCGGTCTCTCATACATGAAGCTTCTTGCGGTCTCTCATACATGAAGCTTCTTGCGGTCTCTCATACATGAAGCTTCTTGCGGTCTCTCATACATGAAGCTTCTTGCGGTCTCTCATACATGAAGCTTCTTGCGGTCTCCCATACATGAAGCTTCCCGCTGTCTCTCATATATGAAGCTTCTTGCGGTCTCTCATACATGAAGCTTCTCGCGGTCTCTCATACATGAAGCTTCTCGCGGTCTCTCATACATGAAGCTTCTCGCGGTCTCTCATACATGAAGCTTCTCGCGGTCTCTCATATATAAAGCTTCTCGCAGTCTTGCATAAATGAAGCTTCTCACGGTCTCTCAGACATAAAGCTTGTCACGGTCTCTCAGACATAAAGCTTGTCACGGTTTCTCAGACATAAAGCTTGTCACGGTCTCTCAGACATAAAGCTTGTCACGGTCTCTCAGACATAAAGCTTCTCGCGGTCTCTCATACTTGAAGCTTCTCGGGGTCTCAGATATTTCATTCATCATTGTCTTATAGGTCCATCTTTTCCCGTCTTCTGTGTGCAAACGTTCTCTAATGGATGATGTCTTCCTCTGATCGTCTGGCATGTATACTTTTATTAATTGACCCGTCCTTCCTTAATGTGATCTACCATAGTTGTTTCTCCAACTGTTTTTCATAACATTATTTCTTATTTGTGTCTCTTTATGTTACATTCAGGTTTCTTCCTATTCTCTCGTCTCTATGACTATTTTTTTTTTTTTACTTTTGTCTGTTGATGTCCTTGTTTAGCATTGATAGAATAGCATTGAGAGAAATTTGTTGTGTATATAGTGCCCTCTATACATGATGTTACGACTGTGTTATGTAACATTGAAGCTCAGTGCTCTTGCTTGCTTGTCAATCCCTCTTACATTGGTTGGTCTCGAGGCAAGACGCCGGCCTCGGGACAGAGAGGTTGTGGGTTCAAATCCTGGCAACACCGGTTGGGATTTTTATTTATGATTTCTCTCTGCAGCAACCACCCCTGATCTCAGCAGCGAGGCCCGGCTTGAAACGTCAATTACTCAGGGACGAAAAAATACCTCCGAAGTCGGAGTTATCTGCCTGTGCGGCGAGGGATCCCTGTGCACACGGCTGCCAGGGAAAAATGGATTAACACGCAAAATTCTGTTCCTAGTCTCTAGGGACTTCGTCAGAGGTGAAAGCTGGCGACCGAAAAAAAAAATCCCTCTTACATAAAAAAAAACCAATAGTTTGTAGCAGTAATAAAATTGATAAAATTCTTATGTTGTTGCGGTAGCAGTATTAAATAGTAGTACTAGTACTATTCTTTATAGTAGTAGTGTAATTAGAAATTACAGAAAAAGTAGCGGTAGTAGAGGAATAAAAGTAAAAGTATGCGTTTTTTTTTAACAGAGGAAATAAAAGCAGTAGTGATACAACTTGTAGTAGTAAAAGATGTAGCAGTAGACAATGAAGAGAACAATGGTACAATTAGCAGTAACAGAGATAGGGTTAATTGAATTACAAGTGTCGGTATTAACTTCTGGAGTAGTTTGAAAAGTGTAATTAGCATTTTTGTTGGACGTGGTCATCATCTAGTACCGGACCTGCTGGCGTAGGTGATCATGTCTCTCCACAATTTTCGATCTCGGCAGCTATTTATCATTTCTGTTGTTGACCTTCTGCCAAGCCATTCTCTTAAATGCTGTCTGGTATTTTTTCTCTTTGCTTCCCTCTATCTCTTCGTCCCTCAATTTTCCCAGTTGTAACAATGTATTCTATTTGTTATCTTCTCATTACATGGCCAAAAAATGATGATTGTTTCTTCCTAATATTGGAAATTAGCTCTCTTTTTGCCATAGCTTCTATCAGAACATTTTCATTACTCTTCTTAGCTGTCCATGGTATTCTCAACATCCTTCTGTAAAACCACATTTCTACAGACTCCAGTGATTTTCTTGTTTAGATGTGTTAGTATTGTAAATAATAGCAATTCAAATGTTGGCATTAAGCTCTTTGGCCAGTTTTTTTTTTCCAAGTTGTTAATAGAATATGTTAATAATAATAAAATATGAAAATGGAATAGGTAAATAGTTGTTAATTAGTCGGTTGGAATAGGGTTATAGTCGTTGAGTAGTAGGTTGGAATAGGTTAATAGTCGTTGAGCAGTAGGTTGGAATAGGTAAATAGTCGTTAAGTAGTCGGTTGGAATAGGTTATTAGTCGTTAAGTAGTCGGTTGGAATAGGTAAATATTCGTTAAGTAGTCGGTTGGAATAGGTTATTAGTCGTTAAGTAGTCGGTTGGAATAGGTTAACAGTCGTTGAGTAGTCGGTTGGAATAGGTTAATAGTCGTTAAGTAGTCGGTTGGAATAGGTTAATAGTCGTTGAGTCGGTTGGAATAGGTTAATAGTCGTTGAGTAGTAGGTTGGAATAGGTTAATAGTCGTTGAGTAGTAGGTTGGAATAGGTTAATAGTCGTTGAGTAGTAGGTTGGAATAGGTTATTAGTCGTTAAGTAGTCGGTTGGAATAGGTTATTAGTCGTTAAGTAGTCGGTTGGAATAGGTTAATAGTCGTTGAGTCGGTTGGAATAGGTTAATAGTCGTTGAGTAGTAGGTTGGAATAGGTTAATAGTCGTTGAGTAGTAGGTTGGAATAGGTTAATAGTCGTTGAGTAGTAGGTTGGAATAGGTTAATAGTCGTTGAGTAGTAGGTTGGAATAGGTTAATAGTCGTTGAGTAGTCGGTTGGAATAGGTTAATAGTCGTTGAGAAGTCGGTTGGAATAGGTTAATAGTCATTAAAGTAGTCGGTTGGAATAGGTTAATAGCCGTTGAGTAGTAGGTTGGAATAGGTTAATAGTCGTTGAGTAGTAGGTTGGAATAGGTTAACAGTCGTTGAGTAGTAGGTTGGAATAGGTTAATAGTCGTTAAGTAATCGGTTGGAATAGGTAAATAGTCGTTGAATAGTAGGTTGGAATAAGTTAATAGTCGTTGAGTAGTCTGTTGGAATAGGTTAATATTCGTTGAGTCGTATGTTGGAATATGCCTATAATATAAAAATTGTCATTTTTCCTGTTGGCTCGGAAAAGGAGTCGTAGATAAGTATGTTAAAAAAGTAGATGTTTAGTGGTATGTTGGAGGGTAATATATATCTGGAGTAAATGTATGAGTTTAATTAAGGTGACCATTCGTCCCGGATTGTCCGGGACAGTCCCGGAATTTGACATTTTTTGAACCTTTGTCCCGGATTAGCTGCCGTACCGGTTTTGTCCCGATTTTGGCATATTTTTTAGCTTTTGTCCCGGATTTGATAAAAAATAATTTGGGACACAAACGTTTACCAATTTTGCCATTTTGGTATACGGCGTACATTTCTTCAATTAAAAAAAATATTATTCCGTTGCCGTGTAGACAATTTTGTTTAATATCAAAACAGTAGAATGCGCTCCTAGTTTTAAATCTCGTATATATTCGTTGTGTTACTAACTTTCACTTTCACTTTCGCAAAAAATGGCACCAAAGCGTAATTGTAGTTTTAATCAAGATTTACAAAAGGAATACCCTTTTATAAAAAAGTCTACATCGTCATCAGACTTCACTGTAAGATGTAATATATGTTCATCCGGGTTTACTATTAACCATAGTGGACGTGGTGATATTAAGAGCCACATAAATAGTGATAAACATAAGAGAGCCGTCGCTACTGCTGCATCAAGCTCGTCGTTGACAAATTTTTTTCGAGCTGAACAGGTTGGTACAAAGAAGAACAGTTAGCTGCTACAGAAGGTGCCTTTGCATATCATACAGTGATGCACAATCACACGTTTAGATCTATGGACTGCACATCAAAATTGCTTCAGGTAACTTTAGAACCAAAATTTGCTTGTGCACGTACGAAAACAGAAGCTATTATTCGGAATGTGTTCACACCCCATGCTCTAAACGAGTTGAGATGTGACCTAGAAAACGTAACATTTATCTCCATACTGACAGATGCCTCCAACCACAAAGAAATCAAGATTTTTCCTTTGCTTGTCAGATACTTTGATCGCAATAAGGGACTGAAAGTTAAAATATTATAGTTGAAGTCATTGCCGGGTGAAACATCTGATATAGTAAGTAGTTTTCTTATTGACTGTCTAACTGAAAATGGTTTAGAACTGAAAGTAGTTGGATTATGTGCAGACAACACAAATTCTAATTTTGGGGGCGCTGAAAGAAAAGGACAGAACAATGTTTTCACAAAACTGAAAGAAAACCTTGGACATAGTTTGATAGGTGTTGGGTGTGCTTGCCATATTTTCCACAACACTGTTCGAGCAGCTGCAGACGTATTGCCTGTTGATGTTGAAATGACTATTGCAAAAATGTATCTGTACTTCAAATCATACACAGTTAGAGTTGAAAGTCTCAAGAAGTTTTGTCAGTTTGTCGACACAGACTTCCAGATGATTTTAGGTTATGCACAAACTAGGTGGCTTGCGCTCTTGCCTGCTGTTGAAAGGGTTCTTTACATGTTCCTGCCTCTAAAATCATATTTTCAATCTCAAGACAGATGCCCAGTTTTTATACAGGAATTCTTTGAAAACCCACTGTCTGAGGCATGGCTTATTTTGGTTCACAGTCAGGCATCCTCTTTCCACGAAGCAGTGCAGAAAGTAGAGGGACAGATGGTCACTGTATTTGAAGTCATTGACAACATCAATAGGTTGAAAGCTATCTTGGAGTCCAAGCTGGAAGACGGCTTCTTGCCATCAAGAGTTCAGATAATCCTTAAAAAGCTGGAAATGGAAGGATTTCCACGTGATGATGTGAACAAGTTTAACGCCAGTGTTTCTTCATTTTATGAAACAGCTTTAAGTTATTTGAAGAAATGGGCTGCAAATAATTTTCAAAACCTAGAGTCTTACAGCTGGGTAATGCTGAACAGAACACCAAATTGAGAAGATATTGAGAAGTCTTCATCATTAGTGAGTCAAACAGTGCCTTCGGTCGACTTTCCAGAAAATGAAATGTATGACGAATATGTCTACATGAAACAGTTCGTTACTTCACAAAAAATTAGTGAGTGGAGTCTTAAAACATTACCAGGGCAGCGTTGGGTTGAACTATCTTCCCACTTCAGAAACAAGCATGTGCCCGTTTCACATATTCTGAAGTTGGCAGAGTTCTTTTTGTGTCTACCTGTAACAATTCTGCAACAGAACGAGTGTTTTCTCTGATGAACAGTTTGTGGACAAATGATAAAACACAACTAGGTGTTGAAACTTTGAAAGCCATGTTGATCACCAAAGTGAACTATGAGGGAACATCTGTCGAATTTTATAAGATGCTGCATACAAAGAAGGACATTTTACAGAAAATTCACTCATCTGAAAAGTGCAGCATCTCTGTTTCACCTTCAATTTAAGTGAGTATCACTGTTTTTTTTTTTTATCTCCTGATTATCCTGATAGCGTATTGTAGGCCTATATTATTAGATGTTTTAAAATGTATGTATTATTCACTTGAAAATGACAGCAAGAAGAAATGTAATTTTATTGGTGGAAAATTGAAGTAAAATTATTTCGTCCCGGAATTGGATTTCAAAAATATGGTCACCTTAAGTTTAATCGATGTTGTAGAGTAGCAGGTTGCAAGAGTAGACTTGCTGGGCAACAGAAGAGATCATATTACTTGAAATCGAAGCTTACCGATGTTGCAATGTTAGGGAATCAGTAAATATTATGTAGGGTAAATAGTTGCTTGTGTCATTAGTTGACAAGGACTTACAAGGATCTTTAGCTGGGATTCTGGTCGCACCACAGTTGCTTTCTTTAAAAGACTTGCATCTCATTTCAGTGACGTCAAAAACATCAGGATATGGACACTCATCCTCGTACTGTTTGAGATAGCTACGCTGACCAGGCACGGCTGTGTTGGAACAGTTGTAGTATCTTTGACACTCAGTCGGATGGGGGATGAGAAGGGGCCGGCCATTTTGATTGTCACATTCTTTTTGCGCGTCGCTCCCTGACAAATTGTAAAGAGAATGGACATATGATCAATAATGCACATGGATTAAGTGAAGAATAAATAACATTTACTTTTTTTCTCTTCCAATTCTTTGTGTTTTTAGCAATCAACGAGAAATAGATAATACCTTACATAAATTACATTACAATTTCTTCTCCATTCTTCGTCTCTGATAATCCCATGATAATTGTTTAAAAAGTGCGCAATGTCTGTAGCACATTACCAAATTCAGCATTTCCAGGTCTACAAGAGCTTGTCCTTGGTCATCATGTCTTTAACCGCTTCTCTCACGTACACGTCACATCTTTATATTTATTGTTTCGTTAAAAGGTGAAGGTCAGGTTCGAGACTTACTCGACGTCTCCGTACGCCAGTTTTCACCAATATGTGCTTAGCCGCCTATACAAAAGTGTTCGGAAACTTCTGGATAGTGTCGCTTCAACCATCGAAACACGCGATACAAGGCGGCATTCCTCACCTTTACAGAGTAATACCCTGGTACCCATTTCTGTCAGCGGCTGGTTCGACCGCAGGGGTATTTTATTTTTCCAACCACAAGTACAATTCACACTGCTTCCAGCGGGAGTCTAACACGGGTTGTCCAAACGTCGGTAGCCGAGATTGTGGTTTTCCCCAACTAAGCTACGGAGGGACCGTGATTTTTTCGATGTCCATGCTAACGTTATTGTAAGGTGTGTATATGGTACACGTACTTAAATCATAATTACAGCTACAAAGTTTCTTTGAGCTTCTTTTAACTTCTATTTTAGTTCACTTTGCAACACACACACATACACACACACACACACACACACACACACATATAAATGGCTTCTGTATGCGTTGTTACGTATATGGTCATTGTTGTCTTAACTGACGGTTTGTAGTAAGTAATGAGCAGATCTTTGCCAGGTGTTGTTCTCTCTTGCTTGAGCCCATCAATGTTAGAACTTCAGGTCCAGGAGCAGCGCTTGCGTTATGTTCACACTGTACCACTTTTTTTTTTGCACTATGGGAACTTCTCTCATCTTTTTACTTTGGGAACTTCTCTCATAGTGGCCACTATGAGAAGTTTTCTCATCTTTTCACATTGGGAACTTCTCTGATCTTTCCAATTACGATTGCACCTTTATTTCCACTCACTCCAACCGACACAATCTGTAGTCAAATCTGCCGAGTCCCGTTCGCTAAATGAGAAATCCCACATGGACGCTTTACAAACATTGCGAGACCTACGTTTATTTGCCAGCTCGTTGATCTCTTGCTATCCTTAAGCTCCCAATAAAGTGAATCGCCAGGGGATGAGATTAAGCTTCTAACATAAGCCAAGCACCCATATCTGCGGCGTCATAAGGTTGGCTACATTGACTAAAGTATTAATAGATAAAATATGAAAAACAGGAACGACATAAGCATGGAAAGACAGAAAGAGAAAGTGCGAATTATAGATAGAGATCTGGAAAGGAGGATAAAGTCAACATTTACACACTCACGTGTGTCTTCCGAACGAGCAATACACTCTTTCTTGACTGGAGAAAATAGAGATTTCACCCCAGATGGATCAAGGTTTTTACATGTCTGAACACTGACAAGTCTTTCGGTGTCGCACATTATAAAATATGGCGACAAGCGTTTCAACGGATGTTCCTGAAATTACCAAAAAACAATGAAATGTTTCAGATTTGTTAGCTTCTATACTAAGCGAGCATTACATTTGTGTTGGTTTCATGTTGAGTTGAGAGATGGCTCAAGTCAATGAAGTGTTGTACAGAGCGGAATATGTTATTTGATGTGACGCACTCGGTGATCGGCCTTCTTTTTGTCATTCCCTATGGTCTATATTTACACTTGTCTTCTTTCATTTGTTATGGTCTATATTTACACTTGTCTTCTTTCATTTGTTATGGTCTATATTTACACTTGTCTTCTTTCATTTTTTATGGTCTATATTTACACTTGTCTTCTTTCATTTGTTATGGTCTATATTTACACTTGTCTTCTTTCATTTGTTATGGTCTATATTTACACTTGGCTTCTTTCATTTGTTATGGTTTATATTTACACTTGTCTTCTCTCTTTTGTTATGGTCTATATTTAAACTTGTCTTCTTTCATTTGTTATGGTCTATATTTAAACTTGTCTTCTTTCATTTGTTATGGTCTATATTTAAACTTGTCTTCTTTCATTTGTTATGGTCTATATTTAAACTTGTCTTCTCTCATTTGTTATGGTCTATATTTAAACTTGTCTTCTCTCATTTGTTATGGTCTATATTTAAACTTGTCTTCTCTCATTTGTTATGGTCTATATTTAAACTTGTCTTCTTTCATTTGTTATGGTCTATATTTAAACTTGTCTTCTTTCATTTGTTATGGTCTATATTTAAACTTGTCTTCTTTCATTTGTTATGGTCTATATTTAAACTTGTCTTCTCTCATTTGTTATGGTCTATATTTAAACTTGTCTTCTTTCATTTGTTATGGTCTATATTTAAACTTGTCTTCTCTCATTTGTTATGGTCTATATTTAAACTTGTCTTCTCTCATTTGTTATGGTCTATATTTAAACTTGTCTTCTTTCATTTGTTATGGTCTATATTTAAACTTGTCTTCTCTCATTTGTTATGGTCTATATTTTCACTTGTCTTCTTTCATTTATTGTTGTCTATATTTAAACTTGTCTTCTTTCACTTGTTATGGTCTATATATACACTTGTTTTCTTTCAGTTGTTATGTTTTATGTTTATAAATTGCCTTCTTTTATTTGAATAATTACTATGTTTAGAATCGCCTTCTCGATGTATTTGATTATCTAACACAACCTGTTAGGGACCACATAGTTATACGTGTGTGTCTTATTTATTTGAAAATGTTTGAGGACATCTATCTTGAAGCCATACTTGCTTCAAAAATGTAGGATGTGTGGGTCACTCCATGGCCTCACCCACATGTGTACACATGAGCTGTACAATAAACATTTGCTACTTTGTATTTAATTGAAGATTTAAGTGTAATCTATGTCAGCATGTCTTCAATTTCTCCAACTTACATGTATCCCATCGATTTTCCCAACTTACATGTATCCCGTCGGCTTTCCCAACTTACATGTATCCTATCGGTTTTCCCTACTAACATATATCTTATCGGTTTTCCCAACTTACATGTATCACATCGGCTTTCCCAACGTACATGTATCCCGTCGGTTTTCCCAACTTACATGTATCCCATCTGTTTTCCCACTTACATGTATCCCATCTGTTTTCCCAACTTACATGTATCCCATCTGTTTTCCCAACTTACATGTATCCCATCTGTTTTCCCAACTTACATGTATCCCATCGGTTTTCCCAACTTACATGTATCCCATCTGTTTTCCCAACTTACATGTATCCCATCTGTTTTCCCAACTTACATGTATCCCATCTGTTTTCCCAACTTACATGTATCCCATCTGTTTTCCCAACTTACATGTATCCCATCGGTTTTCCCAACTTACATGTATCCCATCTGTTTTCCCAACTTACATGTATCCCGTCTGTTTTCCCAACTTACATGTATCCCGTCTGTTTTCCCAACTTACATGTATCCCGTCTGTTTTCCCAACTTACATGTATCCCGTCTGTTTTCCCAACTTACATGTATCCCGTCTGTTTTCCCAACTTACATGTATCCCGTCTGTTTTCCCAACTTACATGTATCCCGTCTGTTTTCCCAACTTACATGTATCCCGTCTGTTTTCCCAACTTACATGTATCCCGTCTGTTTTCCCAACTTACATGTATCCCGTCTGTTTTCCCAACTTACATGTATCCCGTCTGTTTTCCCAACTTACATGTATCCCGTCTGTTTTCCCAACTTACATGTATCCCGTCTGTTTTCCCAACTTACATGTATCCCATCTGTTTTCCCAACTTACATGTATCCCATCGGTTTTCCCAACTTACATGTATCCCATCTGTTTTCCCAACTTACATGTATCCCGTCTGTTTTCGCAACTTACATGTATCCCGTCTGTTTTCCCAACTTACATGTATCCCGTCTGTTTTCCCAACTTACATGTATCCCATCGGTTTTCCCAACTTACATGTATCCCGTCTGTTTTCCCAACTTACATGTATCCCGTCTGTTTTCCCAACTTACATGTATACCGTCTGTTTTCCCAACTTACATGTATCCCGTCTGTTTTCCCAACTTACATGTATCCCGTCTGTTTTCCCAACTTACATGTATCCCGTCTGTTTTCCCAACTTACATGTATCCCGTCTGTTTTCCCAACTTACATGTATCCCGTCTGTTTTCCCAACTTACATGTATCCCGTCTGTTTTCCCAACTTTCATGTATCCCGTCTGTTTTCCCAACTTACATGTATCCCGTCTGTTTTCCCAACTTACATGTATCCCGTCTGTTTTCCCAACTTACATGTATCCCATCGGTTTTCCCAACTTACATGTATCCCATCGGTTTTCCCAACTTACATGTATCCCGTCTGTTTTCCCAACTTACATGTATCCCGTCTGTTTTCCCAACTTACATGTATCCCATCGGTTTTCCCAACTTACATGTATCCCGTCTGTTTTCCCAACTTACATGTATCCCGTCTGTTTTCCCAACACATGACGGTAGTCTGCTGCTGCATGACTCACAGCGAGCGCTGCCACATCTGTTCTTCACGTAGTCACCTATGATAACAGTTACACTTGTAGCATCGTCGACAACAATGACACTTTATAAAGAAATCATAAACCAGCGTGAGCTGTACTACACAGATTACATTAAATACAATAATAAATAGAAACAAGTACAGATATCTTGTGGGACAGTGAGCAAAAATAAATATATGCAATAGCATACCTGAACCACCTTAAATTATATCGATTGACAAAGAGACCATATTTCTCTTCTGTTGCTTCTCGTTGTTAGAGGCTCTCTGTGGGATTGTGTTATCTCTTTCGCTACGTTTCGCCGCATTGTGCGCCACTCTCAATTTGATTAGTGTGAACGCCATAAAACCATTTTCTTTTTACTTGTCTTGTATCATCTTGACATTGGTGAAATATAACACCTTGTTCAATTATCTAAACATTCATATATAATATGTTGTATGTTAGATAAATATAAATATGTAGATTGATTATTAAAATCATGAACAATTTTGTCTCTGAAATCTCTTCCGTTGCGTCGATAAAAAAAACGTCCGTTCGGAAAGAGTTAAATGTGCCAACAATTTGATCTAATGTGTAATGTCATCTTAAAGTATTATCTTAATGGTAATATCACCCAAAACTAATGTTAGTCCAACACATTTCATGATCTCCTTGTTTCTGATTCTGCCAATTATTATGTTCAGTTTGTTCATTGTGCTTTCATTACAATTGTGACATCTGTTTTTTTTCTGTGAATTTTCTGTCCAAATTTGATATTGAGATATGAACTGCAATATAAAACTTGTTGTCACCCATAAATGGGCATGCGCAGTATGCAAACATGGCAAATACAAAATAATGAATGTCTGTCATTCGTTGTAATTGCTTTAGTTCCAGTAGAAACGTATACTTCGTTTTCCTTTATTGCTGATCTTGACTTCAGAAATCTTGTCACTGTTTATGTTTTTTGAATAATGACAATCTCAATAGTAACAGATCAGCCTTGATAACGGTGGTAAATTTAATAGAAATTGTAACTTAATGGAATTTGTAGCAGGAAACAGTAGTACAATAATTAATAACCGCTATATTAGCAATGAAAAAGGATGGAAAACACTGTGGATCGGTGGGCCTGACTTGTTCATTCAGTGGCCGTGTGTGTTTGTCAAACATTGGTAGAATTAGCCACGAGAGAAGCTGATCGATAAAAAACAAAACCTCAAAAAATACACAATAGCCTCCATTAGACCGTGTGACAAGACGAAAAGGGCCATATGTCTATGTCTGTCATATTAGCAGTCCTGACCTACGGCTGCCAGGTTCACCCAGCCTTAAGTAGGTACAGGATTTTTTTCTAGGAAAGTAAAGCGGCACGAGCGTAATACCGACCACATTACCCCAAAAATCATGCTCCGAAGGTCTGTAAAAATTATGGTCACTAACACCATATTCCCTATACGTCACTTGGTGTGACGGGGCTCTTAATATAAGTAATGTAAACAATTTATAGATGTTGTAGTCGTAGTACATTCTGTGACATAAGTAATGTAATCAGTTTATAGATGTTGTAGTAGTAGCACATTCTGTAACATAAGTAATGTAAACAGTTTATAGATGTTGTAGCAGTAGCACATTCTGTAACATAAGTAATGTAAACAGTTTATAGATGTTGTAGCAGTAGCACATTCTGTAACATAAGTAATGTAAACGGCTTATAGATGTTGTAGTAGTAGCACATTCTGTAACATAAGTAATGTAAACAGTTTATAGATGTTGTAGCAGTAGCACATTCTGTGACATAAGTAATGTAAACAGTTTATAGATGTTGTAGTAGTAGCACATACTGTGACATAAGTAACGTAAACAGTGTATAGGTGTTGTAGATGTAGTACATTATGTGACATAAGTAATGTAAACAGTTTATATGTGTTGTAGTAGTAGTATATTCTGTAACATAAGTAATGTAAACAGTTTATAGATGTAGTAGTAGCACATTCTGCAACATAAGTAATTTAAACAGCTTATAGATGTAGTAGTAGTAGTAGTGCATTCTGTAACATAAGTAATGTAAATAGTTTATAGATGTAGTAGTAGTAGCACATTCTGCAACATAAGTAATTTAAACAGTTTGTAGATGTAGTAGTAGTAGTAGCACATTCTGCAACATAAGTAATTTAAACAGTTTATAGATGTTGTAGTAGTAGCACATTCTGTAACATAAGTAATGTAAACAGTTTATAGATGTAGTAGTAGTAGTAGTAGTGCATTCTGTAACATAAGTAATGTAAATAGTTTATAGATGTAGTAGTAGTAGTACATTCTGTAACATACGTAATGTAAACAGATTATAGATGTTGTAGTAGTAGTAGCACATTCTGTAACATAAGTAATGTAAACAGTTTATATATGTAGTAGTAGTGCATTCTGCAACATAAGTAATGTAAACAGTTTATAGATGTTGTAGTAGTAGCACATTCTGTAACATAAGTAATGTAAACCGTTTATAGATGTAGTTGTAGCACATACTGTAGCATAAGTAATGTAAACAGTTTATAGATGTTATAGTAGTAGCACATTCTGTAACATAAGTAATGTTTCTAGTTGTGTTGAAGTATCTTGTATGTCATGAGTCATATTATAGAGTAGTATGTTGTAGGTCATGAGCCGTGCAGTAATATTTTATTAGTTAGCATTTGTGTAGTTGTATGGTGAAATAAAACTAATGGAGTAATACGTTGAAATAACAAAAAGATTGATTGAGTGGTGGGTGGATTAGATGTTCCACTTGATGGTGAAATCAGTTCAATCATCATGCAAAATCATTTGACACAATCCACATACATTGTAATTGATAATGTAAAAAACAAAAAAGAAGTAAAGTACCCCTGTCACGCCAAGTGACGTATAGGGAATATAGGTGTTAGTGACTATAAATTTTGCAGACCTTCGGCACATGATTTTTGGGGTAATGTGGTCGGTATTACCGCCGTGCCGCTTTACTTTCCCAGAAAAAGAAATCCGGTACCCATTAAAGGCTGTGTGAACTGGAAGCCTGTCGGTTGGGATCGAACCCTACCTTTTGTCCTTCGTTGTCCAGTTCACTAACCACTAATCTATCGCGGCTCCAATTAATAATATCGTTCACAGTAAATATTGAAGCCAGAAAGTTTGACTTTTGTTTTTATTAAACAAAAACTTACATGGATCTTTAGCTGGTGATCTTAAATGGCCGCAGTTACCGTCCTTGAAAGACTTGCACCTCTTTTCGTGGACATCAAAAACTTCAGGGTATGGGCACTCTTGCTCGTACAGGTTGAGAGGGTTGAACTGGCCGGGCACGGCTGTGTAGGAACAGTTGTAGTACCTCTGACACTCAGTCGGATGGGGGATAACAAGATGCTGGCCGTGTCGACTCCGACATTCTCGTTGAGCGTTTCTCCCTGGGAAAATAAAACAACATAAGTAAAAAAAAAAAAAAAGTAAAGTACCCCCGTCACGCCAAGTGGCGTATAGGGAATATGGTGTTAGTGAACATAATTTTTACAGACCTTCGGCACATGATTTTTGGGGCAATGTGGTCGGTATTATGCCCGTGCTGCTTTACTTTCCCAGTACCGGTACCCATTTAAGGCTGGGTGAACCCGGAATCCGTCGGTTGGGATCGAACCCTACTTCTTGTCCTTTGTAGTCCAGTTCACTAACCACTGAGCTATCGCGGCTTAATAATAAAACAACATGGGCATGGTTTGTCATTAACAAACCGTCAATTAACGACAATTAACAAAAGACTATTAATGGACTCCTTCTTCGTGACTATAGATAGAAATGATAAAGCAGTCAGTGCCTGTCGCACGTTGCGAACAAAGTTCTTTCCCAGTGCTCAGTCCATGACTGTCCTTCAAAGAATGCCAAAGTATAACTTACAAAGTACTTTTCTACATGCACAGATTGTTCTTTAACTGTCTTTATTTGTGCCTTCCTGTCTTCACCGTACAGACAGGCCTCAACTTTCAACATTTGACGTAAACAAGACTTAGCAGTAAATCGTTATTAATGGAATGGAATTATTTCTGCTCAACTTCGACCCAATAAAAACTAAATGATGATAAAAACTTGATAAATCGTTTAGACGATTATTCTCCCTAGTATACACTGTCTCCTAGAGACAGCTGTGAGCTGGCCCATTCTTTGACGCTGTCGAGCCAGTATTTTATTTCTTTCGTCTTAACCATATTAAAACTACTTAGCTTTTAACTAAACAAATAAGGTTGTGCAATAGCAGTATATTTTCTTCATGATTGGGCGGGCAGGTCGTAATGCTGACCAGTTCTTGTTTCTATGTTCAAACTCTCCGTTGTTAATGTTGTCTTAATATGAGTCGAATTGGGTCCTACAAACGAGTTTTAAAAGAGAAGTACTCCTCGCCTTATAAACAAACTAGCACTACTCCACGCGGTAAGTCGGTGAACATCTCTCAGAGCTCTGGTAAGAACTAGCGCTACTCCACGCGGTAAGTAAGTGAACATATCTACCTAAGCTCCAGTACAAACTGGCACTACTCCACGCGGTAAGTCAATGAACATCTCTCAGAGCTCCGGTAAGAACAAGCGCTACTCCACGCGGTAAGTCAGTGAACATCTCCCTAAGCTCCAGTACAAACTGGCACTACTCCTCTCGGTGAGTCAGTGAACATCTCCCTAAGCTCCAGTACAAACTGGCACTACTCCTCTCGGTGAGTCAGTGAACATCTCCCTAAGCTCCAGTACAAACTGACACTACTCCTCTCGGTGAGTCAGTGAACATCTCCCTAAGCTCCAGTACAAACTGACACTACTCTCGGTGAGTCAGTGAACATCTCCCTAAGCTCCAGTACAAACTGCAGCTCCAAGCCAACGTGAGCACTAAAGTGCTTGTTTTCTGTGTGTGTTTTGTGTGTTACTGGGACCATCCTCACATGGGACGAATCCTCAGTGTCACGAGATCACTCTTGAGAATCTCCAACAAAATCCGTGTAGAGTTCCAGCCCTTGCCTAGAATTTCCTAGCATGGCTTCTGATGACAATTTTGCACTGGCAGCGGCCATATTTATGGCCTACTTTTTTCGATTTTACCTGTCAAGAGTTCTTTAATGTCAAGTGCACATGGATTATCATATGTATTTCTGTTATTCAAGAGGGATAGGCATCGTATCTCACTACCCAGGAGATCAGGGGAGGTAACACCATAAAGAAACCATGGATTAATTCTTCCTATTTTGTACAAACCACCGCCGTTCCTGGTGAACTTTGAACCCGTGTCCCTCCTGTAATGAGGCCGATCTCTAGACCACACAGCCTCCCTTTAGTGTTTATATAAACTTTCTACCATGAGATTGATCAACACCAGGTAAAACAGGTCACCCACAGTAAAGAACATCCAGAAAAACAGGTCACCCACAGTAAAGAACATCCAGAAAGAAAGGTCACCACAGTAAAGAACATCCAGAAAGAAAGGTCACCCACAGTAAAGAACATCCAGAAAGAAAGGTCACCCACAGTAAAGAACATCCAGAAAGAAAGGTTACCCACAGTAAAGAACTTCCAGAAAGAAAGGTCACCCACAGTAAAGAACATGCAGAAAGAAAGGTTACCCACAGTAAAGAACATCCAGAAAGAAAGGTCACCCACAGTAAAGAACATCCAGAAAGAAAGGTTACCCACAGTAAAGAACATCCAGAAAGAAAGGTCACCCACAGTAAAGAACATCAAGAAAGAAAGGTTACCCACAGTAAAGAACATCCAGAAAGAAAGGTCACCCACAGTAAAGAACATCCAAAAGAAAGGTCACCCACAGTAAAGAACATCCAGAAAGAAAGGTCACCCAAGTAAAGAACATCCAGAAAGAAAGGTCACCCACAGTAAAGAACTTCCAGAAAGAAAGGTCACCCATAGTAAAGAACATCCAGAAAGAAAGGTCACCCACAGTAAAGAACATCCAGAAAGAAAGGTTACCCACAGTAAAGAACATCCAGAAAGAAAGGTCACCCACAGTAAAGAACATCGAGAAAGAAAGGTCACCCACAGTAAAGAACATCCAGAAAAAAATGTCATTATTTTTCTGCTACATCTAACCTCAATTTATTCTAATTTGTAGTATGAGCTTGTATCCTAACTACCTATCACTTGTCCTTTCGAGCCGAAGACGGCACATAGGGCTGACATTCTAGACTCTCTCTCTCTCTCTTTCTCTCTCTCTCTCTCTCTCTCTCTCTCTCTCTCTCTCTGTCGACTGCCATTGTTGCAAAGTGTCAAACCTTGCATTGTGTCTCGCCACACGTCACGCTTCTGGGCGAGCTTCTCAAGCACGTCATGAGGACTGAAGCTTGCTGTTGTTACTTCCTGTCTCCGTGTTCTTTTTAGTGTTTAGAACCCGTACAGTCCAATATAATTTGGTCCAAATCCCAACTTTAAAAACATATCTTTCTTGACCCCTTTCAGAAGGAAACTATAATGGTTGAATAAATTGTAATGGACTAGACTGAATAAAGACAACATATTGAAACATTCCATCCGGACAGGCAGCTACTTACGGGTGCAGGTGTCGTAATAAGTGTTGAAACCAACGCAGCTTACGACGTCGTCGCTCCACACTGTCCCTGCTGGGCATGTCTGTTTGTGAGGTTGACCGTTAACGCAGGTGAAAAAGTCGCTGCACCTGTCAGGGTGGCCGTAGTAATGTGGTGTACTTTGTGGGCACTTGGTAGGTACATCAGTAGATTTGTTTGCAGCTGTACACATCAGGCCCACGGCCATCAGGCAAATATAGAATAGCATGGTTGGGGACAATGCTGTGACTGGATATAGAGCAGGTTATAAAGCAATGGGACAGATTTTGGATATGACAAGTATGTTTAGTTAATGAAATCACATGTTTATTGACATAGAAATCTCAGTAAAATTGACAGCAAAAATGACAAGCACATTTACAGAAAGAAATAACAAGTATACTTACAGAAAGAAATAACAAGTATACTTACATAAAGAAATAACAAGTATACTTACATAAAGAAATAACAAGTATACTTACAGAAAGAAATGACAAGTATACTTACATAAAGAAATAACAAGTATACTTACAGAAAGAAATAACAAGTATACTTACAGAAAGAAATGACAAGTATCACAATGAAAACATGACAACTGCTATTTAAGAAATGACGAATATGTTGAGCTAACGAAATGACAAGTATTATGGCATAAAA
The DNA here is from genome assembly GCA_032433765.1 of Megaustenia siamemsis. Taxonomy (NCBI): domain Eukaryota; kingdom Metazoa; phylum Mollusca; class Gastropoda; order Stylommatophora; family Ariophantidae; genus Megaustenia; species Megaustenia siamemsis. The sequence goes on from JAVIAB010000088.1 coordinate 48,297,318, forward strand.
GATGACAAGTACGTTTAGATATCAAATTTACAAGCGTGTAGAAATGATGAAATGACAAGTAAAGGTCAAGGTCAAGTACGAGACTTGACTCGGCGTTTTAATAAGCGAGTTTTCACCCATATGTTCTTGGCCGCCTAACCAGAGGTTTTCGGAGACTTCTGGATAGTGTCGCTTCAAGCATCGAAACTCACGATGAAAGGCGACATTCCTCACCTTCCCAGAGTATTACCCTGGTACCCATTTCTGGCAGCCGCTGGGTCGACCACGAGGTTATATTTTTTACCAACCACGAGTACAACTCACACTGCTTCCAGCGGTAATCAATCACTCGTTGTCCGAACCTTGATAGCCCAGTCACATGGTTTTACCAACTAGAGTACCGAGGCTACTCAAAAAAGACAAGTCTATTGATGTAAAGAAATGACAAGTGCTTTGATATAGAAAATCAGTAATTGTGTTTGATGTAAAGAAATGACAAGTGCTTTGATATAGAAAATCAATAATTGTGTTTGATGTAAAGAAATGACAAGTGCTTTGATATAGAAAATCAGTAATTGTGTTTGATGTAAAGAAATGACAAGTGCTTTGATATAGAAAATCAGTAATTGTGTTTGATGTAAAGAAATGACAAGTGCTTTGATATAGAAAATCAGTAATTGTGTTTGATGTAAAGAAATGACAAGTGCTTTGATATAGAAAATCAATAATTGTGTTTGATGTAAAGAAATGACAAGTGCTTTGATATAGAAAATCAATAATTGTGTTTGATGTAAAGAAATGACAAGTGCTTTGATATAGAAAATCAATAATTGTGTTTGATGTAAAGAAATGACAAGTGCTTTGATATAGAAAATCAATAATTGTGTTTGATGTAAAGAAATGACAAGTGCTTTGATATAGAAAATCAATAATTGTGTTTGATGTAAAGAAATGACAAGTGCTTTGATATAGAAAATCAATAATTGTGTTTGATGTAAAGAAATGACAAGTGCTTAGATATAGAAAATCAGTAATTGTGTTTGATGTAAAGAAATGACAAGTGCTTTGATATAGAAAATCAATAATTGTGTTTGATGTAAAGAAATGACAAGTGCTTTGATATAGAAAATCAGTAATTGTGTTTGATGTAAAGAAATGACAAGCGCTTAGATATAGAAAATCAGTAATTGTGTTTGATGTAAAGAAATGACAAGTGCTTTGCTTTAGAAAATCAATAATTGTGTTTGATGTAAAGAAATGACAAGTGCTTTGATATAGAAAATCAATAATTGTGTTTGATGTAAAGAAATGACAAGTGCTTTGATATAGAAAATCAATAATTGTGTTTGATGTAAAGAAATGACAAGTGTTTTGAAATAGAAAATCAATAATTGTGTTTGATGTAAAGAAATGACAAGTGCTTTGATATAGAAAATCAGTAATTGTGTTTGATGTAAAGAAATGACAAGTGCTTTGATATAGAAAATCAGTAATTGTGTTTGATGTAAAGAAATGACAAGTGCTTAGATATAGAAAATCAGTAATTGTGTTTGATGTAAAGAAATGACAAGTGCTTTGATATAGAAAATCAATAATTGTGTTTGATGTAAAGAAATGACAAATGCTTTGATATAGAAAATCAGTAATTGTGTTTGATGTAAAGAAATGACAAGTGCTTAGATATAGAAAATCAGTAATTGTGTTTGATGTAAAGAAATGACAAGTGCTTAGATATAGAAAATCAGTAATTGTGTTTGATGTAAAGAAATGACAAGTGCTTAGATATAGAAAATCAGTAATTGTGTTTGTTGCAATGAAATGACAAATATACTGAAATAACATATTTGCACGGATATTACTGTAACGAAAAGACAAACACGAAATTGAGTTAACAGGTAACCTTAATATGATTTGAAATTTAAAAACAGCAAATCCCTGTAAGTTGGTTAATTTTTACGGTTTTATTAAGAAGCGCTTAAATGGTGCAATCATGACAAATAAAATGTCGTCACAGTAGCAGTGTTAAGATGGCCGCATTACTTGAAATGTGTCCCAAAGAAACTCACTGTTTCGTCATCCATGTTTAACATGAGTTGATCAGTGAAATTATCTTTGAAAAATGAAACGTCATTTTGTAATAAACTGTAATCTCCACAGGTTGTGTACAGTGACAGTAATACCTAGCTGATTAACTCGTCTGACATATGATGTCAATATATTCATGAAAATGTCGATTGAGAAACAGAGAGCTCTATACAATTCTCGATCAGAGGATGTCAAGTGAACTTCAGAGGCGAGATCATCTAAATGTCTTGGATTACTGACTTGAAGGACAGCTGCTGACTTGAAGGACAGCTGCTGACTGAGTAATAACTATGATAAGTGGACGTTTGCGGTGGGGGGAGAGGAGAGGCGGCAGAAATGAGAGAAAGAAAGAAAGAAAGAAAGAAAGAAAGAAAGAAAGAAAGAAAGAAAGAAAGAAAGAAAGAAAGAAAGAAAGAAAGAAAGAAAGAAAGAAAGAAAGAAAAAAAAAGAAAGAAAGAAATAAAGCAAGAAAGAATGAAAGACAGATAGAAAGAAAGAAGCACAAAGAAAGAAAGAAAGAAACAGAAAGAAAGAAACAGAAAGAAAGAAACAGAAAGAAAGAAAGAAAGAAAGAAAGAAAGAAAGAAAGAAAGAAAGAAAGAAAGAAAGAAAGAAAGAAAGAAAGAAAAAAAAAAAATCTTGTAACTCTGATCACTTCTGCCGACTGAAACTTGTCAAAAATGATAAACCCTACCCCACACAAGCTACAACAACAATTGTTGACTACCACAGATGCAGATACTTACTGGACTCGATCAGAACAGAAAGAAAAGTGGATTCAGCCAACGAACAAAGTTATCTAACTAGCAGCCTATTATATACCCTTTAGAACAATGGTCAAACAACAATAGACGCCCACTTTAACAACGATTTTGTGCTCAGTATATCCGCTATGTAATTGTCTGCCAATCTGTAAAAGTTCAAAATAGAAAGTCTAAAAATGGATTTTGTTCCTATTTTGTAAACCTCACCTGTACTAAACACCTACCTGGAGGATCTCGAAAAAAATGCGCAAGATCCGGTACAGGACGCAATTCACAACTACTCCCATTTCAACGTGATAAATAGTCATGGAAGTTGTACCTGATATAAACTATACTACAGGGAGTGGCATGTCAAACATTTGGAGAGGTCATACCTACTGTTTTGTTTAATGAACCATTTGAGTTGTCACAATTTGGTCTCTCTCTCTCTCTCTCTCTCTCTCTCTCTGCGATCAAGACTCAATTAGAGTAGGATTCCAGACTCTCTCATGAAGTCAGCTGTCTGTTTAAGTGAGTCGATTGCCCCATATAGTTTCTCTTTCACGGAGGTGAGTGTGGACCACATTGCCCTTCTTAGGTCTGTGTACTGGGGGCAATTTGGTCTCTCTCTCTCTCTCTCTCTCTCTCTCTCTCTCTGCGATCAAGACTCAATTAGAGTAGGATTCCAGACTCTCTCATGAAGTCAGCTGTCTGTTTAAGTGAGTCGATTGCCCCATATAGTTTCTCTTCCACGGAGGTGAGTGTGGACCACATTGCCCTTCTAAGGTCTGTGTACTGGAGGCAATTTGGTCTCTCTCTCTCTCTCTCTCTCTCTCTCTCTCTGCGATCAAGACTCAATTAGAGTAGGATTCCAGACTCTCTCATGAAGTCAGCTGTCTGTTTAAGTGAGTCGATTGCCCCATATAGTTTCTCTTCCACGGAGGTGAGTGTGGACCACATTGCCCTTCTTAGGTCTGTATACTGAGGGCAATTTGGTCTGATCCGAGAGATCAAGAGAGAAATCGATGTTCGAACTTTGGATAATTTTTTTTTTTAAATGAAATAGAAAACGAGCGTGAATAGATTGAAAGGTATAAAGCGAGGCGTAGAATGTGATATTTATTGAAAAAATATGGCGAATAGTGTTAGCAATAAGAGGTGTAAATGAGTGAACGATGAAAGAAGATGATATAACCATTGCACCTAAGATTATTGACAATGCAATAAACATCAAACTGAAGGTGACCAGCTGCTTGCCAGGCCGTCCAGACATTTAGTACAGTTCTTGAGCCAAGTATCAGTTCAACAAACTAATTCATCATTTATTTGTATTTAACGGAAACGAACGATCTGATAGCTTAACGGAAACGAACGATCTGATAGCTTAACGGAGACGACTGCCGTGGATGGTGGACATGCAATGAATTGGGATGGCATTTTAAATGCCCTCAAGGAGGTCCGGTGGATTGAATCAAAGATTAATAATCTAAAGCCATGTCAAGACTGCACGAAAATCAGATCAATAATGCATATGCCAATAGAAGCGCTACACGGGGAGACAGAAGAGTAATAAATGAACACAGAACTAGAGTCGTCAGTCCCCACACACTGAAGAGTGTAATAGTATATAGACTAGGAATAGAATAGGTCATACAATATGAATATAGCTGGGTCGGGTATGTTATTAAAAAGAAAAGTAAAGAGCCCCCGTCACGCCAAGTGGCGTATAGGGAATATGGTGTTAGTGACCATAAATTTTACAGACCTTCGGCAAATGATTTTTGGGGTAATGTGATCGGTATTACGCCCATGCTGCTTTATTTTCCCAGAAAAAAATTCAGTATCCATTTCTCTCTCTCTCTTTCTCTCTCTCTCTCTCTCTCTCTCTCTCTCTGCAATCAAGACTCAATCAGAGTAGGATTCCAGACTCTATCATGAAGTCAGCTGTCTGTTTAAGCGAATCGATTGTCCCATATAGTTTTTCTTCCAGGGAGGTGGGCGTGGACCACATTGCTCTTCTCAGGTCTGTGTACTGGGGGCAATCCTGTAGAACATGTTTTGTAGTCATATTGTCCAGTGTACAGTGGCATAGACTGGTTGCACCTATTTTGAATTTGGTGAACATGTAATTTCTCATTCTATTGTGGCCAGTGCGTAGGCGAAGTATGATGACTTGATCCCTCCTTGATAGTTGAAGGTATCCGTCACTCTCGTTATGCTTTGGGTGTTCTCGTTTCCATTTTTCATGGAACAGACCCTTGAGGATGGATTTGGCTTCAGCATAATTGAGCGGATGGTTCTCTTGTGGTAATACGCCTCCCTCTTTAGCTAATTTGTCTGCGCGTTCGTTCCCGTGTATATTACAGTGTGATGGTATCCACTGAATGACTACTCTCTGAAAGTTATTGCATAGTTGGTCCAGGGTTGTTCTCAAGTCATCTAGTTCATTCTTCTTGGGGCTTTTTAAAGTTGATAGTACTGACAGTGGAATCACCAATTTATTGTGCATGTTATTTTTGTGTTGAGTAGTCAGTGTTGCTGCATCTCTGATGGCCTCAGTTTCTGCTTTAAAGTTGTTTGATAATTTTCCAGTAGCTATTGACTTGGTGATCTCGTCCTAATTATTCAGCATCAAGAACACACCTCCCGCTCCATTTCTGGTGGCATTTGTAGCAGAGCCATCTGCGTATATGTGGGACCAAGAGTCCTGTGGGTAGGTATCGTGCATGTGTTTTTCTGCTACATGTTTTCCTTCTGTGTCTGATTTGATACATTTTTTTCATGATCCCTGTTATATTTTCCTTAAGTTCTGGTATTATACCCATTTAAGACTGGGTGAACCCGGAAGCCGTCGGTAGGGATCGAAACTTACCCCTTGTCCTTTGTAGTCCAGTTCACTAACCACTGAGCTGTCGCGGCTCCCTCTAATATGTTATTAGTTACCCACAATCAAATAGATCATTTAAAACAAAGCAGTCACAGAAATAGAAGAATAGTAGCAGGTTTTGGGAATGGAAAACTGTAGCTGTTATTGGAAAGGTGGGGGAATATATGTAAACTTGACTTGAGTCTCACATGTCCAGAAATTAGGTTGATAAACTTGGGGAAGATACACGACATAGAGTATGTATTACCAGATGCATCAACAATCATTGGTGTTAACCTCTTGAGCTCATCCAGACCAAGAACACTAATTTTAGATTTAGAACTAAAGGACTCGCCGATGTACACTACTTGTGATCATCGACTAAACCTAACGAGAATGATATAAAATAAATCAATTATAGAAATTAACAAGACTAATAAGTTCATACGATAACAGGATACGATAGAGAAGGCTTTCAATACAGAGTGTATGAAGACATGCAAATACTCCACAAAAACAATTCCACTAGAAGTGAAACAGCAAGATACCAACCGCTATGTTTATGACATCATCATCAAGTACCGGGCCTACTGGCGTAGATGATCATGTCTCTCCACAATTTTCGATTTCGGCAGCTATTTATCATTTCTGTTGTTGACCTTCTGCCAGGCCATTCTCTTAAGCTGTCTGTTATTTTTTCCACTTTGCTTCCCTCTATCTCTTCGTCCCTCAATTTTTCCAGTTATTACAATATATTCCAGTTGTACTCTTCTCATTACATGGCTAAAATATGATGATTGTCTCTTCCTGATATTGGAAATTAGCTCTCTTTTTGCAGAAGTTTATGACAGAATACTCAAATCCAGTCTATTATCAGATATTTTATTTTCAGCTTACAGACACACAATCTCAACACTGTCTTAGGTAGCTGTTGTCGTCATAATGACGCTGTTCTATAAAACAAACATGCTTCGTCTTCTTCTTCTTTTCTGCTGATCTTGTCTCTCAGGTATTTTCCTGTCATTCGTCTAACACATTTCATCTTCATCATCATCATCAAGTACCGGGCCTACTGGCGAGGGTGATCATATCTCTCCACAACTTTCGATCTCGGCAGCTATTTATCATTTCTGTTGTTGATCTTCTGCCAAGCCATTCTCTTAAACTGTCTGTTATTTTTTCTCTTTGCTTCCCTCTATCTCTTCGTCCCTCAATTTTCCCAGTTGTAACAATGTATTCTATTTGTTATCTTCTCATTACATGGCCAAAAAATGATGATTGTTTCTTCCTAATATTGGAAATTAGCTCTCTTTTTGCCATAGCTTCTATCAGAACATTTTCATTACTCTTCTTAGCTGTCCATGGTACTCTCAACATTCTTCTGTAAAACCAAATTTCTACAGACTCCAGTGATTTTCTTGTCAGTTGTCCTATTGTCCATGATTCGCATCCATATGTTAAGACTGGCTCTACATAACATTAAAGAACTCTTTTTCTTGTTTCTATTGTCAAAAATGGATTGCATAGTATCTTCCTCATTGTTTGGAAAGCTGCTTTTGCCTGAGCCATTCTGCATTTCACCTCTTTTGTACATTTTCCGTCTGAGGTTAACAAAGTTCCCAAATATTTAAATTCATTTACCTGTTTTAATATTGTTTCAAAGATAATCAATAACCTAAGATATGCTGACGATACTGTACTACTAGCAGAAAATCCTAAAGACCTACAACAATTACTTAATGAAATAAACACGACAAGCAAAAAATATGGACTAGATATGAATATCAAAAAGACTAAAACTATGATCATAAACAAAGAAAATACTCAAAACCCACAAGTGGATATCAAAATTGAAGGAATAGACCTTGAGACAGTTCAGAACTATAACTACCTTGGACATACTATAACCAGTGATGGAAAATGTACAACTGAAATAAACAAAAGAATAGGAATGGCAAAAAGTAATTTTAATGTCATGAAGGACATACTAACATCAAAACAAATAACACCAGAGCTAAAACTAAGAATAGCAAAATGTTACATCTTCTCAATATTCCTATATGGTGCTGAAGCATGGACATTAGACAAGAAAACAGAACATAGAATTGAAGCCTTTGAAATGTGGATATATAGAAGAATAGGTAAAATTGGATGGAAGGAAAAGAAAACAAACGATGAAGTCTTAAAACAACTAAAAATGAAAAGAGAACTTCTGAACACAATTAGAACAAGACAAATGCGATTCTTGGGCCATGTTAAAAGACACAACAGCCTACTGAAAGTAATCCTGGAGGGGAAAATACAAGGTAAAAGAGGCAGAGGCAGACCAAGATTAACATGGACGAGTAACATCAAAAGATGGACAAATCAACCGATGACAACCTGCACCATCAAAGCAAGAGATAGGCAGAATGGCGCTCCATGGTAGCCAACCTTCGTTGCGGAGACGGCACTCAATGATGATGAATGATGAATATTGTTTCACTTGTCTTTATTTTGCACTGAGGTGATGTCTTTTTCTTTGTTGTTACCATTACCTCTGTTTGTTTTTTTTTTGCTATTAAGGCTGAGTCCTTTATTTTTGCTTTCTTTCACTATAATGTCCAACATTTCTTGTAACTCATTTCATCTTAGTAGAGGTTATTTTATCTATGGTTCTTGCATCAAGTGTCTACGTTGCTACTTTATATTTATCTATCTTCATATTATGTGGCTTCTGTGAGCATAAAAGTTGTATCCCTTACCGACCTGCTGTGTTACAAACCTTCACATTTCTTACTTAAACAGACAATTTGTAACAATGAAGCCAGTGTTTCAATGACTTTATAGTGCGGGGCCTTTGGCAACCCGCCCTTATGTGCACCGCCCTCCAAGGCAAATAACTGTAACAATCGTGACAGGGCGGTAGCCATATAACTGTAGAACTTTGTGTTACACACTTTACGGTTCAGATACACAAGGCTATTTTCTGCTTCTCTGCCGATGGCACTGAAAGTACTTCGCTCGATTCTTTAAGCCTCCGTAGCTGTGTGTTCTGCTTGCCCGTCTCACTGCCCCGTCGAATCCGGGCGCCTGGTGTACTCACTGTCAGCCCTGACAGACTTTGCTTGACCGGACTCTGCCTGCAGCCCATGCATTACCAGGAACTTGCACCGCTTCCATTCGTGAACTTTTCTACATGGTGTACTTCGCGCTGATTTTCCGATGTAACGTCCCCACATAAATGTGAGGACTCAGTCTTCTCCGCGACCTGAATGTTCGTACTTCATCACGCCGTGTCTTCTCCGCGACCTGAATGTTCGTACTTCACCACGCCGTGTCTTCTCCGCGACCTGAATGTTCGTACTTCACCACGCCGTGTCTTCTCCGCGACCTGAATGTTCGTACTTCACCACGCCGTTTACCAACCACAAAAACTGATAAAAATGTACTGTTCAAAAGTCCACTCATAAAATATGACTTGAGTTTATTATCTGACAATTTGTCAAGTAACACAGTTAAAAGTCACCGACTTTGTGCACGGCTGCTCACACACGCAATGTACTGCAGGCACTGTTCATTACAATCGTACCTCCCTAACTCTCGCACTCTAATTGTCCACACTGAAAAATCATCTTAATATGTAACTGAAATCTAATCTCTAGTCTGAACACAAGAACTGCCTCAACTTTAAACACAAGCCTTACTTCTGCACTATTACCACTCTAGCTACGCTTGGACTAACTCTTAGCCCTTGTTGCTCAGCTATGGACAAGTTCCTAGTGCAATGATAATGACCCGCAAATAACTCAATAAAGTGAACTTCAGTGGATAGATCTTCTAAAGAATGGATTACTAACCTGAAATACAACTGCTGCCTTGTGTAATAGCTGAGGTTAGTAGAAAAATCGAAAGATAGAGAGAATGAATGAATGAAAGAGAAAGAAAGAAAGAAAGAAAGAAAGAAAGAAAGAAAGAAAGAAAGAAAGAAAGAAAGAAAGATAGATAGATAGATAGATAGATAGATAGATAGATAGATAGATAGATAGATAGATAGATAGATAGATAGATAGATAGATAGATAGATAGATAGATAGATAGATAGATAGATAGATAGATAGATAGATAGATAGATAGATAGATAGATAGATAGATAGATAGATAGATAGATAGATAGATAGATAGATAGATAGATAGATAGATAGATAGATAGATAGATAGATAGATAGATAGATAGATAGATAGATAGATAGATAGATAGATAGATAGATAGATAGATAGATAGATAGATAGATAGATAGATAGATAGATAGATAGATAGATAGATAGATAGATAGATAGATAGATAGATAGATAGATAGATAGATAGATAGATAGATAGATAGAAAGAAAGAAAGATATTGTAAATCTGATCACCTCTGCCAACGGAAACTTGTCAAATTTGATAAACTCTAACCCACACAAGCTACAACAACAATTGTTGACTACCACAGATGTGGATACTTACTGGACACGATCAGAACAGAAAGAAAAGTGGATTCAATCAACGAACAAAGTTATCTAACTAGCAGCCTGATATACCCTTGAGGACAATTGCTAGACAAAATCAGACGCCCAATTTGACGAGTTCGTAATCATTACATCCGTTCTGTCATTGTTCGCCAAACTGGATAGTTTGAATAATCTGTAGAAGACAAAATGTGAAAGGCTGTAAACCTACAATTTGCTTTGGCTTTGTTCAGCAACCCCCCCCCCCCCCCACCCTTTTCCCAATCTCCTAAACAATTACCAGGAGGACCACGAACAAACGCTGAGATCCTGGAGTGGAGGCATTTCACAGCTACTCTCATTTCACAGCTACTCTCATTTCACAGCTACTCTCATTTCACAGCTACTCTCATTTGACAGCTACTCTCATTTCACAGCTACTCTCATTTCACAGCTACTCTCATTTCACAGCTACTCTCATTTCACAGCTACTCTCATTTCACAACTACTCCTATTTCTAGGAAGAGAACAAACACTGAAGTTTCCCCTCATGCTCTACTATGCCTCCTTCATTATTGTTACCTGGCTTTGTCCCCGTCAGTTCTCTCAAGTTTATTACCAGATGTACAGAATTATTTCCTCCTCTGTACTTCATGTCACCATTGCTAAACTAATTATGTCCCTAAGTTGTGGCACTGGACACAACAAAAGAATAAACAAATTAGCACTTTTAATTTCCCTCTCGACATATCCACGCAAACGTTATGGTGGGCAGCTACGTGTTTCGTACTGGCTATTATTATCCAGTGCCGTTGCAGAAATTATATATTTTTGCAACGGCGGATATTCAGACGAGGCAACGGAAACCCCGACTGCTTTAATATTTTATTAAAATACAAAACATATTAAGAATCATCATGAGACGTGTAAGGAACAAATTAAAACCAGAAATAAATGAGGAACAATGTGGATTTGTGAAAGGAAAGGGCACCAGTAATGCAATATACATCTTAAGAACATTGATAGAAATATATATATATATGTGCTTTATAGACTACACGAAAGCATTTGACAAAGTAAAGCAAGTGGAAATAATAAATATGCTGGAGAAATTAAACATTGATAGAAAGGATCTGCGAATAATAAAAAACATGTACTGGCAACAAACAGCAGCTATACGAATTAACAACCAAACAGGACAATTTCAATTTATAAAACAAGGAGTCAGACAAGGCTGTGCTCTGTCGCCGGATTTGTTTTCACTTTACAGCAAATATTTATGAGATCAATAGTAGACAAAAAGGAATTGAAGTCAACGGTCACAACATAAATAATTTACGATATGCGGATGACACAGTCTTAATAGCAGAGACAGAGAACGAACTACAAGAAATGATAGACATAATATTAGAAGAAAGCAACAAGAAAGGTCTCAGTCTGAATAGTAAGAAAACAGAAGTAATGGTTATATCGAAGAAACAATCATCACCATCATCAAACAATCGGTGTCTCATGACTGCACCTTTACTTTGTCACTTTCCAATAACAGATACTGCAAAGAAAACAAATTATGCTCAATTTAAAGGACTGCATGGACATAGAAAGTAAATCAATCGCTAACTTAAAAGTCATAGATCTCCTTCCAAGCTCCGAGCGCTGCTAATGGAGGCATGTGATAAAGAAAAATCTCAAGTAATAGCAATGTACAAGGACAATAACGTGGTGTTTGAATCCACTTGGACAATAACGTGGTGTTCTACGTCACGTGGACAATAACGTGGTGTTTTAATGCAATTGGACAATAACGTTGTGTTTTACATCACGTGGACAATAGCGTGGTGTTTTAATACACTTGGACAATAACGTGGTGTTTTACATCACGTGGACAATAACGTGGAGTTTTAATGCAATTGGACAATAACTTGGTGTTTTACGTCACGTGGAAAATAACATGGTGTTTTAATCCACTTGGACAATAACGTGGTGTTCTACGTCACGTGGACAATAACGTGGTGTTTTAATGCAATTGGACAATAACGTTGTGTTTTACATCACGTGGACAATAGCGTGGTGTTTTAATACACTTGGACAATAACGTGGTGTTTTACATCACGTGGACAATAACGTGGTGTTTTAATGCAATTGGACAATAACTTGGTGTTTTACGTCACGTGGAAAATAACATGGTGTTTTTATCCACATGGACATTAACGTGATGTTTTTATCCACTTGAACAATAACGTGATTTTTAATTCACTTGAGAGGTAACGGGGTGTTTTTATCCAGATGGACAATAACGTGGTGTTTTTATCCGCATGGACAATGACGTGGTGTTTTTATCCGCATGGACAATAACGTGGTATTTTTATTCGCAAGGACAATAACGTGGTGTTTTTATCCACATGGACAATAAAGTGGTGCTTTTATCCACTTGGACAATAACGTGATTTTTAATTCACTTGAGAGGTAACGTGGTGTTTTTATCCAGATGGACAATAACGTGGTGTTTTTATCCGCATGGACAATGACGTGGTGTTTTTATCCGCATGGACAATAACGTGGTGTTTTTATTCGCAAGGACAATAACGTGGTGTTTTTATCCACATGGACAATAACGTGGTGTTTTTATTCGCAAGGACAATAACATGGTGTTTTATCCACATAGACAATAACGTGGTGTTTTTATTCGCAAGGACAATAACGTGGTGTTTTTATTCGCAAGGACAATAACGTGGTGTTTTTTATTCGCAAGGACAATAACGTGGTGTTTTTATCCACATAGACAATAACATGGTGTTTTTATCCGCATGGACAATAACGTGGTGTTTTTATCCACATGGACAATAACATGGTGTTTTTTATCCACATGGACAATAACGTGGTGTTTTTTATCCACTTTGACAATAACGTGATTTTTAATCCACTTAGGCGATAACGTGGTGTGTGTATCCTCATGGACAATAACGTGGTGTTTTTATCTATATGGACAATAACGTAGTGTTTTTATCCATATGAACAATAACGTGGTTTTTAATCCACTTATGCGATAACGTGGTGTTTTTAATCCACATGGACAATAACGTAGTGTTTTTATACACATGGACAATAACGTAGTGTTTTTATCCATATTTTGCATGTCTGCTTCTGTCTTATAGTTTTCATGATGATTTTCATTGTCACGATTGACTGTTATAGAAAGAAAAACTGTAGTAAATGACGTCACTCAGAAGACGGTTACTCAACAAGTAAACTCCAGTACAATATCTTCTTCCCCTACATGTCAATAACCAAGGTATACGTGTCCACTTACTGAAGACACTTTAGGGCTCTATTTGGCCTCATTAACCATTTCCGAACCATTAAACTCTTCTCCTCAAGAATTAATGTGTTGGTTTAGACTGAATCGACTGAGGCAAAGTTGTGAACTACGCCATGTCATCAGGTTTACACTTTTGTATCTGTTGTCTCCGTAGTTAAAACGTGTCATGATGAAAGTCTAATTAAATAAGAACTTTGCAAAACATGAACCTTGTGTTCAAAGAGGTTGGGGGGGGGGGGGGGGTGTGACAGGTGATTATAAAAGTGACATTTTGTAACGCCGGAAACGTTGGCCCAACCTTGTTATGCATCTCAAGTTTAGTTTACCAACGATCTCATCTTAGGAAGATGCGATGGGCATCTGTCAGGCATGTCTTGAGGTGAGACAAAAGAATTTCAAAACAGACTCTTCTATGGGGAAAGTGGTAGAGGAAGACTCAGAGAAACACTGCAAAGAACGTTGATAAGAGAAGCAAAGACTGATTAGATAAGATTGGACATAACTCTAGGAATAGAAATAGGTGGCGGCGAACACAGCGAGCTCTAGCGGTGCTGGAAGGGTGGAGGTGAAGGTCAAGTTCAGCTTGGTCTAGTCGATAGATCATCGTACAAGCAACAAATGTTGTCTTTGTCTTTGACGTTTTTCAGCGTCAATGAAAAATGTAACGCTTGAGTCTCATTGTGTGACCTCTTGCAAGTGAAGGCTGCTATTTCATTAACTGATTGTCTTCTAGAATTACCGTTTCCTTTTTTCATGTGGTTTCTGAGAGGTAACATTCCCTAACGGACACTGTCATGTTACAAGTTAAGCTGCTGCTTTCTTGTTTCCTAATATGATCTAGCACTTTTGCGACTGCAACTATTTTCATTATATCCTCATATCTGATTCTGTCTCTACTTGTAAAATTCAACATTCTCTTGGGCATCTCTGTAGTTACGATTTTTTTATATTTTATTATGGCTTCTAATGTCGTGACGGTATGCATATTGTGTTGTGTAGTGCTTTCTTTTTATTACATGTTGCGTGTTGGTCTGTAATGTTGCATCCAATTTTCCAATTAAGTGAAATGTTTGCTTTGAATCATCTGCTGTCTTCCTACATATCTGCAGTCTGTCGTTTGCTTTATTGTTTATTATTATTATTATTATTATTATTATTATTATTATTATTATTATGGGGTTGGGGTGACTTCAAATGGATATTTAAGCTTCCTTTCTTTTATTCATACAATCATTACGTCCTCTGTCTCGTCGTTGCTGTTATATTGTGATTCTGGCATCTTCCTCTTCTTTCGTTCACATTTTCCTTTCAGCTTCGAGGTGTGATATTAATTGCGGAGTTTTTCTCTTGTATTGGTTTATCATGCTGTTATGTTCCTAGGGTCCTTGCACACTTTTCTCTTGTATTGGTTTGTCATGCTGTTATGTTTCCTAGGGTCCTTGCACACTTTTCTCTTGTATTGGTTTGTCATGCTGTTATGTTTCCTAGGGTCCTTGCACACTTTGCTCTTGTATTGGTTTCTCATGCTGTTATGTTTCCTAGGGTCCTTGCACACTTTCTCTTGTATTGGTTTGTCATGCTGTTATGTTTCCTAGGGTCCTTGCACACTTTGCTCTTGTATTGGTTTCTCCTGCTGTTATGTTTCCTAGGGTCCTTGCACACTTTTCTCTTGTATTGGTTTGTCATGCTGTTATGTTTCCTAGGGTCCTTGCATGCTTTGTTCTAGTATTGGTTTCTCCTGCTGTTATGTTTCCTAGTGTCCTTGCATACTTTGCTCTTGTATTGGTTTCTCCTGCTGTTATGTTTCCTAGGGTCCTTGCACCCTTTGTTCTTGTATTGGTTTCTCCTGCTGTTATGTTTCCTAGGGTCCTTGCACACTTTGCTCTTGTATTGGTTTCTCCTGCTGTTATATTTCCTAGTGTCCTTGCATACTTAGCTCTTGTATTGGTTTCTCCTGCTGTTATGTTTCCTAGTGTCCTTGCATACTTTGCTCTTGTATTGGTTTCTCCTGCTGTTATGTTTCCTAGTGTCCTTGCATACTTTGCTCTTGTATTGGTTCTCTGCTGTTATGTTTCCTAGGGTCCTTGCATGCTATTGTTCTAATGAATTAGACGTTGTTTATTTCTTTCGGAGTGTAATAAGAGAATGATGACAACCCTGCAAGCATGCACTAGCGAATAAAACCAGATCAATAACAACGACAAGAACATTATAGGTCAACTGTCGACATTACCTCCTGTAGATTTCTTCAATTTTTATTTTATTTTAAAGAATGGTATCTAAATTTGCTGCATACTAAACGTACGTGTAAAACCTGTTCTCTTTACCAATGCCAATTACGTTAAGTTCTTAATCCCTTGGTTAGCTCAATGAAAATCGTGCGCTATTACATTAAAACAATATTTGCAAATAACCAACCCTAACCTTCAGACTTGTTTCAGTGTACATTGACGTCATATATTGAAGTCAATGCTTCGTATTGCCTCCTCCTCTAGTTTGCCGATACATTATTATATATTAATATAATGCAAGAATATATAGAACAACAACAACTTAAATGATTTGGCCACCTGGTCAGAATGAATCCTCACCAATCACCATCAAGGGCGTTCTTCTCGAGAATGCATGGAAAAAGACCAAGAGGAAGACCCAGAAGAAGATGGATAGATACAGTGACAGAGACATGTAACAACAAAGGAAAATCACTAATTCAGACAATTCGAGCAGCACAAGAACGACAAATGATATAAACCACGACACCTTTTAGGTATCAGTGAAAGAGAAAAGAAGAAGAAGAAGAACATAATGCAAGGAGAGTTAACAAACTGACTACCATCGAGATCGGAGTCGCCGATTTTATTTTCGCGGCTTGCCACTACTAATGTTTGATGTTATTAAACCATTCAATTGTGAAAAAGGGGGAAATGGGGAAATTCTTATATTATTTTGTTGAAATATAACAATTGTAATCTGCCGCCATCTCAACTCACTATCATAAAGTCTTGCCGTCCCTGCCCGCCCCGTCCCCAAAGTCGTGCTTCGTCCACTACTTCTAACCCAGCAAAGTTAGCCTTGTCGTGTGGCCAAGCCATTTTATCAATTAATTGTTTTATATATTCCAAGTCGGGGGTTATTCCTAGGTTTTCTCTGAGTCCTTCATTTCTAATCTTGTCTCTCAGACTGTCTCCTGTCATTCGTCTAACACACTTCATCTCAGCAAATTTTTTTTTTTTTTTTTTTTTTTTTTGCGAATATTTTTTATTTCCTGTATTCCAAAGCTGTAAAATCAAACAGAAGAGAGAGGTTTGGACTTTGTATCCATTTTCAGCCACCAGCATAACAAATGTTCGTCTGCTCTATTATGAAGAGACTTTGATCCACTCTAATAATTCATTTCCCCCCTCCCCCCCCCCCCTCTTTTTTATTGTGTTTCCCCAAATAAGTGGAAAGCTCGTGTGCGTCATGCATATTTCATGTCATCTCAGGGCATTGAGCTCAGCAGTATGACTGTCACTTTACTTTTTGCTAAATATTATTTGTACGAGTATGTAAATATATGTAAACAAAGATCGTCAAATCATTGTGCAATTAGCACCATTATTGTTCAACAAGAAATAAAATTATAGGCAAAACGGGCACACTACAACTTAATCTTCATCCCAACGGTGGGCTACCAATGCCAGACCTAGACTCTAGACTCAAGAACAATAAGAAAAAAATAATCACTATGAGATTGAATGTATGGCGAATGATAGGAAACAGCCTGAGAGGTAAGATCTGAAATGATTAACTAACAGACAGCTAGGAATACTTTCCGCCATAGAATATATAAAGAAACAAAAATCAAATGGCTCGGCATAAGACAGAAAGATCAAAACACAACACAACAAGCATTTCATAAACATTAAGTATGTAGGAATCACTCCTGACTCTCACGTAAGTCAAAAGCATAACGACAGTTTAATCCTGGAATATCCGAGAGTCGACAATAAGCAATAAGAAAATACATCATCGACCATCGGTAAGTTACACCAGCCGCTTGTAATACCGACAGTTCAAAGGAAAGAAGTCCCAAGCCCGACCTATCTTTATAACTTATTATCAGTTTCTGATCCACTCCTTCCCGCCAAATTACGCATGCCAAAGCAGCTGGTACGCGAGTCTATATAAAAGGACGTTGCAATTACAAGCCATTTAGACTGGTGCCACCACGAAGAGGACATCAATGTAAAGGGTTGAAGCTAAGACAAGTGTGTATACTGGGTAGAGACCGTAAGATTCGACAAGAAATGATGTTTAGAAACTTATTCTTCTTCTTCTTCTTTCCTTCCTCATCTGCCTTTCAGCGTCGAGGGGAGATATAATTTGTGGTCTTTTGCTCTTCTGTTCGCTTCTGCTGCTGTTATGTTTCCTAGTGTTTCTAATATTCGATCGACCCATCTTTTTCGTGGTCGACCCTTGGGTCTGGTGTTCTCACAACATTTGTTGAAGGCTCGTTGTGTTGTGTTTTGTTCTTTCTGCCTTGTCACGTGGCCAACCCATTTTATCTGTTGTTTCCTTATATATTCTATGGCGGGGGCTATTCCTAGCTTTTTTCTCAGTTCTTCATTTCTGATCTTATCTCTCAGACTGTTTCCTGTCATTCGTCTAACATATTTCATCTCTGTAGAGGTTATTTTTCTTATTGTTCTTGCATCTAGGGTCCATTGGTAGCACAACGTTGGGATGAAGATTGTATTGTATAGTGCTCGTTTTGCCTCCAGAGTTATTTCCTTGTTAGACAATAGTGGTGATAACTGTCCAATGATTTGACAAGCTTTGTTGCATCTTGACTCTATCTCTGCTATTGGCGAATGATCGTTTGTCATTAGACTTCCTAGGTATTTGAATTCCTCTACTTGTTTTAGTTGTCTGCCTTCTATAGTTATGTTGATGTTCTGTTTATTTTTGGCGACATTCATGACTTCTGTTTTGTTGATGTTGATTTTCATGTTGTATTTTGTGCCTGCGAAAATGATGTGTAGAGTAAGTGTAGTTATTCTGTGCCGAATATATATTGTAAGAGTTCAATGCAGCAGGAGGTCGACGCCTGGGAGTCAAGACCCAGACGGGTCCACCTCCCTTCGAGTGTCAAGAAGCTAAAGGGGCGAAACACTTGCTCATCAGGGGTCAACTTCTGATGATCAGATTGCCCCATGCTGCGAATCTCTGTATAAAGTGTTTCCTATTACTAACATTACGAGAACACTAAATTCAAGGGTCGACCACGAAAAAGATGGATTGATGAAATATAACAAACACTAGGAATTATATGTGGATATTCGATGAGAAGTTAATTCGGTTGAATCCACTGGCATGGGCGGTTAAGTAATTATGGATTTCCATTTCGTTTTCAGTGATACCGGGACCTTCGAATAACCATAACTAGACACTAGGAAACATAACAGCAGCAGAGGCCAACAGAAGGGTATATATATATATAATACATACAAACATACATTCATATTTATATTGGTATGGATATATATATATATATATATATATATATATATATATATATGTCCGTGGATATAGATCTATTTTATGGATAAATAAAAAAGTAAAGTGCCCCCGTCACTCCAAGTAGTGTATAGGGAATATGGTGTTAGTGACCATAAATTTTACAGACCTTCGGTACATGATTTTTGGGGTAATGTGGTCGGTATTACGCCCGTGCCGTTTACTTTCTCAGAAAAAAATCCGGTACCCATTGAAGGCTGGGTGAACCCGGAATCCGTCGGTTGGGATAGAACCCTACCGTTATGTCCTTTGTAGTCCAGTTCACTAACCACTGAGCTAACGCGGCTCCCTTATTTTATGGGTATTTACATGTAAATTTTCCGGTCGGTATGTTGATGTTCTGTACCGGTACGTGAATGTAACAGACTATATTATATTGATCCGAGAACGTCATCATTTTCCCATGGCGTTACAGGGTAGCAGAAACTAACTATCCCACGACACATCTACCATATACATCTGATGGTTTGTGACGAAGGACTCTTGACCGGACCAGAAACTAACTATCCCACGACACATCTACCATATACATCTGATGGTTTGTGTGGAAGGACTCTTGACCGGACCAGAAACTAACTATCCCACGACACATCTACCATATACATCTGATGGTTTGTGTGGAAGGACTCTTGACGGGACCAGAAAAATAAAGGCCGCTTGGTGAAAGCAGTCGCCACGACGTGTGAGACTGGATTTGTTATTTCACAGAGGGTAACAGAGGTGTAGGAAAATAAAGGATGTAAGGAAAGTAAGGTCGGTATGGTTTATCCATGTTGTTGATTACCCTTCAATTGCAGCGACTGACTGCATGTGAGCCACTTTGTAAACATTGTATGAACGATAAACTCATTTTTTTTTAAAAAGTAAAGGCTTCTTCCACGCCTTGCTAGACTTATGGGAAATAGGGTAGTATCGACCATACCTTTTAATGGCATCGGCACATTTTTTATTTATATGGCCGTTGTTACGTAGACGTCATTTATTGTCAAGAAAAATAACACTGCTTCCAATTTTGAGATGCTGGGTCAACTTCGGAGCCTTGTCGGTCCTGGAAAAATTTCAAACGTCAAAGCTGTGCGCATTATCTTGGGGTGTACGAGAGACACTCTCTGTCTAGCAATGATGTATCTTCTCGACTTTCCAACCATGGATGACAGGATCAAGATCTGGAGGGCACGAGCATACCTGAAGATAAGTGAAGATAAAGAGAATCCATTGCATCATGAGCTCAACACAGGGAAGGTGCCAGGCTAAAAAGAGGCAAATCATGGATGGGCCGAGCAGGAGATGTCATCAATCAGATCTGTGGGCTTACCAATATCAACGCTGCGAGGAGTGGATACCGGTGCCTACGTCACTTAGGGGAACATTATCGTGTCACACTCGACAGGAGATGTTGGGAGGGAACAGGACTCAGTCGTGGTCAATGCGGAGGTCAACGGTCTCATCTCCGATAACACCGTTGAGAAAGATGCAGTCATCTCTACAGACGGATCTGTAATACGACACCAAAGGAATGCATGGACATTTGGGCACGCTCGGCAGGCAGAATAGTCAAGGAAGACAGTGGTGTATACGGCATGGCCACGAGTAGCATGACGATAGAGGTGATGGCAGTGACCAAAGCATTCAACTGGTTAGAGTCACAAGACTACACCTACTGAGTGATCCGATGAGCATGATAAGAAAAGTGGAGGCGGGATCTGTACGTATGTAATGGGTAGAGTCATTGCAGAAGTGAAAATTACGTTAGGTCACCTTTGTCTAACGTCCCAGGACACGCGGTAGTACAGGGAAATGAAAGAGCTGACAGGTTGGCAAGCTGCGCTATTGTTGAGGACGGTCAACCAATGTATCGGGTGTACATCATCAATGTCCTCCAGGAAGTTGGAAGGACACAGGACTTCGACAACCATGAGTCCACGCCACTCCTTCGGATGAAAAAGATGGGCGTTAAGATGGACACAGCCAGAAACGAGAAACTTAGTGGGCGTGTAAGAAGACTAATCAACCAACACAGAACTGGAGTCGTCAGTCGCTGGACACTTCGAGACTTGCTGAGGAGGGGATCTGAGCACCTTTGGACATGTTCGGAGTGCAATGATGATGACCGGCTAATAACTCAAAAACTCAATAAATTGCTCTAGTTTCCTAGAGCGACATTATTAGAAATTACGAAAAGAAATGCCAATGTTTTTTTCCCAAGAACAAAAGCAACATGTATGGATAATGTGGTCGGTAATAGGAATCATGAAGCCGATTCACCATGTTTGGGAATACAATTTGCACACATTTGTTCAATGGGCTATACGTATGTGTCCCCTTGAGGGTATTTATATGTGTTTCCATGAGGATATTTGTATGTGTTTCCATGAGGATAATTATATGTGTTTCCATGAGGATATTTGTATGTATCCCCGTGAGGATATGTGTATGTGTCCCAATAAGGATGTGTGTATGTGTCCACCATGAGGGTATGTGTTTCCACATTTCCATTTTAAAAAAAAAGTGAAGAAATGTGTGTGCGTATGCCCATGAGGATATGTGTGTGTCCATGAGGAGATTTATATGTGTCCATGAGGAAATGTGTGTGTGTGTGTGTGTCCATGAGAAGATTTATGTGTGTCCATGAGGAGATGTGTGTGTGCATGTCTATGTCAGTCATGTGTCATATCTTTGTATGTGTATATCTATGTCGGTCATATCTCATATTTTTGTGTGCATGTCTATGTTAGTCATGTGTCATATCTTTGCGTGTATGTCTGTGTTAGTCATATCTTATATCATGATGTGTGTTAGTGTTAGTCATGCCTCGTATCGTTGTGTGCATGTCTGTGTTAGTCACACCTCATATCTTTGTGTGCATGTCTGTGTTAGTCACCTCTAGTGACTCGGGCAGATGGTGCTCGTAAACCTGGGAGGGCCGACCATCTAAGGGCAGAATCCCCCTACAGAAAAGACAATCTGCTGCCTTACAGGAAGATTGGGGACAATCAAGGGCTAAGGAAAGCAAACCTGAATAAAATGCTGGCTGAAATCGGATGCACTGGGCCACTGGCGCAGAACACAGTGCAACGTTTTAACGGGTGTTCAATCAGAGTGGATCTGGCAGACTCTAATTGTGATGTTCTGTCTGTGAGGGCTATCAACACACTTAACCTGACAGCTGACTTCATGTGAGAGTCTGGAATCCTACTCTGATTGAGGCCTGATCGCAGAGAGAGAGAGAGAGAGAGAGAGAGAGAGAGAGAGAGAGAGTGAGAGAGAGTGAGGAGATATGTGTGTGTCCATGAGGACATTTATGTGTGTCCATGAGGAGATGTATGTGTGTCCATGAGGAGATGTGTGTGTGTCAATGAGGAGATTTATGCGTGTTCATTATATTATTGTGTGTCCATGAGGAGATTTATATGTGAGTCAATGGGGAAATTTATGTGTATCTATGAGAAGATTTATGTGTATGATCCCAGCAGGAGATTTATATATGTCCTGGTGAAGATTTATCTTTGCGCACGAGGGGATTTATATGTATGTTCATGAAAAGATTTGTATGTGTGTCCATGAAGGGATTTATATGTATATCCGTGAGCAGATTTGCAAGTGTGTTCTAGAAGAAGATTTGTATTTGTATCCATGAGGATATGTGTCCATGGGAAGATGCATGAGTGCCCGTGGACATGTTGTAGAACAACATCAAATCACAGAAATGAGAAAAGCACTAATTTTGTCACTCCTGTTTCGAGAGCTTTCCAGATGTTCGCGTGGAACCCGAGGACAAGGACAGCCTATAGGGCGAATGAGTTGAGAGTACCGCATGTTTATAGTTCTACTAAGACAAAGTAAGCGTGACAGAGATCTGAATATGTCATCGATAAATCAAGTAGCACAGTTCTAGAACTTTCGGTCAAGTACCTTGTTTTCAGACGTCAAATTAATCAAGTCTGTGTTTGAGGACAATCATCTTAGTTGTTGACTCCGTCCGGCTTGTGACTGGCATTGTTCTCACGTTGATGAGTTCATGTAGAGAGGAAGAGATCTCATGCAGGTCACTTTTTAACCCTCTGGAGCACAGTGTAATGTATTCCAAGAAATAGTAGCTGCCCTCGTGATGTAGAGGCGTGGCCATGGAACATCCTGGACGTGACATTTCTTGAGTACAAGCCTGCACACAAACTTGCTTGTCGTTAAGTATTTTATTTCAGACCCATTTTATATTCATATTAACTTGTAAATGTGTTGAGTTTAAATTACAGTGACATGTTTCTAATTGCAGTTTGAGAATAGATAATTTGTTGGTTTTTTTCTGAATTTATTTTCAATTGATAATTGTTCTATCTTTTTCAACATTATTTGTGAATATTGTAAGTGCAAGGATGTGTCAGAGAATCTTCACAAATAATTCAGTCAAGTGGAAATCAATACAGAGTATGATCATTAGAATGTGGTCACTAACATCATAATCCCTACAAGCAATGACTTTCGCAATCATCCTCTCATCTCTCCGTGATAGGCCTCTTTATTATTTTTCGCTTGATGTTCAGTTTTGTTGTTCAAAGTACAATCTGCGGTAACATTGATGTTCATACAAACCTTAACTTCAGAAGGTGGAACTCTTCAGGTTTATTCGGCCTCAAAGATTAGCACCAGAGATTTTCTGCGACAATCATACGCCTGTCTCATCAGTGTGCTTTTGTTCATTAACAAATATGGGCGCTAACTTCAAATTGCCTTTACCTATTACGAGGTTGAGAGAACCGTTGCTGCTAGTATATGTGTGACGTTTTATCGACATGAGTGACACACAAAGAAAACTATCCATTGTAAAGCAGGTGTGTCAGTTTCGACAGGTAATTCCCATTCCTTAGTTTCTAGTTACGCCCTTACATTTCAACTTGCGTTACTGACTTAATATCCTGTACTTGAATTCTCCAACGACAATTAGTTGTTAGGTTTATTGTTTTTGTTATATCGTTTACAAGTCCATCACATCTGTTCTTCATTGTAGCCATTGTACATCGTGGCTTGCGTCACTGCTGTTTCTTATGCAACTTGGAGGAGAGTGGACTTGTGACTGTCGCAACGGGCTGGGTATTTGCGTCTGAATCTCGCTTGTTGTCTTGTCCAACCTCCTTCAGCTGTGTTCCTAGAGAAAATAGGATTCAATTCCTGTGGGAAAACAGGGTGAACGATTTGAGTTAGGCTTGAGCATAAGTGACTACAAGACTTAGATGATTGTGCTCGTCATGTATCATTAGCATCTCACATCTTTTCTTATTGTTGATAGCATGACAAGAAATACACCAAGTCTTGATATTATTCATCTCTTGCATCCATCCATTATTACAATAATATATTCCAATGAACCTGCTTGAGTTCAATTCATTTATTCATTAATCTTATAACCTTGGCTGGGGGCAGTAGTTGGTGCAGTAAATGGGGCTGTAGTTGGGGTAGTAATTGGTGCAGTAGTTCGAGTAGTAATTAGGGTAGTAATTAGGACTGTATATGGGACCGCAGTTGGGGCAGTAATTGAGGCTGTAGTTGGGGTTGTAATTGGGGCTGTAATTGGGGCAGTAATTGAGGCTGTATTTGGGGTTGTAATTGGGGCTGTAATTGGGCAGTAATTGAGGCTGTAGTTTGGATTGTAATTGGGGCTGTAATTGGGGCAGTAATTGAGGCTGTAGTTGGTGTTGTAATTGGGGCAGTAATTGAGGCTGTAGTTGGGGTTGTAATTGGGGCTGTAATTGGGGCAGTAATTGAGGCTGTAGTTGGGTTGTAATTGGGGCTGTAATTGGGGCAGTAATTGAGGCTGTAGTTGGGGTTGTAATTGGGGCTGTAATTGGGGCAGTAATTGAGGCTGTAGTTGGTGTTGTAATTGGGCTGTAATTGGGGCAGTAATTGAGGCTGTAGTTGGTGTTGTAATTGGGGCTGTAATTGGGGCAGTAATTGGGGTAGTAATTGGGACTGTAGTTGGGGCGGTAATTGAGGTAGTAATTAGGGAAGTAATTGTGGCTGTACTTTGACTGCAGTTGGGGCAGTAGTTGGGACAGTAATTGGATCAATAATTCGGGCAGTAAGTGGGGCAGTAATTTGGGCTGTAGTCGGGGTAGTAATTAGGGAAGCAGTTGGGGCAGTAATTGGGGTTGTAGTTGGGGCTGCAGTTGGTGTAGTAATTGGGGCTGTATTTTGGGTAGTAATTGGGGATATAGTTGAAGCGGTAAAGAGGGCAGTAATTGGGGCTGTAGTTAAGGTAGTAATTTGGGCTGTTGTTGGGGCTGTAGTTGGGGCAGTAATTGGAGTTGTAGTTGGGGGTAGTAATTGGGGCTGTAGTTGGGGCTGTAGTTGGGGTAGTAATTGGGACTATAGTGGGACTGTAATTGGGGTAGTAATTGCGGTAGTAATTGGGGCTGTAATTGGAACAATAATTAGAGCAGTAATTAGGGTTCTAGAAATAGAGGTAGTAATTGGGTAGTAATTGGGGTAGTAATTGGGGTAGTAATGGGGTAGTAATTGGAGCCGCAGTTGGGCAGTAATTGGGGCTGTAGTTGGTGTAGTAATTGGAGCTGCAGTTCGGGCTGTAGTTAAGGTAGTAAATGGGGCTGTAATTGGGGCAGTAATTGAGGCTGTATTTGGGGTTGTAATTGGGGCTGTAATTGGGGCAGTAATTGAGGCTGTAGTTGGGATTGTAATTGGGCTGTAATTGGGGCAGTAATTGAGGCTGTAGTTGGTGTTGTAATTGGGGCAGTAATTGAGGCTGTAGTTGGGGTTGTAATTGGGGCTGTAATTGGGCAGTAATTGAGGCTGTAGTTGGGTTGTAATTGGGGCTGTAATTGGGGCAGTAATTGAGGCTGTAGTTGGGGTTATAATTGGGGCTGTAATTGGGGCAGTAATTGAGGCTGTAGTTGGTGTTGTAATTGGGGCTGTAATTGGGGCAGTAATTGAGGCTGTAGTTGGTGTTGTAATTGGGGCTGTAATTGGGGCAGTAATTGGGGTAGTAATTGGGACTGTAGTTGGGGCGGTAATTGAGGTAGTAATTAGGGAAGTAATTGTGGCTGTACTTTTGACTGCAGTTGGGGCAGTAGTTGGGACAGTAATTGGAGCAATAATTCGGGCAGTAAGTGGGGCAGTAATTTGGGCTGTAGTCGGGGTAGTAATTAGGGAAGCAGTTGGGGCAGTAATTGGGGTTGTAGTTGGCTGCAGTTGGTGTAGTAATTGGGGCTGTATTTTGGGTAGTAATTGGGGATATAGTTGAAGCGGTAAAGAGGGCAGTAATTGGGGCTGTAGTTAAGGTAGTAATTGGGCTGTTGTTGGGGCTGTAGTTGGGGCAGTAATTGGAGTTGTAGTTGGGGGTAGTAATTGGGGCTGTAGTTGGGGCTGTAGTTGGGGTAGTAATTGGGACTATAGTTGGGACTGTAATTGGGGTAGTAATTGCGGTAGTAATTGGGCTGTAATTGGAACAATAATTAGAGCAGTAATTAGGGTTCTAGAAATAGAGGTAGTAATTGGGGTAGTAATTGGGGTAGTAATTGGGGTAGTAATTGGGGTAGTAATGGGGTAGTAATTGGAGCCGCAGTTGGGGCAGTAATTGGGGCTGTAGTTGGTGTAGTAATTGGAGCTGCAGTTCGGGCTGTAGTTAAGGTAGTAATTGGGGCTGTAGTTAAGGTAGTAATTGGAGCTGCAGTTCGGGCTGTAGTTAAGGTAGTAATTGGGCTGTATTTGGGGTAGTAATTGGGTCTGTAGTTGGGGTAGTAAGTGGGGCTGTAGTTGGGGTTGTAATTCGGACTGTAGTTGGGGCTGTAGTTGGGGCTGTAGTTGTGGTAATAATTGGGGCAGTAATTGGGACTGTAGTTGGGGCTGTAGTTGGGTAGTAATTGGAGCTGTAATTGGAGCAATAATTAGGGCAGTATTTGGGGCAGCAGTTGGGGCAGTAATAGGGGCTGTAGTTTGGGTAGTAATTGAGGATGTAGTTGAAGCAGTAATTGGGCTGTAGTTAAGGTAGTAATTGGGGCTGTAGTTGGGGCTGTAGTTACGGTAGTAATTGGGGCTGTAGTTGGGGCTATAATTGGGGCTATAGTTGGGCTGTAGATAAAGTAAAAATTGGGGCTGTAGTTGGGGTAGTTATTGGGTTATAGTTGGGGCTGTAGATAAAGTAAAAATTGGGGCTGTAGTGGGTTAGTAAGTGGGGCTATAGTAGGGGCTGTAGTTGGGGAAGTAATTGGTGCTGTAGTGGGGCTGTATTTGGGGCTGAAGTTGGGGCTGTAGTTGGGGTAGTAATTAGGGCTGTTGTTGGGGTAGTAACTGGGGCTGTAGTTGGGTAGTAATTGGGGCTGTAGTTGGGGTAGTGATTGGGGCTGTAGTTGGGGCAATAATTGGGGCTATAGTTCGGGTAGTAATTGAAGTTGTAGTTGGGGTAGTAGTTGGGGTTGTAGTTTAGGCTGTAATTGGGGCTGTAGTTGGGGCTATAGTTGGGGCTATAGTGGGGTTGTAATTGGGGCTATAGTTGGGGTAGTAATTGCGGCAGTATTTGGGCTATAGTTGGTGTAGTAATTGGGGCTGTAGTTGGTGTAGTAATTAGGTCTGTAGTTGGGGCAGTAGTTGGGGTAGTAGTTGGGGTTGTAGTTGGGGCTGTATTAGGGTTAGTAATTGGGACTATAGTTAGGGCTGTAGTTGGGGTAGTAATTGGTGCTGTAGTTGGGGCTGTAATTTGGCTGTAGTTGGGATTGTAGTTGGGGTAGTAATTGGGGCTGTATTTGGGGCTGTAGTTGGGGTAGTAATTGGGGCTGTAGTTGGGGCTGTAATTGGGTCTGTAGTTGGGACTGTAGTTGGGACTGTAGTTGGGGTAGTAATTGGGGCTGTAGTTGGGGCTGTAGTTGGGGAAGTAATTGGGGCTGTAGTTGGGGCTGTATTGGGGCTGTAGTTGGGGCTATATTGGGGTAGTAATTGGGCTGTGGTTGGAGATGTAGTTGGAGCTGTAATTGGGATAGTAATTGGGGCTGTAGTTGGGGTGGCAATTGGGGCTGTAGTTGGGGCTATATTTGGGGTAGCAATTGGGGCTGTAGTTGGGGTAGTAATCGGGGCTGTAGTTAGGGTAGTAATGGGGCTGTATTTGGGGTAGTAATTGGGGCTGTAGTTGGGGTAGTAGTAAGGGTTGTAGTAGGGGTAGTAATTGAGGCTGTAGTTGGGGCTTTAATTGGGGCTGTAGTTTGGGTAGTAATTGGGGCTGTAGTTGGGGCAGTAATTGGGGTTGTAGTTGGGGCTGTAGTTGGGGTAGTAATTGGGGCTATAGTTGGGACTGTATTTGGGGCTGTAGTTGGGGTAGTAGTTGAGGTTGTAGTTGGGGCTATAGCTGGGTAGTAATTCGGGCTGTAATTGGGGCTGTATTTGGGGTAGTAAATGGGGCTGTAATTAGGGCTGTAGTGGAGTAGTAATTGGGGCTGTAGTTAGGGCTGTAGTTGGAGTAGTAATCGGGGCAGTAATTGGGGCTGTTATTGGGCTGTAATTGGGGCTGTAGTTAGGGCTGTAGTTGGAGTAGTAATCGGGGCAGTAATTGGGGCTGTAATAGTATATTATGTACCCATATAATAGTATGCTAAGCACATAAGTTTGATATATTAAGAGTTTGGTCTTCAGTGTTAGTTTCGTGTTGTTCCAGGCCGTTCTGTGAGTTTGCCGAAAGTCGTAGCTGCCAACCAATTCGGCTGTTTATTTCATCATCAAGAGAAGTGGTTTGCGAAATTGTGGATCCAAGATACGTGAATTTTTAACTGATTCTAGTGGCCATTTTTTTAAAGTGATTATTAAAGGTTTGATGTCGCCTTGACTTAGTATACTGTTTTCTGAACATTAATTGACAGTAAAAAAGGTTGCATGCTTTATCCAGGTTGTTGATCAATGATTTAGGGTGGCTTCACTATGAGCGACTAGGGCTGCATCGTCAGCAAATAAAAATTCGTTAAGTAGGGCAAAATTTGTTTTCGTTTTTGGTCTTAGTCGTATTAAGTTGAAGAGTGAGACATCTGATCTTGTGCGGATGTAAATATCTCCTGAACTGTTTTCGAAGGCGTAATTTAGAAGTGCAGCAAAAAATATACCAAAAAGGGCGAGGTCGAGTAGACATCCCTGGGGGGGCCTCGGTAGCC
The DNA here is from genome assembly GCA_032433765.1 of Megaustenia siamemsis. Lineage (NCBI taxonomy): Eukaryota > Metazoa > Mollusca > Gastropoda > Stylommatophora > Ariophantidae > Megaustenia > Megaustenia siamemsis. The sequence continues at coordinate 48,326,475 of JAVIAB010000088.1, forward strand.
TAGTTGGGAAAACCACCCGACTGGACTACCAACGTTTGGAAAACCTGTGTTCGATTCCCGCTGGGAGCAGTGTGAATTGTGCTCGTGGTTAGAAAAAAAAAAATACCCCCACGGTAGACTCAGCCGTTGGCAGAAATGGGAACCAGTGTATTACCCGGGGAAGGTGATGAATGTCGCCTCGTATCGTGAGTTTCGATGCTTGAAGCGACACTATCCAGAAATCTCCGAACATTTCTGAATAGGCTACCACATATGGGTGGAAACTCGCGTACTAAGACGCCGGTTCAAGTCTCGTACTTACCATTACCTTTACACACCTTAATATCCCGTTATTGGTTTTAAAACTTTCGTATGAACTCCAATCAACGTTGATTTTAGCATTCATGTTTTCAAGAAAACAACATAATCAGCTTAAGTAGTTTAGGTGGGCAGTCTATGCTTCAATTCAATAATTCAATACAAGGTCCTCTATATCAGTAAACTCCATCAATAAGGGGAAGACGGTGATCTTTGCCTCTGTTAGCCAGCTTGTTCTGACACAGGTTGTTTCCAGGAAGATCGATTAGGATGCCAAGTCAAGGTTTTCGTCCAATGTTGCGGCGCCTACGCTGCGGTGGCGACGGAAAGCCGCAAGTTTTAACTGAAGTTCATGCTTCCAGTAGTCATGGAAGTGCTATTAGTGGTAGCAGTAGTCATGGAAGTGCTATTAGTGGTAGCAGTAGTCATGGAAGTGCTATTAGTGGTAGCAGTAGTCATGGAAGTGCTATTAGTGGTAACAGTAGTCATGGAAGTGCTATTAGTGGTAGCAGTAGTCATGGAAGTGCTATTAGTGGTAGCAGTAGTCATGGAAGTGCTATTAGTGGTAGCAGTAGTCATGGAAGTGCTATTAGTGGTAACAGTAGTCATGGAAGTGCTATTAGTGGTAGCAGTAGTCATGGAAGTGCTATTAGTGGTAGCAGTAGTCATGGAAGTGCTATTAGTGGTAGCAGTAGTCATGGAAGTGCTATTAGTGGTAACAGTAGTCATGGAAGTGCTATTAGTGGTAGCAGTAGTCATGGAAGTGCTATTAGTGGTAGCAGTAGTCATGGAAGTGCTATTAGTGGTAGCAGTAGTCATGGAAGTGCTATTAGTGGTAGCAGTAGTCATGGAAGTGCTATTAGTGGTAACAGTAGTCATGGAAGTGCTATTAGTGGTAGCAGTAGTCATGGAAGTGCTATTAGTGGTAGCAGTAGTCATGGAAGTGCTATTAGTGGTAGCAGTTGTCATGGAAGTGCTATTAGTGGTAACAGTAGTCATGGAAGTGCTATTAGTGGTAGCAGTAGTCATGGAAGTGCTATTAGTGGTAGCAGTAGTCATGGAAGTGCTATTAGTGGTAGCAGTAGTCATGGAAGTGCTATTAGTGGTAGCAGTAGTCATGGAAGTGCTATTAGTGGTAACAGTAGTCATGGAAGTGCTATTAGTGGTAACAGTAATCATCATGTGCCATACCGGTCGGCTTAGGCGATCATGTCTTCCATAATTTTCTGTCCACAGTACATCGTATCAATTCTGGTGTTGGCTGTTTTCCGTGTCATAACACCAAGCTACTATATACTATTTTCTCTCTTTGTCGTCCTCGCTCTCTCTTTCCCTGTACTTTCCCAGTTATAACCAAGTATCCCAATTCTTCTCTTCTTATGATGTACCAGAAAATGTCAATTGTTTTTTTTTTCTGATGTTTTTATGAGTTTCTTTTTTTGTGTGCTGGCCTCCTTGAGAATTCCTCATTGGTCTTTTTATCTATCCATGGAACTCTCAACATAATCCTGAGAAATCCCACCTATGTGGCTTCTAATTGTCTTTTTCATTTGTTTGTCTGTTGTCTATGATTCGCTTCCATAAGTCAGAATTCGCTTCATTGATGAACTGCCTTTCTCACTTCCATTGACGTAGACTGCACCTGTTTGGGTGGTCGTATTGAAAGTAAATGACAGGGTTCGAGGTTGTAGGGCTCAGATTTGGCACAACGGTTCCCTCGTCTCAAGCTGTGTATATCAGGCCAACAACAACCAGACAAAGGGAGAGAAGCATGTATTAGTGAAATAGTCCGCAAGATATAAAAGTGATGGCAATTGTTTTAACTTAATGAAGACACAAATATATAGACTTAACGAAATGGCAAATATATCGACGCAAATATTGCCTTGTCATTCCAAACAACAATGAGATTTCGGGGCACATTAAAAGACACATCATCCTACTAAAAGTAAACTTCGAAGGGAAAATACAATTTTTTTTTTTTTTAGAAGTAGTAGTAGTAATAGAGTAGTACTGAGTGTATTAGTAGTAAGAGTATAGATTTTTATTATTTTTTTTTTTTTTGGGGGGGGGGGAATTTTTATTTTCCAGAATTTTATTTATTTCATAAAAGGGGAACCATTTCATAAATTATTTTGTGTTTGTTGCCTTCAGAAGGGCATGAGGGTGTCACTGATAGTTGGCCTCTGGGTCGTCGAAATGTTTCCAATCTCCACTTCCCAGTCGTGGTACTCTGTATCTGTATCTGAATAGTAGTTGTGTTTGTCCATTGGTGTTCTTCGTTTTGTGGAATTTCTTGTGCTGGTTGTGTGCTGTGATTCTGTATTTCTAGAAGTTTCTGTCTTCTAGGCTCTCTCTTTGGAAAATGTGGATGTGGGCGTCTGGGTTTTGTTCTGTGAGTCTGCTGCTGTGTGTCATCCTTGGTACTTGTACTGTTTCTTTTTGTTTAGAGTTACGTTTCTTTTTTGTAGGTAGCGGGCTGTGTCATTGACTGCTGGTGCTGCGGTAGTTGTATTTGGATCGATGGTCTGGATCGGTTTAGTAAGGACTGGTTCCTCGACTGTCTTGACATCGTGTTCTTCTGCCTGGCAGGTTTACAGAGAGCTTGATTACCACCCTTCATGGTTGTAACCCTCATAACGGGGGTAATCTCGAAGGTCGTACACGAAAGTTCCGCTGAATGGAAGTGGCTGTTCCTCATCACCACTACAGCCATCCTTCTGTGTATGGTAGTTTGTTTCCTCGTTTTGTGGAAGTTCTTGTGTTGTGTGCATTCCTGTACTTCTGAAAGTTGCTGCCTTCTAGGTTCCTCTTCTGCATTTGTTGATGTGGGCATCTGGGTTTTCGTTCTGGAAATCTGCTGCTGTGTATGGTCTTTTGTTGTTTGTTCTATTTTCCTTTTTTCGAGCTTCGTTTCTTCTTCGTAGGTGGTTGGGGTGTGTCGTTGACTGCTTCTTCTGTTGCTGCTGTATCTGTTGTCTTGTTATCGCAGGTCTGTACTGGATCTGTACAGACTGGTCCCTCGACTGTCGCCTGCAGTCTCAGGCCTGGCTTCTTGGGGCACCGGTTTTCCCAATGTGTATCCAGTCCACAGTGAGGACATCGTGTTCTCCTGCCTGGCAGGGTAACAAAGAGCTTGATCGTTTCGGTGGTTGTTCCTTTCATTTTTATGTTGATGTAGTGGGGTATCTTTACATGTGGGGTTGGCTTGTACCAAAACATCCACTTGTCTGCTCGGTAGGTGTCCTGTTTTACTTGGGCCTCCTTGTCCCCTGTAATTCCGTACACAAGTTTCTGTATTATTTTTTGTTTTAAGGTTGGCGGTATCCATTGGATGCACCCTCTTAACTGCTCCTTCTCTTGGTGGCATATCACCATTGTGATATTGGGTTCCTTTAATTGGATAGTCTTGTTCTCGAGCTCCTTGTAGTTTTGCTTATGAGCTTCCGGTTTTAAAGTGAAAAACCACTTCCTTGTATCGTTGAAGCGATAGACGGTGTTTATACCGTTGAGCATAACCCCAGCGGGGCCTATGAGTATACTCGTCAACATAGAAACGGTAATTCTTGAGACGTCTGGGCCGTCGATAGTGGCCATCAATGTGTCTTTCTCGTGTTTGTTCTCTAAATTGACTTCGTAGGTTGGAATTTCCCACTCAGTTGGCGACATCTGGACCTGTTCTGTTCTCATTTTTTCCTTTTGTGTGTTGGTGGTTGGTTTGTGTTTAAAATACAAAGGGAAAATACAAGGTAAAAGAGGCAGAGGCAGACCAAGACTAACATGGACGAGCAGCATCAAAAGATGGACAAGTCAGCCTATGACAACCTGCACTATTAAAGCAAGAGACAGAGAGCGAAATGGCGCTTTTACTTTTTTTTCAGTGCCTGTGAATCCAACATGTCCAGACATGTCTATTTCTTAGTAACATCGGAGTCATCAGAAGTAAACAGCTTGTTGGTTAGTTAGATAATAGAAATAATATTGTAATGCGTGATCTGTAAACTAGCGATAATACAACGCCTACCACAGCCACGAGAAAACTGAAGAGATTGACAGAGTTACGTGCCCACAGTACGTCCCTTCAGAGATACCCGGAACTGTAGCCTCGATGTCCACAACTGACATGAACAGCGATCATTCAGCAAAAGATACGGATCTTTGTGCTCCGCATTCTGTTACAATGGGAAGTGATATGAATCTTATAAACTGTGGAGGAGTCGATCCAAAGAACAACAGATATCCACACTGCATCGTATGGACGCCTATTCCATGTTTAACGTAATCACTGTTGTTTCTTTCTAACTCGTAGTGATTGTTTACATACAACCTATTCTCGATATGTACTCAAAAGTAAAGCCGTTATTATGGGATAAATAGATACTTCACTTAAGCTGAGAGACTAAGATTATAATATTTTATGCTTCCGTTTATTTATTTATTTTTTGTTTTGGTATATTAAAATAAGTTTGAAGTGTATATGATTTTCGTTTGCGTTGCGCTGCTATAGACTATACTTCTTATAGGGTAGATTAAAGTAGAGTACCGGTACCGTGTACGGTACGGTCAGTACCCCGTCACGCCAAGCCAAGTGGCATATTTATATAATATATGAGTATAGGGAGTATTGTGTTAGTGACCATAATTTTACAGACCTTCGGCACATGATTTTTGGGATAATGTGGTCGGTATTACGCAATTGTCGTTTTACTTTCCCCCCCAAAAAGTCCGGTACCTAGGTACTTTGGCTTTTTTTTCAAAATAATTTCTAATAATTGAAACCAGGATAGCTAAATAGCCCTCGAAGTGAGTAAAACAGTGATACCTGAATCATGTTTGTACGACAATTAGAAAAAAAGTTACGATTTTTTAAGTGAATTATTTCTGTGTTAAATGATGCAAAGAAGAAAAAACCATAGCGCCAGGTTGGCCATGCAAAAAGAAAGCCAAATTTTAAATAAGAAGCCAAATTTTTTTTTTTATTAAATTAAAATTATTATCATTACATTTGGTGTACATTTTCAAAATAATCATTATATTTGGTGTACAATAAAAAAAAATAATACTTTTTATTTGATTTGCGTCAAAAATAAGTCATTTAAATTGATTTATATCAAAGTAATGGTAATTTTCAGGAATTTACGTCAAAAATAACAGTAATTCTCTGCAATTTATGTAAGAATAATTATAAATTTCTATGATTCACATAAAAATAATACTGAATTTCTGCTAAAGAAGTCACATCATTATTATTGTTATTTTATGTGTATAAGAAGTATAATTTTATTATTAATTTTTTTTTTATTCATTAAAAAAAATATATGTATACAGTATATAAATAAAAAAAAACTTTCAATTCAATAATTGGGAATATTTATTAATATTAGGCAACTGGAAATACTACATTTTAAATTAAATATAACTAACTTATAACTATAATAAAAAAAAAACGTTGAGTGAGTCTGAGTTAGAGGCACTTGATGATGGTTGAAGAGACCAAGCATGGGGGAAAACCGGAAATTTTGTATAATGATGGTGTGGTCGTTCAAATGCCAATAATTTCAATAGGGGCTATCATATCCATTTAAAATTTCCCACAAATATGTAGAAGTGGTTATAGAATCAGGTTATCTTTATTATTTAAACCTACGTTCGCAGGATTTTTTTCTGCAATGACTTAAGTTCAACAGTGGACATAGTCTTTGATCCCAGCTGGATCGCCGCCATGCTACCAATGGGGAAAATTTTCGATAATGGTGAGATTATTCAAATGCCGATAATTTCAATAGGGGCTATCATATCCATTTAAAATTTCCCACAAATATGTAGAAGTGGTTATAGAATCAGGTTATCTTTATTATTTAAACCTACGTTCGCAGATTTTTTTCTGCAATGAATTTAAAGTTCAACATTCGAAATAGTCGCCGATCGGCCATGTTATTTATATGGAGCGAGCAGGGGCATCAATTTTCGCGATTGCCGCAACATCCTAACACGAATCATTTGAAATTTCACACACTTATGTAAAAATGGACGCTAAATCTAAATATCCATATTATTTTACTGCGTCATGCTTTTTTTCGGGTGAAAATATGATGAGACCATCGTATGTAGCTGGAACATGCGTTGTAAGACAAAAATACAATCGTTTTAGATCACTTCCGACTTTTTAAATAGGCGGACGGAACTCTCATTGTTAGGAAACAACTTAAGTTTCGTATAAATAGCTTCCGGAAACATCATCGGAAAACGATTTGCATATACGATGTAAAAATTCGGATTTTTTTCAGACGGCTCCTGGCCACATATATTTACTTAAGTGACGTCATAACCGGTAACGGCGTCTATGGAGATATCGAAGTACCTATGGTACCCATTAAAGTTAAAGGCTGGGTGAACCGGAAGCCGTCGGTTGGTATGGTATCGAACACTACCTCTTGTCCTTTGTAGTCCAGTTCACAAACCAGTGAGCTATCGCGGTCCAGTTCACAAACCACTGAGCTATCACAGTCCAGTTCACAAACCACTGAGCTATCGCTGTCCAGTTCACAAACCACTGAGCTATCGCTGTCCAGTTCACAAACCACTGAGCTATCGCGGCCCAGTTCACAAACCACTGAGCTATCGCGGCCCAGTTCACAAACCACTGAGCTATCGCGGCCCAGTTCACAAACCACTGAGCTATCGCGGCCCAGTTCACAAACCACTGAGCTATCGCGGCCCAGTTCACAAACCACTGAGCTATCGCGGCCCAGTTCACAAACCACTGAGCTATCGCGGCCCAGTTCACAAACCACTGAGCTATCGCGGTCCAGTTCACAAACCACTGAGCTATCGCGGTCCAGATCACAAACCACTGAGCTATCGCGGTCCAGTTCACAAACCACTGAGCTATCGCGGTCCAGTTCACAAACCACTGAGCTATCGCGGTCCAGTTCACAAACCACTGAGCTATCGCGGCTCCCAGATATAATTTATAAATAATAATAAATGTCTCTCTGCGATCAGGACTCAATCAGAGTAGGATTCCAGACTCTCACATGAAGTCAGCTGTCAGGTTAAGTGTGTTGATAGCCCTCACAGACACAACATCACAATTAGAGTCTGCCAGATCCACTCTGATTGAACACCCGTTAAAATTTTGCACTGTGTTCTGCGCCAGTGGCCCAGTGCATCCGATTTCAGCCAGCATTTTATTCAGGTTTGGTTTCCTTAGCCTTTGATTGTCCCCAATCTTCCTGCAAGGCAGCAGATTGTCTTTTCTGTAGGGGGATTCTGCCCTTAGATGGTCGGCCCTCCCAGGTTTACGAGCACCATCTGCCCAAGTCACTAGAGGTGACTAACATAGACATGCACACAGCGATACGAGGCATGACTAACACTGACACACATCAAGATATGAGATATGACTAACACAGACATACACGCAAAGATATGACACATGCATAACATAGACATGCACACAAAGATTTGAGATATGACTAACATAGACATGCACACACAAAGATATGAGATGTGACTAACATAGCCATGCACACTAGGATATGAGATGTTAGAGACACAGACATGCACACACAAAGATATGAGATATGACTAACATAAACATGCACACAAAGATATGAGATATCACTAACCCAGACATGAACACACAAAGATATGACACATGACTAACACAGATACACACTAAGATATGAGATATGACTAAACACAGACACACATAAAGATATGATACATGATTAACACGGACACACCAAGATATGAGATATGACTAACATGACACACACTGAGATATGAGCCATGGCTAGCACTGAAACACATTAAGATATGAGCCATGGCTTCACGGAAACACACCAAGGTATGAGCCATGACTAGCACGGAAATACACTAAGATATGAACCATGGCCAGCACAGACACACACTAAGATATGAACCCTGGCCAGCACAGACACCTACCAAGATATGAGCCATGGCTAGCACAGATATACACTAAGATATGAACCATGGCCAGCACAGACACACACTAAGATATGAATAATGGCCAGCCCAGAAACACACTAAGATATGAGCCATGGCTAGCACATACACCCACTAAGATATGAGCTACGACTAGCACGGATATACACTGAGAATTGAGCCATGGCTCAATTCAAGAGAAGCAGAAGAGGAGGTAGAAGAGCAGCGATCGCGAAAGGTATCCATATGCTTGGGTTTGTTGAAGTCGGCAGACCCTTCTGAACGTGGGAATCATCGACATACGAGACGCATGCCAAGGTTAACTGTTCACAAGTTCCGTTCAAACAGTTGTCCGGAGATTTAAGGGTGCAGTCTGACCCGTAGAACGTTCCCTTGCATGTACAGTTCCCGGTTGACTGTTCACAGGTGTCATTTAAACAGTTGTCCGGACATTTGAGAGTGCAGTCTGACCCCTAGTACGTTTCCTTGCACATACAGTCTGCACTTTCCGGGTCACATATGATGTCACAGGATTATGAATCAGGATTATCAGTTCAAATACGGACAGAAGTGAAAGGAATAGTTGACAAAGAGGAACAAAATAGTCTACAGCGAAAAACAATAACTCTCAGTTTCCTGGATGAAGAATACCCACAAGACCTATGGATCCGTGTGTACACAGATGGATCAGCACAGAATGCAGTAAAGAATGGGGGAGCAGGTGCATATATAGAGTACCCAAATAACACTAGGGATATGAATAAAATAGCAACAGGGAAATATTGTCACAATTATGATGCAGAAATACAAGCAATAAAGTTGGCAATAGAAAAACTGCTGAACAGTAATCTTAGCCCACAGCCTGTAGTGTTTTTGACAGATGCAAGATCAGTACTCCAGGCACTACAATCCAGAAAATTACCACATCTGCAGACCTTATTGACTGAACTCTGCAAGCACCACAGGGTTGCCCTGCAGTGGATCCCGTCTCACTGTGGAATACCAGGAAATGAGAAAGCAGATCAGTTGGCAAAGGAAGGTTCAACAGGCACACAACTAGATACACCAGTTACATACCATCATAAGAAACAGATAATCAAATCAATCAGAGGACCACAAGCCCCAAATCAGGATGCCTTTCATAATATGAATAGATATGAACAAGTTATCATTATACGCCTAAGAACAGGACACAATCGACTCCATAGTCACATGTATACAAAATTCAAGATCGGCACATCAACTACTTGTACATGTGGACAGGCACCCCAGACTGCTGAACACATACTTCAAGACTGCACTGAATATAGTAGACTGAGGAAAATCCATTGGCCCATAGATACAACACTACAGACAAAACTATATGGGCCACTGCAAGAATTACAAAAGACAGTAAAATTTATACAGGAAACGACATTGCAGATATAGACAATACTTCAGGCGAACGAAAGATAGATAGAACTGTTCACAAGTTCCGTTCAAACAGTTGTCCGGAGATTTAAGGGTGCAGTCTGACCCGTAGAACGTTCCCTTGCATGTACAGTTCCCGGTTGACTGTTCACAGGTGTCATTAAACAGTTGTCCGGACATTTGAGAGTGCAGTCTGACCCCTAGTACGTTTCCTTGCACATACAGTCTGCACTTTCCGGGTCACATATGATGTCACAGCCATCAGAACACGTCTGTTTGCACTGTAGCCCAAAATTACCATCGGGACAAGTGTCATTACATGTATAGCCAGGATGTAGGTATTGTAGGCATTTTCCGGATTTTTTCTCACATAAAGGACAGACACTGTAGACAAGACCTGGAGCAGGCGTGTCCATAGATCCCATGTGAACAGTTGCCGTGACACGTACCGATGATGACATTGCAGCCTTTGCTACACCCACTACACACTTCACAAAACGACCAATAATGCCCTTCCAGACAATAGGTGTCTGTAAATGTTTGCACCTCACACACCCGTCAGTGCACTGTCGGTCTGCGAAATGGTCGGTGAGAACTCAATCTTAATGTGTGCCATTGTCGCTTGTGTGGTGACTACAATAGTGTTCACAGAAACATTAGGGTATGATATATCATTATACTGGAACACTACGCGGCCACTGTCAGAGAAAGCCTTTAGAGTGGCATTCTTTACCCGAATCATAGTGCTAGCCCGATGATAGATTCGAATGGTGTGAATCTTCTGGGGCGTGGCAAAGTTCAGATACGGGTAAACAGTATTGGTTCCACTTCTCAATTTTGTGTGTGTGCAGTCATTGTCATAGAGATTGGTCTTTGTTTTGCCATTAACTGCTGCCTCTGGTCTACATCCGTCTCCTGTATAGCAAGCATTAAATGTGTCGGTCTGGTTTGTGTTCTGTTTGAGAGCCACGTTCCGACCCCCGCCAATGTAGATGGAGCAGATATTTGCAACTATCGCCCCTTCAATCCGTAACTTGTTGATCAGATCAGCCCCAGAGCAAAAGACATCAATCTCGTGCTGACTAACTACAAACCTTGATTCATTGTTACATGAGGCAGAACCATTTAGTTTTACAGTGAAACTGTCCGGATAGGTTAAGTCATTCACATAAATCCTAAACCAGTATAAGAATTATTTTAATAATTTAGGATTTTTAATTTTAATAAACAAAAATAACTAACAATGACTCAAAGAGCCATAAAGAAACGCTACGAAAACGCCAGATTAAGAGGAAGACCGAGAAAGAGATGGATAAAGAGAATTCTAGAGTCACTAGGAGGGATAACACCAGAAGAGGCCAACAGAAGAGCAAAGAATTGCAGATTGTATCTTCCCTCAACGCCAATGGCAATGGAAGAAGGAAAGAAGAAGAAGAATAAATAAAAATTATCAAATATTCATCAAAAGATCAAACATTTAGTACAATCATTAAATTATAAATGATCAATATAAAAATAATGACAATGGGTTTTCTTGGGATTTTTTTTTGTATGGGGATGTATGATTGTTATGATGAGATTTTTCTGGGAAGTAAAGGCGGCCTAGTGTGATACCGACCATATCACCCAAAAATGTGCCGTAGTTATAGAAGCATATGGTCACTAACACCATATTCCCCAAACGCCTAGCAGGGCGTGAAAGGAACCTTTACTTTTACTTATATATGATTGTATGATGCCATAAATAAACATGCTAACTTCTACCCACTTTCTGACATTTTGCTGAAAATACTAAAATAGATGGATGCTACTAAATCAGGTCAGGCTTTTTTAAAGTTAGATTTACTCATTTGTATGGTGTGAGAATGATCAAAGAACAATCTGTTGTTTCCTACAAAGTGATTACAGATTCAAATCACCGGTAGGTTCAAAGTTGTTTCTACTGGAGCTGAAATTAAAAACTCTTTCCTGAACACATGATGCAACATTTTTTTCATTCATAGAAAACTGGCACACTGCAGAAATGAGATAAAGCTAAGATCATCACTTGCTAGAATCTTCTACTACAGGTACCCATTTAACAGAGAAATGCAGAATCAATGAAGCACAAATAAAACATGAATAAATGATAGAACAGTCACAATCAATACCTGATCAGCTCTAATCTTGTATATGTGAATACATGTCATCAACTTCTGATCAGCTCTAATCTTGTATATGTGAATACATGTCATCAACTTCTGATCAGCTCTAATCTTGTATATGTGAATACATGTCATCAACTTCTGATCAGCTCTAATCTTGTATATGTGAATACATGTCATCAACTTCTGATCAGCTCTAATCTTGTATATGTGAATACATGTCATCAACTTCTGATCAGCTCTAATCTTGTATATGTGAATACATGTCATCAACTTCTGATCAGCTCTAATCTTGTATATGTGAATACATGTCATCAACTTCTGATCAGCTCTAATCTTGTATATGTGAATACATGTCATAAACTTTAGAGGCCTTGGTAAAAGGGTTAAAGCAGACAAACATTAAGTAGCAGCAATATGCACTATTGTAATAGGAATACACATGGCAAGTTATATGGGGCTGCTGCAAAGCTGAATTAGATACAGTTAAAGATAACAACTAGGATGTACATCAGCTTTGCAAACAAAACTAAATAAAGAACCAATGTTTCAATGAAAAGGTCTTCAACTGGGATGAAAACAAACAAAATAGAATACAGATCTTTACAAATCCGAAAGATACTTCTTGTCTTTTATTGTATCTAATCCAGCTTTGTCACTAACCTACGTGGTTTTCCATGTGTGTTCCTATTGCTAATATTACTGTTACTTAGTATTAGTATTTTTGTTAGATTACCTTTATTTTGTTCTTGTTAATTACTTCATTTCTTGTGACTGCTATTTAGATTTCTTATAATTCCAAATATCTTTAATCCAATACTGTTGTTATCACTAATGACAACAAGCGACTGTTAGTGGTCTGCTCTGTCTCACATATAAATTATGTTGACTTATGTGTTTACTATCTTTATTCTGCTCATATTTATAATGCAATTATTCATTTCTTTTAGATGGCTCTTTCCTATAATTGGACACATGGGCATCTGCACATCAGTTGGAGTTATTAGAGATTTTGCAGGTCCATATTTTGTTTCAGTAAGTTATTTAAACAAGGGATTAAATTAATTCAAATATTTTGTTTTTCCAATTGGACTTATAATTTTACATGTATTGGATTCACACTTCACATGTTTTAAATATATGACAAGTAAAAAGATATACAAATGTGATATCTTGTAACAAGTTTAGAACAAATAAAGGCTTTATTTTATTCAAGCACATTTTTTTAAGGTTAGCTTGAAGGATTTTTAATCAACTGTCAGTTTTGTTTTATTATATTCCTTGCCATGCTTTTAACTTTTGTAATAAGCACTTTTTTTACACTTTTCCATTTTCAGGAAGATGATATGGCTTTTGGAAACCCTGTAAAGTAAGAAAAGATCATATCAAATATACCTTCTTGTCCATTCCATTTTTATTTTATTTTATTTTAAAAAAAATAAAATCTGTGTTCGAGTTCATTTTAATTTATGCAAATATAAAATATTTGTTTCTATTCAATTTAGTTTATGTTGCTTTATTTGTCACATCTGGAAGTAATTTTTAAATAAAATTTTTAAAAATAAAATAAAAATAAGCATCAGTCTGTGGTTTATAGAGTCCATACTGCTTTATAACTTTGATTCATGGACAAATATCACCCATAGCAATAGAGATGTAGTTTGCAAGAACAATGTTTCACAAACCATAGAAAGCAAGGAAATAAAATTAAGAAAAAGAAAATTAACTGATTAACAAAGAAGACACGAATTAACTGGCCATATTATTTTAAAAAACAAAACATTGATAAGTTACTGGCAACAGGAAAGTTGAGAACCAAAAAGAGGGAAAATTTGACAAAAGTTTTGCTAAAGCAAGTACCATATGTGGTATTGAAATACTAAAAATAGAACATGGTTGTTGAGGATATAGAATGTCAGTGCTTCAAGACACTGCACATGATGCTGATGAGTTTTGCTTGCTACTTTGAATTATATTTTATAACAATTTTTTTTCATTCTTTAAAATAATATGATTAAAATGTAATGAAATTACAAAGAAATCATGAAAATTCTCAAGTTCCATGGGAAACACAGAAAATGTTCAAAAAATAAGAATGGATGGATAAACATTGTCTGTATCCTTTGCTTTCAGAAAAGTGTAGTTCTCTGATTGCTTAAGTCTGGCTGAGTGAATAGGATGAAAGAGACTAGGCAAACCCCATAAATGCCACATTGAAGCTTAATGAAAAAAAAAAGTACCCCAGTCACGCCAAGTGACGTATAGGGAATATGGTGTTAGTGACCATAAATTTTACAGACCTTCAGCACATGATTTTTGGGGTAATGTGGTTGGTATTATGCCCGTGCTGCTTTACTTTCCCATTAAAAAATCTGGTACCCATTTAAGGCTGGGTGAACCTGGAAGCCGTCAGAAAAGGATCGAACTCGACCTCTTGTCATTGAAGCTTAATGGTTAGGGGAAAAGAAGAGGATGTTGCAGCTTGTTGTAGACTGTGAAACAACAATAAGCCCCCATTTAATGTCTTTTCGAGAGTGGAAGAAATACATTTGTTAGCTGAACATAGAGAAACAAACAGCTGTTCATTTGCAGATTTAGCATTTATTTTAACATTTAGACACTGTGTTAAGTAGTCTCAATGGCTGAGTGGTAACTGTGCTCAATTCATGATCACAATGGTCGTGGTACAATTCCCATAAGTAGCAAATATATTTGTTGGACAAACAAAGCTTCAGAGCTAAAAGAATCAGACTCTAAATTTGTTGCCAGAAATCTTTCTGGCTGGTAGAGGTGACCTCACATGATACAGACCACATTACCCACACATCTACCATGGTCATGGACAAATATTGTCACTAACACCATATTCTCTATTTGCCTCATAAGCATGGAGGAAACCTTTAATTATTTTTTTAATATGTGTAATGTAAAATGTTCTGAAAGAGGTCAAAGCAAAAAGAGAGCTAATCTCCAATATTAGGAAGAAACAATCATCATTTTTTGCCATGTAAGGAGAAGAGAACAACTGGAATATATTGTAACAACTGGGAAAATTGAGGGACGAAGAGATAAAGGGAAGCAATGAGAAAAATACCAGACAGCTTAAGAGAATGGCTTGGCAGAGGGTCAACAACAGAAATGATAAATAACTGTCGAGATCGAAAGTTGTGCAGAGACATCACCTACACCAGTAGGCCCGGAACTTGATGATGACTGTAAAATGTTGTAATAAGAAAGAATAATCCAGATGAAGGGGACAAAAGAGCAATGTCATGTCTTAAGGGGTATATAAACAATATGGTTAACTCTTTATAGTCTTGGTATTTTTTTACGTTTGGACTGAATTAATTTTGCATCTGGAAAAATTCCATCTATTTGTCTATTTCATTTTACAATTTCATGCAATAATATAATTAAATGTAGTACATATTATACATAACTGGAAAGGAAAATGGTTACAGAAAATTAAAATAGTAATACATTGATGATATCTAAAGGAAAAATATAATATTTGTAAAAAACTATCTTTACGACACATAGTACCATTACTGGTGTATGTCTGGGGGGGGGGGGGGGGGGGCAGCAAGGATAGAACCAGAGGAATAAAGGCCGCTTGGTCAAGCAATGTGAGACTCAGGATTTTTACTTCACCCACTTTATTTGATGCATTTATGTCTACAAATAATGAAATTATGCGCAAGAAGTAAGAGACACTATTTAAATGTCAGAAATAAATTCAAATTTAAATTGTGCATTTTTTAAGTTCTACATTAATATCATGCTTGATATCGACAGGAATGACTTATACAATCTCTTCTAGGTATCAAATACAAGTATTGGTGGATATAAATATGAAATCGGCTTGTTATAAATAGACTATTCAATTATATCAGAGAAGTAATTAAAGAAAAGAAGAAACTGTCTAAAAATTGTAGGGAGAATAAGAATCAAGAAAAATAAGAAAAATATGCCTCATCATAGAAAAAAGTTAAAATTTTGATCAAAGAAGCTAAGCAAACAAATAGACAGAATTCAGATAAATTATGATCAGGGACTTCAAAAGAGCCACGAGAGATTTCTACAAAGCTGTAAAAGCAGCAAGAGTGAACAAATTAAACCACAACCCTACTGAGCTCATAAATGACCAAGATGGACAGCCAATATCAAATAACCAACAAATGCAACAGAGATGGAAAGAACATTTTGAAGACCTATTAAACATGGCACCAACTACCAATAACACAACAAAAATCATGCAAAAATGCATGTTTACTGAACCCAACATCATGATAGAGGAAATCAAAGAAGTAATCAAATATGCACCAAGAAATAAAGCACCAGGGATAGATAACATACCAATAGAAATAATAGCAGCAGGAGAAACAGGAAGACCTACAAGATCACTTAAATAGACTCAACAGCGCAGGCACAAAATACAACAAGAAAATCAACAAAACAGAAGCCATGAATATTGCAAAAGAGAAAAAGAACATCAACATAACTAATGACGGCAGACAACTAAATCAAGTAGAAAAATTTTAATACTTAGGAAGTCTAGTGACTAATGACAATTCAAAAACACTAGAAATTGACTCAAGATGCAGCAAAGCTTGGCAAATCATTGGGCAGCTGTCACCACTATTGTCCAACAAGGAAATAACCCTAAGGGCAAAATGGGCACTCTACAATACAATCTTCATCCTAACCTTGTGACCAATGTCAGTCCTGAATCCTTGATGCAAGGATACTAAGAAAAATAACCTCTACTGAGATTAAATGTGTTAGGCAAATGACAGGAAACAGCCTGAGAGATACGATCAGAAATGAAGAACTGAGAAAAAAGCTAGGAATAACCCCCGCCATGGAATATATAAAGAAACAACTGATAAAATGGTTTGGCCACATGTCAAGGCAGAAAGGTCAAAACACTACACAAAGAACCTTCAATAAACGATGCCAGAGCACCAGACCCAAAGGCCGACTACGAAAAAGATGGATTGATGGAATATTAGAAACACCGGGAAACATAACAGCAGTAGAGGTGAACAGAAGAGCAAAAGATCGCAAAGTATATCTCCCCTCGACACTGAAAGGCAAATGAGAAAGGAAAGAAAAAAGAACCATACACACCAGAACCGATGGTCAATGGTCCAATAGAACTTCATGAGAAAACTGATGGGTCTGGAATGTGGTAATAAACATAATTTTGTACTCATCAGCAATTTAATGTAATTGTGGTCATCATTACACCAGAGCTGTGTTTCCATCCCAGAAAATTGCTGGTATCTATTTAAGGCTGGGTAAACTTAGATCCACTAGTGTCTTATCCTCATGAAACAATTATAATATTAACTCAGCTGAGTTGAGATGGTCAAAATATCGTTTAATGTTGTAACAAAGCATCGTTGTTCTTAACCTTTATGATAACTTTCCCAACGTATTATTTCAGTGACTGTCATTCTTTCCTTCATTCTCTATTTCTGAAGTCTTCAGGAACCTCCTAAAGGATATGCATCTAGATGACACAGTCATATGACTAGTAAATAATTTATACTGGGAATAAACAGCAATTATAAAATACAACAAAAAGAACTCCACACCTATTGATATGAACAAGTAGTAAGACAGGGATGTATCTTATCACCAAACTTGTTCAATCTATACACTGAGTAAATCTTTGAAAACACCACAGAGATGCCTGGCCTAAACATTAATGGAAAGATAATCAATAACCTAAGATGTGCTGATGATACTATATTACTAGCAGAAAATTCTAAAGATCTACAACAATTACTTAATAAAAATAAACAAGACAAGCAAAAAATGTGGATTGGATATGAATATCAAAAATACCAAGACTATGATCTGAAGTAAAGATAATACTCAAAACTTACAAATGGATATCAAAATTGAAGCAATAGACCTGGAGACAGTTCAGAGCTACAACTACCTTGGACATACTATAACCAGTGATGGAAAATGTAAAACTGAAATTAACAAAAGAATAGGAATGACAAAAAGTAATTTTAATGCCATGAAAAATATACTAACTTCAAAACAAATAACACCAGGGCTAAAGCTAAGAATAGCAAAATGTTATTTATGTAGACAAATGAGATTTTTAGGGCATGTTAAAAGACATGGTAGCCTACTAAAAGTAATCTTGGAAGGGAAAATACAAGGTAAATGAGGCAGACCAAGACTAAGTACAAGTAATATCAAAAGATGGACAAGTCAGTCTATAACAACTTGCGCTATCAAAGCAAGAGACACAGAATGGTGCACCATGGTAGTCAACCTTTGATGCGGAAGCACCTGTTAATGATAAAGTCTCCAGGGGGTTAACTCAGGAACTAAAATAAAGTAGACAGTTTCAGACCCAAAATATTGAAAAAACAAAAACAATAATAATTTTTCAAACCTCTATCATTTCATTTACTTAGTTTGGCCTGAAACAGTCTGTTGCATATAGTTAGCAAATTGAAAACATATTTAATGATTTTCAGATACTGGCAGTTGGATCTGGCCAAAGCAAGAAATGGTAGAGATTCCTATGATAGAGCTGTAGCAGATGCATCAGAACAATATAAACACAGAATGGTATATTTTATTTTTTCTTTTATTTGCCTTAAATTGTTTCCTGTCAAATGTTGCCAGTGGCACCCTTTTATGGCAGGACCATGTTGTTATCAAATGTCATCAGTTTTTACTTGTTCATTACCAGCGAAATATCTTATTTTCTAGTCAATGACTGATAATTTTTAGAAATTATATCATCAATAGTACAACAAACAAATATCATTTTGTATTGTTATGATCTTAGTTATTAAGCGTCAGATACTGCACAAGATTCTTCGTATGTCGCAGCATGACTAATGTTCTGAGCGAGTCGATGCCTGCTGTTATTGCCTCTCAGTCAATGCTCTTTTTAGTGTTTCTCTAGGTCAGCTTCTTTTTTTTTTTACCTTCTGTTTCCCATCTGTGGGCTCACTTGAAAATTCGCTTGTTATTTATTCTCATCTCATAGCCAACATATGACCACTTCTTCTCTTAATTGTAAATGATATTTTTGACACTTTGTCATTTCTCTTATTTCTGCACTAGTCTTGACTTTAAATCGGGCTTGAGATCAATCATGAAAAGACTAAAGTCATGAAAAGCTTAATTCCAACAGACGACAAAATATACATGAAAAACAAACTAGTGGAAGAGATTGATCACTTTATCTATCTTGGAAGTCACATTGATCAAGAAGGGGATACAAGCAAAGAAATTAGAATCAGAATAGCTAAAGCAGCAATGTCTTTCAGAAGCCTTGAAAAGTTGTGGAAATCAAAACTCATCAGCACAAACACAAAACTTAGACTATTCAAATCAAATCTACTATCACCACTCCTTACGTATGCATGTGAAAGCTGGAAAACAACAAGAGATATAGAAACAAAGTGGAACGCATTCAAAAATAAATGTCTAAGGAAAATACTTGGTATAGCATGGAACGAATTCAAAACAAACGACGAAATTAGAGAAATCGCCAATCAACCACTAATATCTTCAGTAATAAAGAAAAGACGATGGTCATGTGATGAGAAGAGATAATAACCGAATAGCAATCCCCTTATGTGGGAAACAACAGGTAAGAGGAAAAGAGGAAGACCCAGAGAGACACTGAGAAGAACATTGATGAGAGAGACAAGAGCAGCAGGAATTGGCTCCCTCAATGAGATAGAGCTGCTTGCACAGAACAGAGACAAATGGCGAGATTTGATAAAATATCTTTAAAAGAATTGAAAACTGCTAGAACAAAAATTCAGATAAGAGAGGGAGTATCTTGGTCTACGCCCTATGGGCCGGCTACGGCTTGAAAGGTCAATAGATAGATAGATAGATAGTCTTGAATTTATTTCATAGTATGGGAAGTATTTTTCCCAAGGCATTTGCTTTTCATAAGCATATAATCTATTTTTTGTATTTCTTTAGAAGTTTTCAAGCTATCGCATGCATTAATAAAGGTGGATAAAGCAATCGATTTGAAAATCCTGAGTTTTGTTTTTGTGTTTAATAATTTGGTTTTCTGTTATATCATCATTATAAAGTACCATGCCTGTTGGCATAGGTGATCATGTCTCTCCACAACTTTCAATCTTAACAGTTATTTATCATCTCTGCTGTTGACTTTCTGCCAAGCCATTCTCTTAAGCTGTCTGGTATCTTTTCTCTTTGATTCCCTCTATCTCATCATCCCTAAATTATTCCAGTTGTTCCCTTCTTAATAAATGGCCAAAAAATAATGATAGTTTCTATGTAATATTGGAAATTAGCTTTCTTTTTGTTTTGGCGTCTTTCAGAATGTTGTCAATACTTTTCTTAGCTGTCCATGGTATTCTGAATATTCTTCTGTAAAACCACGTTTCTACAGCCAACAGTGATTTTCTTGTCTGTTGTCCTATTGTCTGTGATTCACATTTATATTTAAGACTTGCTCTACATAACTTTTAAGAACTTTTTTTCTTGTTTCTATTCCATTATATATGTATATATATGACACACTAACTGGGCTACAAAGGACAAGAGGTAGGGTTCGATCCCAACTGATGGCTTCCGGGTTCACCCAGCCATAAATGGGTACCGGATTTTTTCGGGGAAAGTAAAGGCACGGGCGTAATACCAACCACATTACCCAAAAATCATGTGCTGAAGGTCTGTAAAATTTATGAGCACTAACACCATATTCCCTATATGCCACTTGGCCTGGCCTTTACTTAGCTCTTTACCTTTTTTTTTACTATATGACACACTGCTGTATATCAACAGTTTACAAAAATATAATTTTAGAGATTCTAATGTTACAATTAAGTGGTATTAATTTTACTATTGAATCGTAAAAACATCGAGTGACAGATAGTCTAGGGTTAATATCACTTAAGCCAACTCTCTCTCTGTGACACTAGCTGCTCAAACGTATAATAACAGTAAACAATACAAAATACATGTGAGAAACCAGCACAGTTGTGAGTTAAAATTTCTCAGACTACAATCTTCATCTTTACTTGTACTGTGACCAACCTTTGGAGGTTCAGTACAATATAATATAAGAGTTCAGTACAATATAAATAAAGTTAATTGAACAATGTCATTATTTTATCTTTACTGTCTGTGTAAACTTCTAACTATTAAACTTTGTTCATGATTGAACTCAATTATGCTGGCAAGGTGGATATCTATCCAATCTGTGCTGGATGCAGTTTTCCCACTAATCAGCCCATGCACACTTAACTGGTCCTCTCTGTGTGATGCCCACAACTAAATTCAACTTATACCAAAAAGTCCTCATCTCTCTCTCTCTATCTTCCTCCCTCTCGCTCCTTCCCTCCCTCCCTTACTTTCCCTTCTTCCCTCTCCCTCATGAAAAAAACTAATTCATGATACCCCTCTTCCCAGAATTATCTATGGTTAACTTATCATGTACTCCTTCCAAGGGACATCGTTCCTGTCCTAAATCTGTATTACAACTAATTCTATTGATTGTTTCCCCTTGACCATCATTTCGTCTAAATGTCTAGTGATAGATACTTTGGTGTTTCTTTTATATATTTTATTTATAAATTTCAAATATAGCTAGATAGCCCTTCAAAGTCTAAATTCAATGAATGCATCACTTGTGACTATACATCAATTGTGAAAAGAAATTATGATTTTTTTTTGTTGATCAGCACAATCTACTTTGTGACAACTGTCATTCTCATGTGGCAATGGCCTTAAACTTGATGAGCTACAATGGCAGCACCAGTTGGAATATGATCAAACTGTGCTTCCTTATGTTAATTTATGGAAGATATATCAGGTGAGTGTAGGAGATGCCTTCTTTATGAAAGTATATCAATTGGGTATAGGGAAATGTTAATTTATGAGATAAATAGCAGGTGCATGTAGAGTGTTAAATTATGTAGGTATATTTAGTGCCTTTTTCTTGGTGCAAAGTAGATACATTTATGGAGGTTATATCATGTGTGCGGAAGTTTAAAAAAATGTTTATTTATGGAGGTTATATCATGTGTGCGGAAGTTTAAAAAAATGTTTATTTATGGAGGTTATATCGTGTATGGGTATAATCAAATATGTCTTTATGAGGGCATGTATGTGGGAATAACAAAAAATTAATTTATGGAGGGTGTATCAGAGCCTCTGTGGCAGTGGTTAGTATGCTCACTGCCTGATCAGATGGGTCCAGGACCTACAATGGTGAAACAGTTAGATGATAGAGTGACTGTCCAGTAACATCTCCATGGCATCTCTTGTGATGCAAGTATTCCTGTGGCTGTTAATTTCAATCCTACTGACCATAGTGACCTACAATACATTCAGGCTACTTGCAGTATCTCATGTTCATGCTGTAGTCTGTTCATTCATAGTCCCCTATGGTTTCTTGAACTCAAATAGAATTAATTCCTTTCTTTCTTGCTTACTTTAATTCTCTGATGAGACTATTTTCATTTATATTCTTACAGTAATTTTTTTTCTTAATTTTTATCCTTTCTCTAATGAGACATTTTATATTATTTGGGGACATACTTTTTAGCTTAAATGTTGATTAGTCTTGCCTTATCTAGCAACGCTGAATCATATTTGTAACATTGTTTTCTTGTAAGGTTTTATATATACATAGATAAAGTAAGAAATTGTACAAGTTGAATATTTGTATTTTTTGTCTATCTAAATTGACACATATATATATATATATATATATATATATATATATATATATATATATATATATATATATATGTGACTTAACATTGGAGTTGAAAATCTTAATTTTTGTATTTAACCTAATTTCTTTGGATTTCCATATGTTTTCTAGTAGAACAAGTGCTCATTTATCCAGATATATATGTAAGATTATACGTCTAGTAGAGGTATTTCTCCTATTTTTATTTGGTTATTGCCAACTGCATTAATTCTCATAACTTTGGTTTTATCTCTATTTATTTTCATTCCCAGCTGTTGTGATCTCTCATCAAGCATTCAAATCGTGTTTAGTAGTTCTCTTTTCATTTTTAGTTGTTTTAAATCTTCATTTTTGTTTTCTTTTCTTTCCATCCAATTCTACCTATTCTTCTATAAATCCACATTTCAAAAGCTTCAACTTTCTGTTCTGTCTAATGTCCATGTTTCTGCACCATACAGGAATATTGAGAAGATGTAACATTTTGCTATTCTTAGTTTTAGCCCTGGTGTTATTTGTTTTGATGTTAGTATACTTTTCATGGCATTAAAATTACTTTTTGCCATACCTATTCTTTTGTTTATTTCTCTCTCTCTCTCTCTCTCTCTCTCTCTCTCTGCGTTCAGGACTCAATCAGAGTAAGGATTCCAGACTCTCACATGAAGTCAGCTGTCAGGCTAAGTGTGTTGTTGTTTATTTCAGTTTTACATTTTCCATCACTGGTTATAGCATGTCCAAGGTAGTTGTAGCTCTGAACTGTCTCTAGATGTATTCCTTCAACTTTGATATTTATTTGTAGGTCTTGAGAATTTTCTTTCCTTATGATCATAGTTTTAGTCTTTTTGATATTCATATCTAATCCATATTTTTTGCTTGTCATGTTCATTTAATTAAGTAATTGTTGTAGATCTTTAGGATTTTCTGCTAGTAGAACAGTATCATCAGCATATCTTAGGTTATTGATTATCTTTCCATTAATGTGTAGGCCTGGCATCTCTGTGATGTTTTTAAAGATTTGCTCAGTGTATAGATTGAAAAAGCTAGGTGATAGGATGCTTCCTTTTCTTAGTCCTCTTTTTATATCAATGGGTGTAGAGAACTCTTTGTTATATTTTATTATTGCTGTTTGCTCCCAGTATAAATTACATATTAGTCATATGTCTGTGTCGTCGAAATTTATATCTTTAGGCAGTCTATAAGTTGATTATGGTGTTTTCTATCAAAAGCTTTAGTGAAATCTATGAAGTAGGCATATATTGATTTGCTTACTTCTATGTACTTTTCAATCAGTATCCTCATGCTGAATATGGCTTCTTTTGTCCCACTGTTTTTCCTGAATCCAAATTGCTGCTCATCTAATTCAGTATTAATTTTATTCTGAATCCTTCCCTGTATAACTTTTAGTACATTTTTTTTTACCTGACTCATTAGGCTTATAGTTCTAAAATCACTGCATTCAACTGCACCATTCTTTTTAGGCAGTGCAATGAAAGTTGATGTTTTTAGTTCATTTGGTATGTATCCTGTATGGTATATTTCATTTCATATGTCTGTGACCACTTCAATGCCAAAATCTTCTAGTGCCTGTATCATCTCTATCTGTATATTCTCAGGCCCTGCTGCTTTTACATTTTTCAATGTTTTTATAGCTTTTTCCACTTCAGATTTTAAGATTTTATAGCTGGACATACATTTTATAAATGGTTTTTTTTTTGTCCCTTTCATCGTGAAATAGTTCTGTTATATATTCCTGCCTTCTATCAGTTATATCTTTGTTGTTGTCTGTTAGCATTCTTCCTTCTTTGTTTGCAATACATCCGCTTCCTGTAGCTTTTTGTTTTTATTAGTCCTGCTGGCCATAGATTGGATTATTAAAATAACTCAAGCGTCCAGTGGTCACTGACCAAGCAACATAATGACTTAGACTTTACTGATGACATAACTTTCCTATCACTTAATCATCTACAGGTGCAAGATAAAATGAGTATGCTTGATGAGAGATCACAAAAGCTGCGACTGAGAATAATTAGAGATAAAACCAAAATTATGAGAAATAATGCAGTTGGCAATAACCAAATAGCAATAGGAGAAATACCTCTACTAGACATACAATAATGCATATATATCTGGGCAGTAATATAGACAAAGAGGGAGGAACAGAAAATGATACCAAAATAAGGATATCAAAGCAAGAGGAGCATTCTTTGCACTAGAAAACATGAAAATCCAAAGAAATTAGTTTAAATACGAAAATAAAAATTGTCAACTCCATTGTTAAGTCAGTCCTATTATATGGCTGTGAAACATGGAGAACAACAAAATTGACAATTATGAAGATACAGACCTTCATTAATGGATCCTTGCACAGAATAAAAGGATGGAAATGTCAGGACAAAATCACAAACATTGAATTAAGGAAAAGTGCCAGTCAGTTACCAGTGGATAAAGAGATACAGCGAAGACAATGGCGCTGGATAGGACACACACTGCGGAAGTCAACTGAGAGTATTACACAACAGGCCCTTTTTTGGAATACCCAAGGAAAAAGACAAAGAGGAAGACCAAAATATTCATGGGTAAGACATGGAATGATCTTAAAAGAATGGCAAAAAACAGTATGGCTTGAAAAGTGTTTGTTGAAGACCCATGCTCCACAGGGAGTTGTAAAGTAGAAGAAGAAGATTCTGTATATAATCATTAACATAATCAAAGATTGTTATTATTTTGTAACAATTGCTTCTATAGTTGACCTATCATGCTAACGCCAACAGCCATTTTGTAAATAAAATATTTGTTAAATCCAGTATTTCAAAATTCCCCCCATAGAAAAATGTTAAAAAAGACTGTTCTAAAATGTATTTATTTTAAATGTCTCCTTAGTTTAGTTTATCTTTAGCGAAGTCCAGAAAATATTTCTGACATTTTTTTTTAATATGTAGAGTTAATTTAACATATTTGTTAGTACACATTTAACAAAATATCTGTAAACTCCAGATCAACACTCATAACGTTTGACAATATCACTTATATGTCTTAATATTTGTTGTCTTCTTAGCATTTTATTCATGTTTTACAACATATTTCTTTAATTTTGATTTATGATGCAATTTAATTATGAACAAACTTTTACAACAGTTGAAGCTTGATGATTTGATAATTACATTTTCAAAAGTGGTATTTTCTAACCAAGAAATTAATTCCACATTAATGGGTTTATAGAATATGGGGGGAAAAATGTAATCCCCACTTTTACACATTTTTTTACTTTCATCTGTTCCAGTGTCTTTGGCTTCATCAAGACATGGCTGCCATTTTCACTTATTGTATTAGTAATCATACTTGTTGTTGTTTTTACAATGTAGTTATTTATCAAATGTTATACACAGTGCCAAGTACAAGGGTGAGTCAACATGTAACTGTAATGTGGCATTCTTTTCATTTTTGGCTTATCCTAACTGTTTATGCCAGTTATCATCACAGATAGGAGGAATCTGTAATTTTCTTTAGTTGTGTAGCCTGAGTTGTCATGTCTAAGTTTGTTATTTCCATCTATCCATCTCTTCCTGGGTTTTCCTTTCACTGTAAAGGCTGATGTTCATTCTGTTTCAAATGGTCCAAACCATTAAATTCTTTACTGTTGAATATGGTCAATAGCTGATGTTTTATACCCACCATTTTTCTCAAGTTCCATTCCTTAATAAAGCAATTTTTAAAAAAATGAATTTAAAAATATTATTTCTTCTTCTGCGATCATGGCTCATTCAGGTTAGGATTGTGGACTCTTTTATGAAGGCAGCTGTCTGTTTAAGTGATTCAGTTGCCCAGTATAGTTTCTCTTCCAGAGGAGGTGGATATGGACCATATTGTCCTTCTCAGGCCTGTGTGCTGGGGGCAATCCTGTAGAATGTATTTAGTTGTCATGTTATCCAGAGTACAGTGCCACTGGCTGGTAGTTCCTATTTTGAGTTTGGTGAACATGTGATTTCATTCTGTTGTGGCTAGTTCATAGGTGAAGTATGATGATTTGATCCCTCCTTGATAGTTGGATTATCCGTCCCTTTCATTATACTTTGGGTGTTCTTGTTTCCATTTTTCTTGGTTCTGGCCTTTGGTGAGGGATTTGGCTTCATCATAGCTGACCAGGGAGATTACCACAAGAGAACCATCTGGTCAAAATATTATTTAATATTATGTTAAAATATAATTAAAATAAAGTAGAAGTTTCTACTATAGATAATTTTTTGATAATTCTACTAATATGTTTAAGTTCTACTACAGATACATTTAATATTCTACTGCAAATATGTTTAAGCTTCTACTACAGATATATTTTAGGTTTTACTACAGAAATGTTTTAGGTTCCACTACAGATATGTCTTATGTTCTGCTACAGATATGTTTTAGGTTCCACTACAGATATGTTTTAGGTTCTACTACAGATATGTCTTATGTTCTACCACAGATATGTCTTATGTTCTACCACAGATATGTTTTAGGTTCCACTACAGATATGTCTTATGTTCTACCACAGATATGTCTTATTTTCTACCACAGATATGTCTTATGTTCTACCACAGATATATTTTAAGTTCTACAGATATGTTTTAAGTTCTTCTACATATATGTTTTATATTCTACCACAGATATGTTTTAAGTTCTACAGATATGTTTTAAGTTCTTCTACAGATATGTTTTAAGTTCTACTACAGATATGTCTTATGTTCTGCTACAGATATGTTTTAGGTTCTACCACAGATATGTTTTAAGTTCTACTACAGATATGTCTTATGTTCTGCTACAGATATGTTTTAGGTTCTGCTATAGAAATGTTTTAGGTTCCACTACAGATATGTTGTGACCATTCACTTGAAATAGCTTTGTGGGTACATATCCATCATCTTCTGAACTAAATGACAATCAACAACCATAGCCAAGATGATCATTTCTTGCAAGCATGCACCAGAAATGACATTGTGCTGTTGTCCTTTTTTTTAAGTAGTATGGCATCAATCAGACATATACCAGAGAAAGAAGATTGTATAAAAATGCACGTTTGTTGTTGCATCAGGTTTATTAGAGGGGTCTGATCTGTGACATGCTTAACACACTGGCAGACCTCATGCTGCAACTATACCTGACAGTATCTTGCAGTGGAATAAATATTAATGGATGATGAACAGATAACATTATGTAGTGTGGCTGGATAATTGAAGATCATCAAATCATCTATAGCTCAGCATCACAAAGTAGGTACATCTGAAAGAACATCCTACTGCTTGGGCCATGTAGCTTTACTGAAAGGAGGAATGCATCATTTTCTGGACTTTGTGCTAGTTGAGTAGCCTGAATTGTTGTCATGCCAAAATGACTTTCAAGCATTGTTAAGATTTCTAAAAATGAAGATATTATATAGTCGCTGGTGGTGAGTGCTTAGTTTGCTGCTTCCAACCAAAATCTAAGTGAGTTTGAGTAGAATGGTGACATACATTATCACTGAAACTACAGAAATTCCAATAGATTTGTTCAACTGGCTGGTGTTCATGTTTTTCTAGGACTGTAGAGACCCACTCCTTGAAATAAATGCCTTGAGAACTGACAGTCAAAAACAACTCATAGTGTGATCTGATCCTCAACCACTTGTAACCTGCAGCCAAGTCAGAGCATCAGCTGTCTTGTTATCAATGCATCTTGATGCAATAATGAAAGTTAACAGTCTATATTTGAAGTGCTATCCACAACCAGACCACAAATCTAGAGATATCATATTTTTGACCTTGCAAGGAGCTTGGTAGGATGATGAGGTGGTACATATGTAAATGTGAGATCACTCAGAACAGTCACTCAGGCACACCTAAATTGAACTTTATATTACTCATATTTGTCATGTGCTGTTTTTTTTTTTAAAATTATTATTACAGTTAGTTTTTGACTTGCTCTTGTATTATTTGAGATCTATTGAATTAAAGAGCCAAACCACTACTTCAATGTTGTAATGGGAGTGAGGACACTTCTCATTAAAAGATTATAACCTGTCGCAATGCTCTGTATATAATTTCCAAAGACACCTATTTTATAACATATCTCTGGTGTGTATGAAATGTGTACAAGTGAAGTATATAGTGTTCCTGATAGAAATACTTAAGTTATTATTTGTTTCAAGGGCCATAACTAACTCTGCTTTGTTCTCTAAATGTCTTAGTTGGGAAACTTGAAATGCAGTGACTGTCCAGTTGTCATTAAGACAACTTTCTCAAGAATGACTGTGAATTGTGAAACATATCAGCTGAGATTATTTTTTCTCCTGTGCTATACTGATTGACATAAATTGACAGCAGTATCTGGGTCTGCATTCTAGTTCTGATATTGACTATTTGTTATTCTTGTTTGTTTTCTTCGGTTCCATGATTTTAAATTATTTCTTTGTTTTATAATCATGTTTTTTCAACATTTTTTGTTTATTTCTCCTGTGATCATGACTCATTCAAAATAGAATTCCCGATTCTCCATTGAAGTTTGCTTCAATTCTGTCATACAATTCCTCTTCCAAGTTTAATAGATATGAGCTTATCATCAAGTACTGGGCCTACTGGCGTAAGTGATCATGTCTCTCACACTTTTGATCTCGACAGTTATTTATCATTTCTGTTGTTGACAATCTGCCAAGCCATTCTCTTAAGCTGTCTGGTATTTTTTCTCTTTGCTTCCCTCTTTTTCTTCGTCCCTCAATTTTTCCAGTTGTTACAATATATTCCAGTTGTTCTCTTCTCATTACATAGCCAAAAAATGACGAGTGTTTCTTCCTAATATTGGAAAATAGCTCTCTTTTTGCTTTGGCCTCTTTCAGAACATTTTCATTACTCTTCTTAGCTGTCCATGGTATTCTCAACATTATTTTGTAAAACCACATTTCTACAGACTCCCATCTGTAGATATGAGCTACATTTTTGTAAATGTCAAATCTTATATATATACTAGAGAAAATCTTGTAGGATGTGTTTTTCTGTCATGTCTGGTGCAGACCAGTCAATGTTCCTATATTGAGTTTTGAGTACAGGTAGTATCCAATTCTTTTGTAAGAAGACTCTGTCCCTCTTGGACAGTATCTGTACTTCATGTTGTGTTTGCGATGGTCTTGTTTTCACTTAAAATTGTTTTGTCCAGGATCATGTATTTTAGCCTTTTCATAACTGTCTCAATGATATTCATGCAGTAGTTTTTTTAATTAGTCTATACACATACTCATTTTCTTGCATATTGCAATGTTATGGTGTCCATTGGATTTTTGTTTGTTTGTATAAGATAATTTTCATATTTAAATCTTCATTAAAATGCTATAAATTATCACATTATGACAAATTGTAAATAACTTAAGCAGCATATGCATGGTTAGCATGAGATGAGTGTGTTGTGTGTGTGTGGGGAGGGGGGAAGAGAGGAATTAACAATCTTGATGCAAGCAAACTTGTTACACTAACATAGATAACTTGAAATATCACTAATCAGTGTGATATATATGTCATGTTTCACTTTTGTTGTCAAAATAGATAGCTATAAATAAAACACTTCTGTATCATTGTCATTATTTTATTTCTTCAGGTTATAGCCAGGCCTATTGTAATAAGTTTGTATGTTTTACTACTTTGTAATATACTTGTATTACTTTATAGCAACATTTTTGTTTATTACTGATGATCTTTTCTCTTTGTTTGACTTCCTGAGCTTTATGTCATGGAGAAAGTATATCATGTTAACAGATTGCTACAGAACCCACCTCTTCAATGTTTCATATTTCTTTTTTTTAAATTAGTGTTGTATTCCTGAGATACAACCACAATGGTGAAACTATACTTTGTATTTAAAGTTATATATTTGTTATACATGATTAGGCAAAATTACCTGATGGACAAATTGATTGGTTTAAATTGATAGGCTGGAGAAAATACAAAATGAAGTGATGCACATTATCTTGGGATGTACAAGGGACACTCCCTGTGTAGCAATGAGATATCTTCTTGACTTTCCAACCATGGATGACAGGATCAAGGTTTGGAGAGCACGAGCATACCTGAAGATTAGTACAGATAAAGAGCATCTATTGCACCACGTGCTCAACACAGGGAAAGGTGTCAGGCTAAAAAGAGGGAAATCATGGGTGGGCCGAGCAGAAGATGTCATCAAACAGGTCTGTGGGCTTACCAATATCAGCGTTGGTGAGGAGTGGATACCGGTGCCTATGTCGTTCAAGGGGACATTCTCGTGTATTGTCACACTTGACAGGAAAAGTAAGGAACAGAACCCGGTCGTGGTTACTGCTGAGGTCAACGGTCTCATCTGCGATAACACCGATGATAAAGATGCAGTCATCTATACAGACGGATCTGTAAGACGACACCAAAGAAGTGCATGGGCATTTACATCATGCTCAGCAGACAGAATAGTCAAAGAAGACAGTGATGCATATGTCATGACCACGAGTAGCATGACAATGGAGGTGATGGCAGTGACCAAGGCATTCAAATGGTTAGAGTCACAAGACTACACCCACACATGTATACTGAGTGATTCGATGAGCATGATAAAAAAAGTGGAGGCAGCCTCTGTATGCATGCAATGGGTAGAGTCCTTGATACGTAAGGTCACCTTTGTCTATGTCCCTGGACATGCGGGAGTACAGGGAAATGAAAGAGTGGACAGGTTGGCTTGCTGCGCTGTCGTTGAGGACGGGCAACCAATGGATCGGGCAGACATCATCAATGCCTTCCGAGATGTGGGAAGAGTTTAGGACTTCGACAAACACAGATCCACATCACTTCTTCGGATGATGGAAATGGGAGTTAAGGTGGGCACAGCCAGAAATTACAAACTTAGTGTCTGTGTAAGAAGACTTATCAACCAACATAGAACTGGAGTCGTCAGTCGCTGAACACTGCGGGACTTGCTGAGGAGGGGATCTGAGCACCTATGGACGTGTTCGGAGTGCAATGATGATGACCTGCAAATAACTCAATAACCTGGTGGACAACCAGTGGAACGTGTAGATATCAGTAACAAGTGAGAGATGGATAGAATCAAGGATTTTGATAGAAATACAAGTACATGGCTGTCTAGACTGTGTGAACTTAGAGTGAACACTTCTATAGCCAACAGAATGACATTCTGGATGAATGAGAAGTATTGTCAACCAACACCAGACTTGCACAATTAGTTGCTGTGTGCTGATGGAGATTTTGAGAAGAACAGTCCACATATGGATGTATCTAGTATGTGGTGATGATCCTAATTTAACATAACATTTGTATAACTTAAGTAGATTCTTCTTCTTCTATACTTCCTCAATTGCCTTTGGCGTCGAGGGGAGATACAATCTGCAATTCTTTGCTCTTCTGTTGGTCTCTTCAGGTGTTGTCCCTCCTAGTGACTATAGTATTCCCTTTATCCATCTCTTTCTCAGTCTTCTCTTAATCTGGTATTTTCATAGAGTTTGTTTATGGCTCTTTGAGTCATTGTTAGTTCTTTTTGTCTTGTTGTGTGACCAAACTAATTTATCTGTTGTTTCTTTATGTATTCGATGGCTGATTCAATTTCGAGTTTCTTCCTCAGGTCAGTGTTTCTTACTCTGTCCCTTAAGCCGTTTCCTGTCATTCTTCTGACACATTTCATTTCGGTGGTCGTTATCTTCCTTATTGTTGTAGAGTCCAGCGTCCAATTCTGGCACTGATAGCACAGAGTTGGTAGAAAAATTGATTTGTATATTGCCCTTTTTGCTTCCGTAGTTATTGCTTTGTTTTTCAATAGTGTTGATACTTAACCTATAGCTTGGCATGCTTTACTTAAGTAGATGAAAAGAAAAATGCATTTCGTTATGACATGTATCCCATTTCTGGAATTTGCTTGGGGGGTGGGGGGAGAGATTATATGGCTGGAGAATGAAGGCAGCATGACCAGTGCAGTCTTCACCCTGTATTCAGATGATTGTTTTTATTCCACTTTGAAAACATGTTGGCCCTACTGATTTTCTTGACTTGGAGAATGACTAAGGTTTCTCATAATTTGAGATGAAATTCTCTGATGAATCTGTACCATGTTACAACTCACTTGATGTTTTACTCTTATGTGATATTTTATGTACTATACTGTTCAACTTTAATAAAATTATAATTTTCAGACAAAATAAAATTTGCTTGTTAGATTTTTCCCAATTTTAAAGTGCTTTCTTTGTCTTTGATATACAAGTTTGCCTTTAACAGTTAAAACTTAGGGAAGGGGCATGAAAGCACTTCCTCGATCTTGTTAGGGAAGGAGAAGACAATTCTCATGAAAAGATTGTAACCTCTTACAATCTCTATAGAATTTCCAGTCACATACCAACTAGGTAATATATTCCTGGTGTGTAAAATATGTACATGGTGAAAGAAGAGTTAATTTTATTGGCAGAAATACTTAAAATTCATATTTTAATCTTAGTAAAGGAGTTGGTGTCTGGTCTTTGTCACTCTTATCATTATTCTTCTTAGTTTCTCTGGGGACAATCAAAGACTAAGGAATGCAAACCTGAATAAAATGCTGGCTGAAATTGGATGCACTGGGCCACTGGCGTAGAATACAGTGCAACGTTTTAACGGGTGTTCAATCAGAGTGGATCTGGCAGACTCTAATTGTGATGTTCTGTCTGTGGGGACGATCAACACGCTTAAACAGACAGCTGACTTCATATGAGAGTCTGGAATCCTACTCTGATTGAGTCCTGATCGCAGAGAGAGAGAGAGTATCACTTGAGGCTGACCTTTATTAATTTGTTTACATTGTTTTCGATTTGAGAGTTTGCTTTGTAATCCCCTTGTTATTTCACACCACGACTAACGTGTTTGACTTTTTTTCCTTTCTCATTAAAGATGAGGTTGGAAAGAGGCCTAGGCATTTCTGTACTAGTCTTGAATACATTCCATGGTATGCAAAGTAATTTCCCCTGACATTTGTTTTCAGATCTAAGTATTGTTCTTTTGAGCCAAAGACAACACATAGGACACAAATTCTAGACTCTCTGTTTGACGATCTTTGCTATCAAGTGTTGACCGTTCACATTACTCACATTGTTCCTCACCATGTCACCTGTTCTGGGCAAGCCTCTCAACTTTGGCAAGAGAGTTCATGCCTGCTACTCACCTCAATGTTCAATCTGCTGTTTTTCTAGGTTGACCTCTTTTTCTTATACTCTCTGGTTCCCATATGAAGACTTGCTTTGAGATTCTCTTGTTTTTTCTTGTCATCACATGACCAACATATAATCACCTTCTTGTTTTGATTATATATTATATTTTTGGATTCTTTGTCATTTCTCATATTTCTGAACTTGCCTTGAATTCATTCCATAGTGTACAAAGTATTTCCTGAGGTATTTGTTTTCAAATGTATCATATTTATTTTCTATTTCTCTAGTTGTTTACAGCTCTCACATGTGTAACATTAGATAATACATTTGATTTTAAAATCCTGAGCTTTGCTTTTGTGCTTAGTAATTTTGATTTCAAAATTTTTCAAAGTTTCTGAAAGTCATTGCTGCTTTTGCTATCCTGATTCTAATTTCTTTTACTGTGTCTCTTTCTTGATCGACACAACTTCCAAGATATTCAAAGTGATCTTTCTCTTTCACAACTTTTCCTTCCAAGTATATTTTTTCTTCTGTATGAATTTGATTTTTCATTATTTTTGTCTTTTCTTGGTTGATCTCAAATGATATTTTTCTAGCCATTGGTGACAGGGCATGTGTTTTTTCTTGGTTGATCTCAAATGATATTTTTCTAGCCATTGGTGACAGGGCATGTGTTTTTTCTTGCATCATGTTCACAGTTGCTATTGATAAGAACTAAAGTGTCTGCAAAATCAAGGTCCTCCAATTGAGGGTCCATTTAATACCTCTGTCACCTGTACAGCATTTCTACACTATGAAGTTGATAGCAATTCCAAATAGCAAGGGAGATAAAATCATGTGTGTCTTTGCTTTACTCCAGTTTCAATCTACTCATTTACTCAGTCCTGCCCCTGTGTGAACTGTACAAGAGAATCCATCATACAGATCTTTGATGATATTAATGATTTTTGTTCTCAAATACATCTAGTTTATTCTGTTTCTTTCATTGCTTACAGCTGTCACATATAGTAATGATGAATAATACAACAGCTGAATTATTTGATTAATGAATATACACATCTATATATTTTTGTTTTATTTAGTCACTTTTATTTGTATGCCTAGAATGTGTATTTCCATATTTTCCCAAGGCTTTTGAAAATCATTACTGTCTTTGCTTTTCTGTTTTTGATTTACATTATGTGCCTTCTATCAACTATGCCTATCTATGCAACTTCCGAAATATATAAAAAGATCTGCTGCTTTCTCTACTGTTTCTTCCAAGCATATTTTTCTCTTCTTAACCAATGTAATTTTTCTAGTTTCCCCCGTCAGTCATAGTTAACTGTAGACCTCACCGCCCCTAGAAATTGTATTTTTTCTTTTATTTCGCTGTGCATTCTCTTTGTCTATGAATCTTTCTGCTTCTTGCTTGAATTAGAGCTTGAGAGTGTTTCCAAAGATTGCAGTTTGCAGCTATTTCTTCCCAGGCTGCAGGGTTTATATTCAGTGCCTTCATGTCACACATCTATAAATCAGAGTTTTGGACACCCCTTGGTCCTTTTGCCATCTGCTAGTATTCCTTAAAGTATATCTATTGGTATGTGGCCATCTTTCATATGGTGTAAGTGACCAAACCAGTGCAACCTACATTGTTTGAGTAGTGTTCAGGAGGCATGTGCGAGTGAGGACCTCCACGTTTGTCACTTTGTCCTTCCAGGTGAATATGACGCAGACATTGCATATGGAATGCATTTAGCCTTCTCTCCTGCTTTGCATAAGTTGTCCATGATTTGCTGCCATACAAAAGGATATTAATGATGCAGACATTGTAAACTGCAGCCTTTGTTTTTATTTGTCAGTTTGCAGCTTTGCCAAACATGCCTAGAAAGACGGGTGTAGATGGTAGCAGCTTTACCAAATGGGTGTCATCTTCTGTCTAAAGATAGTTTGTTGTGGGTGATGGACCCCAAGTAGCTACACTGCAGCACGACATCAAGTTTGTAGTTGTCGATAAAGATGGCAGGTGCTGCTTTGACATCCTGACCGAGTATAATAGTTTTCTGCAAACTTATTTTTAGGCTGAAATCTTTGCAAGCATGCGAAAAATGATTTATCAAGCTCTGAAGTTCTTGACTTTGAGTAACAAGTGCAGCGTCATCAGCATATAAATGAACAGTATCTATCCAAAGAAGTTGATAAACCTCTCCAACCTTCGGAAGTAACCCCTGGCATCATGCCCTATCCCAAATGAACAGAAATACTTATAACAGGTAACTGCTGCTTCCCGTGTTGTGTCAAAACCAAAATGGCAATGCTGGAGTGCCCTCTTCAGGGCACGAGCTTGTGCAGAAAAAAAAAATACAAGTTGTTCCCCATACGACATGTTTCTTCTCTCCATGAAGCCGAGCAATCCCAAGGTTTAGCAGGGCCTGAACAGTTTGGTGTCAGCAACGTCACAGGATTTACCAGAGTAATGTTGAAATCAACACTGAACTGCTTTTAGGGACTCCACCTCTGGATTTTTCCTCAGGGTTTACACCCGCAGTCTATTCCGTGAACGGGTAGACCTGCTAGACAGAGGAGGTTTATACTCGGAGTTGACTTTATAGAATAATTGCCATTTTTAGACTAACTGGTCACATCTACCTGGGAAGCGGCACCTCCGACTCACCGATGATCACCTTATTGGACATGTGGAGCAATTTATAGAATTAGCTACCCCACACAACTGATTCACCCCACCCTCTGTAATCACCACTTGACTTCGTCTTGCAGTACGCGGTTGGTTTATATGTATATATATATTTGCAGCACGCCTCTATATCTAAAGGCTGACCACTATTTCACAAGTGGAAGTGATTAGAAGTAGATATGAACCCCTATGTGCAGAGGGGTAGGCGAATAGTGCCTAAACTCTATCGATAAAGACGGCTGCCGAGTTCACCCAGCCTTAAATGGGTACCGGATTTTTTTCTGGGAAAGTAAAGCGGCACGGGCGTAATACCGACCACATTACCCCAAAAATCATGTGCCGAAGGTCTGTAAAATGTATGGTCACTAACACCATATTCCCTATACGCCGCCACTTGGCGTGACAGGGGTACTTTACTTTTTTTCTATCGATAAAATTGCACAAGCATTTTTCATTCTCATATCTTTTGTTGGTTGATCTCAAATTCTATTTTGCTAGTCAGTGTCTTTTTTTCTTTCATCATGTTCACATTGCTACTAATAACTTTATTGTATGCATCCTTCTAATTGTTTGTGTTTCCTGTAAGCCTACTGCATTTCTACAGTATAAAACAATTTCAAACAACGGAGATAGCATACATACTTTTCACTCCAGTTTCAATCTGAAACCATTCAATCATTACTTTCTTATTGCGCAGGAGTAGTCGCCATACTACTCTTTTACGATTTTAATAATTAACTGATACAAAAAAAACCTCTCTAAATGCACTAGATGGATACAAAAATCCAACAAGAATATCTTAAGGGAACTTAAACAAGATATGACTAGTGAATTGAATCAAGCAAGAAGAGATAATATATGTGACTATTATGACCTTGAAAGAATAGTGATGAGGGTATAGTTCCCCGAAAACTGATAAGGGGCTGAATTAAAAGAAATTGAACAGATATATTAGTTATTCCATAGACTTCACTTACTGAGGTAATCCACATAGACATCAGTTATTCCATAGACTTCACTTACTGAGATTTTTATTTGTGATTTCTCTCTGCCGCTACCACCCCTGCTCTCAGCAGCAAGGTCCGGTTTGAAACGTCAATTACTCATGGACGAAAAAATATAAGTACCTCCGAAGACGGAGTTATCTGCCTGTGCGGCGAGGGCCCCCTGTGCATACGGCTGTCAGGGAAAAACAGATTAAATTTAGTTCCTAGTCTCTAGGGACTTCGTCAGAGATAAAAGCTGAATTTAAAAAAATTCTTTAAAGTTTCTGAAGCAATCGAGAATGGGAAGACGAACTCAGAGTTGGGGACAATGTGCAGAGAAAGTACTGTACACTAGTTAAGAAGTGAAAGCAGGAAAAGATTGGTCGACATGACTTATTTCTGATGATCAGATTATTTCCTGCTGCAGAGCTCTGCATAAAGTTACCTATTATTACAGCCTAATAATGGGACATAGACGGAGAGAGAATATTCTAGACTGTGTAATATTGTGATATGGAAGAAAAGTGAAAAGATATTAGCCAACCATTGTGGCATAGAAGTCAGCACAATAAATGATCAACAAAAATGTGTCAATAATTATCGTCCACAGCAGTAATTTCAAAAGGTTCAGGTTAGTTGGATACAAATGTTGCTTGTTTTTAACTGGGTTTCAAATGACGAAAAATTGATATTCATATATCAAATCATGCTTTTAAATTGAAACTGTTGACAATACGAAGTTGAGACAACTGACAAAAATACTGTATGCTGATGATAACCAGTTGCCTAGATGTTACCTGAATATACAGTAGATAACCATTACTTAGCCAGTAGAGTCAGTCTTAACAAATGGATGCGAATCATGGACAACAGACAAGAAAATCACGGTAGGCTGTAGAAATGTGGTTTTACAGAAGGATACTGAGAGTACAATGAACAGCTAAGATGAGTAATGAAGATGTTCTGAGGTCAGAGAGGTCAGAGCAAAAAGAGAGCTAATTTCCAATATTAGGAAGAAACAATCATCATTTTTTGGCCATGTAATGAGAACAACTGGAATATATTGTAACAACTGGAAAAATTGAGGGACGAAGAGATAGTGGGAAGCAAAGAGAAAAAATAACAGACAGCTTAAGAGAATGGCTTGGCAGAAGGTCAACAACAGTCATGATAAATAACTGTCGTGATAGAAAGTTGTGGAGAGACATGATCACCTACGCCAGCAGGCCCGGTACTTGATGATGATGAACCATTACTTCCTGGTGGGTATACAGTAGGTATAGACCAGATAGGTACATTGAAGGCTACGCATGAAAAGTGTTCCTTGTTGCAGTTTCCTCATATTCCAAGTCCGGCTTGTTGCAGGAGCTACTGAGTTAAGTGCTCTGTGCAGACCGTGAGCTATGTGTCTCATCCGTTTTGATCATGCTTCGATATTCCAATTGTTTACGATGAGTGATGATATCGTATGACAGGGAACAGTTGGCTGTGTTCACTTTCTGCGCGGTTTCGCCTTATGTCTTTTGACGTGTGCTGAGACTGCTACAATGGGGACTACAGTTACCTTTCTTTGTTTGGGAGATGAGATAGTAATTCGGATGATTCCGCTGGCACAGGCGGTTGAGCAATTAGGGATTTTAATTCGTTTGCAGTGATACCGGGGCCTTTCACGACCAAATAACCAACCAACCAACCGGTCAGGTTAATAATTTATCAATAAATTGGAGGTTCCAATCAACATTCTTCTTCAAGTTGCACCTCCTCTCTATCTCTCTCATTTTCCATATTACACATTCAGTGTTTTATCAAAGTTACGTGATACAGAATATTTGAACAAATTTAAAGGGTAGCTTATAATCACACATTGTAAATAAAATCCTTTGAATGCAATAACCTCTATAACTAAACAGCACAACAAAAAGAATTAGTTCGTCGGTAATCGAAAATAACGCAATGAATATACAAGAATATGGAATGTCGTGGCCGCAAAGATGCTACTTGTTAAGTTTCAGTTTCAGTATACAAGATTTAAAAATTGGAGCGCATTTTACTGTTACTGTTTCGCCAAATGAACAGCCAGTTCAACTTCTAAAACATTTTCTACACAACAACGGAATAATGTATATTTTTAAGTCGAAGAGACGTTCACCATATTGGCAAAATTGGTAAACGTTTGTGTCCCTAATGTATTTAACAAATCCGGGACAAAAGCTAAAAAAATCGGTCAAAATCGGGACAAATTCGGGACAGTAACAAATCCGGGACAAAGGTTGAAAAAACAGTAAAAAAATCGGGACCATGTCGGGAAAATTGGGACAACTGATTACATTAGTGGTTGAGCATGCACTGGCGATCCTGACACTCAGCAATGCTCAAATAGAACGATTGGAAAGAATACAAAATGAGGAAATGCACATCATTCTTGGGTACATAAAATATACTGTGTGTAGGGAGATGCGTCATCTCCTCCATTTTCCCAGCATGGCCGACAGAATAAGACTGTGCCGAGCACGTGCTTCGAATCAGTGCAGACCCACATCATCCACTATATCGTGAATTTATGGGCACAAAAGGCAGCAGGTTAAAAAGATGAAAATCATGGATGGGACATGCTATGGATATTGTTCAGCAGGTGTGTTCAATCAAGGACATAGAACCCGGGAAAGAATGGGTAAGAGTGACGTCAGAGTGCAGTACATCATTTCTTGCCATCATCCCATTGGAAAGAGTGTGTAAGCAACAAAAACTATTGGTCTTTGAAACAGAAGTGCAGGCCTTCAAGAACTCTTCTGATTGTGAGGCAGTTATTTACACATCTGTGTCTGTTATTTGCCAAGTACGGAGCTCTTGCGTTTTCACCGCTCATGTTGAAGGCAGAACTGTTAAGGAAGACAGTGGTCCTTTACCAATGACTGCAAGTAGTTTGACCATGGAAATCATGACTGTTACAAAAGCCTTTGCATGGCTTGAGGCACAGACTTATACACATGTGTGATTCCTCAGCGACTCAATGAGTATGGGCAGAAAGATCGCAACTGGATGTACTTGACACTAGCAGTTAGAGTCTCTAGGGCGGTATATTCTGAAAAGTAGCTGGTTATTTTCGTGCCCGGGACACGTGGGTATAAGATGCAATGAATATGTTGACGGTCTTGCCAGTTTGGCTGATGTTGGGTGCGGAAGGGTAATGGACCACTGTGACGTCCTTGAGGGACGCTGGACGAAAAAAAAAAAACGACTCAAAAAATGAGCCTGACCCCGCAGCTATGAACAAGCTTCACGAATATCATGTCATGGTTGGAGATGTCGGACGAGAGCGCTACGCGGGAATCCCAACAAGACTTGTCAGCCAACACAACGTCGGTGTTGTTAGTTGCTACATATTGATGGATGGACTTCGGAGACCTGAGAACTTATGAACTTCTCCAATTGCAATGAGGATGACCTGTCGACCAAACTAAACAAATTGATCGTCCAAGATTAATTTCCAAATATAATGATTTGCTTTATGTATCACTGGAGAAATCGTTTTGTTGCTTCTGTTTGATAAAGATAAATGTCCAAAATGTTTTTGGTATATATGGTATATATGGTATATATGGTATATATGGTATATATGGTATATCGTGCTTTTCGGGTAACACCAATCTGTCATCCAATGATTGTTAGCAGAATATTAAGAGCCATATGATTATCATTATAACACAAGTCCGTTAATCAGTCAAAATGCACTCCGTTATTGAGTTATTTTATTGTTATTGAGTTATTAGCAGGCCAACATCATTTCACTCCGAACATGTCCATAGGTGCTCAGATCACCTCCTCAGCTAGTCCCGAAGTGTCCAGCGACTGACGACTCCAGTTCTGTGTAGGTTGATTAGTCTTCTGACACGGCCACTAAGATTCTCGTTTCTGGCTGTGCCCAACTTAACTCACATCTCTTTCATCAGGAGTGACGTGGACTCATGGTTGCCAAAGTCATGTGTCCTTCCCACTTCACGGGGAGCTGAATGATGTCCGCCCGATCGTCTGGTTGACCTTCCTCAACAATAGCGCAGCTAGCCAAAGATCTCAGTTTCATTGCAAAAAAAAAAAA
The DNA here is from genome assembly GCA_032433765.1 of Megaustenia siamemsis. Taxonomy (NCBI): domain Eukaryota; kingdom Metazoa; phylum Mollusca; class Gastropoda; order Stylommatophora; family Ariophantidae; genus Megaustenia; species Megaustenia siamemsis. Next base: position 48,367,907 of record JAVIAB010000088.1, read on the forward strand.
AAAAAAAGTGAATGATGACACACGTCAGTGTTTGCACGTCTGAATACAAATAATATTGCCGTTACCTCTTATCTGATCGCCTCTTATCATATTTCAGTCGAAATAAGTTACATCTTCTGTAAACTGAACATTTCCTCGAGTTAATTTAGTTCATAAAATAAATTATTGAGTCATTTCAACAGCTTGACTTTCATATTTGTAGAACAGCCTTGTCAGCTTCAGTCGCTAATTAAATGAAATAGACTTTGCTCATTGTTATTTGTATATTCAACGTTAAGCTACTGATCGACAAATTGGCGCTGCTGTAGTAATGGGGTTCTATGCTGTCATTGATTACATCATCACTACACCCACTTCCTATATACTGAGTGATTCGATTAGCATGATAAGAAAAGTGGAGGCGGGATCTGTATGTATGCAATGGGTAGAGTCATTGCAGAAGTCAAAAATACGTAAGGTCACCTTTATCTACGTCCCAGGACATGCCGGAGTGCAGGGAAATGAAATAGTGGACAGGTTGGCTAGTTGCGCTATTGTTGAGGAAGGTCAACCAAAGGATCAGACGGAAATCATCAATGCCCCCTGGGAAGTGGGAAGGACACATGACTTCAACAACCATGAGTGCACGTCACACCTACGGATGAAAGGGATGGGAGTTAAGATGGGCACAGCCAGAAACAAGAAACTTACTGGGCGTGTAAGAAAACTTATCAACCAACATAGAACTTGAATCATCAGTCGCTGGACACTGCGAGCAATACTGAGATCTTAGTATCTATGGACATGTTCGGAGTGCATTGATGATAACCCGCTAATAACTCAGTAACTCAATATCTCAACCTGTTTCTCTCTCTCTTTCTCTCTCTCTCTCTCTGCGATCAAGACTCAATCAGAGTAGGATTTCAGACTCTCACATGAAGACAGCTGTCTGTTTAAGTGAATTGATCGACCCCACAGACAGAACATCATAATTAGAGTCTGTTAGATCCACCCTGATTGAATACCTGTTAAAACGCTGCCCTGTGTTCTGCGCCAGTGGCCCAGTGCATCCGATTTCAGCTAGCATTTTATTCAGGTTTGCTTTCCTTAGCCTTTGATTGTCCCCAATTTTCCTCCTGCCCTCCCAGGTTTACGAGCACCATCTCTCCGTGTCACTAGAGGTGACTAACACAGACATGCACACACAAAGATATGAGATGTAACTAACACTGACGTGCACACAACGACATGAGGCATGACTATCACTGACACACACCAAAATATGAGATATGACTAACATACACACATACACACACTGAGACATGAGATGTGACTAACACAGACACACTCTAAAATATGAGATATGTCTAACACAGATACACACACTAAGATATGAGATATGACTAAACACAGTCATGCACACGCAAAGGTATGATATATGACTAACACAGACATGCACGCACAAAGATATGACACATGACTAACACAGATACAGACTAAGATATGAGCCATGGCCAGCACAGACACACACAAAGATATGAATCATGGCCAGCCCAGACACGCACCAAGATATGAGCCGTGGCCAGCACATACACCCACCAATATATCAGCCATGGCTATCACAGACTCCTACTAAGATATGAGCTACGACTAGCACGGATATACACCGAGAATTGAGCCATGGCTATCACAGACACCCACACACAATGAAATGAGCCATGGTTAGCACAGACAACCACCAAGATATGAACCATGGCCAGCACATACACACACACACACACAATGAAATGAGCCATGGTTAGCACAGACAACCACCAAGATATGAACCATGGCTATCACATACACACACACACAATGAAATGAGCCATGGTTAGCACAGACAACCACCAAGTTATAAGCCACGATTAACATATACACTTGGTAACGTCCACCAAAGTTTGTCTGAGGTTCTTGCTAAAGTTTCTATTGACGAGGGTTAAGGCATAAAAATGCGAAGCTGCAGTAAAGCTGAATATAAGGAAAAATAAAAAAATAAAAAATGGTAAGTAAGAAGCTTTACGTGACAAGTGGACGACACAGACTAAACAACGTTTCGGCTCAATAGGCCTTCATCAGGAACAAACAAAAAAACACACACACAAAACTAATAACGAAACAACCAAAACAAAAACAACCGAAATGTGTTAAAGAAAACAAAATAGAAAACTAACTAGAAAACGATTTCATTTTGGATTTGACAGGATAGTTTTCTATTTTGTTTTCTTTAACACATTTCGATTGTTTTTGTTTTGGTTGTTTCGTTATTAGTTTTGTGTGTGTGTTTTTTTTGTTTGTTCCTGATGAAGGCCTATTGAGCCGAAACGTTGTTTAGTCTGTGTCGTCCACTTGTCACGTAAAGCTTCTTACATACCATTTTTTATTTTTTTATTTTTCCTTTCTATTGACGACCACGAAGATCCAAAACTTGCAGGCATGGTGGGCGTGGCTGACGTGCTGGAAGATCAGTCGGATAAGACCTTCAGAGAATGTCAATTTCATGTCCCCTGAGTTTTGAGTCCGCATCAGATAGTACAGTCTGGCCATGTAGCTTACCAAAGAAAATACATAACAGAAGAACCCATTCATGCCATTGTAATTATATACCCTACTAAGTAGGGTTTGTTGTTGTTGTTGTGCGTTACCAGCTTTCAACTCTGGCGAAGTCCCTAGAGACCAGGAACTGAACTTTGCGTGTGAATCCATTTCTCCCTGGCAACCGTGTGCACAGGGGTCCCCCGCCGAAACAGGCAGATAATTCCGACCTCGGAGGCACTCGTGTTTTTCTCCGTCGATGAGCAACCGATGTTTCAAGCCGGATCTCGCTGCTGAGACCAGGGGTGGTTGCCGCAGAGAGAAATCATAAATAAAAATCCAACTGATGTAGCCGAGATCTGAACATCTCCTTCCTGAGGCCGGCGTCTTGCCTCGAGACCAACCAGTGCCCCATGGAATTGGAATACTGGGAAACTGCAACAAGGAACACATTACATGCATAGCCTGCAATGGTTCCTGCCTCCTATCCACCATATACCAGAAGTTCACGTCCTCCCGAAAATGATGATCGTCATATTTCTTTAAAAATGTATAGCGCTTGATGATGTTAGGCCATTGTTGTTGACTCCAATTACGAACATATAAATACACAGTTAGTCGTCAGATTATCCCCGTCGCACATCAAACAACAGACCGTAAGATTAGCGTACGGCCGGTCTAGGGATGTACCATGAGCCATTACGATGACTAGCACACATAACAATGTCGACGCACTGCAATGACGCGCCCTTTAGACTCCTGATAACTATAGTGAATGTATCCTACGACGAAGAGAACACGATGCAAATTCCCTAAAGAGATAAAACTGTGGCTGACGAAGCATTTTACATTATGAGTAACATGTAAAGAACTTGCGTCAAGCAAATCCAACAACGGCCATGAACAACACCAAAATGACGTAAAGCGCAGAGCAAACCTAGATGATGAAAGGTCGCATTCACAACACTTGATTTGTCGAAAATTGATTATTGCCGGCGTACGACATTGTTTTATCAGCGCAGATGTAATAGGTAGATCATCATCTTGACTTTAACGCATAGGAGTGCAATAAAAAAAAAGAGTAAAGTACCCCCGTCACGCCAAGGGGCGTATAGGGAAATAGGGTGTTAGTGACCCTATATTTTACAGACCTTCAGCACATGATTTTGGGGTAATGTGGTCGGTATTACGCCCGTGCTGCTTTACTTTCCCAGAAAAAAATCCGGTACCCATTTAAGGCTGGGTGAACCCGAAAGCCGTCGGTTGGGATCGAACCCTACCCCTTGTCCGTGGTAGTCCAGTTCACTAACCACTGAGTTATCGCGGCTCACATAGGAGTGCAATGGTGAACCGAAATTAATCAAACACCGAATGCACTTTCTGCAGCGATCGAGAGAATGTGGACTAGATCCGCCATCATGGAAACGGAAGTCCTCAACCTATTTAATTTTGTTCTTTGACTCTTTTGTAATGTCTACACACCAGATCTAATTTTTGGGATATATGTTGCTGTATTTGAAAATTCTTCAAAGTCTCCGAACCGTGTAGTGTCTGTCAGATTCTGTGGACCAATGCTCAGTCAATAATTGACTAAATATGTTGAAATAGGTGCCCACATGTTCGTCTCCTCGGTCTGTCCACATACACACATATTATGAAAGATAAATATATACAAATTATTATTTTTAATTATCAAATTATCAAACGACAATTCACCAACAGCAAAAATAGTCTCAAGATGCAACAAAGCTTTTAAAATCATCGGGCAGCTATCACCACTAGTGTCCAACAAGGAAATAACTCTAGAGGCAAAACGGGCGCTCATACAATCTTCATCCCAACGTTGTGCTACCAATGCCAGACCTGGACCCTAGATGCAAGAACAATAAGAAAAAATAACCTCTCCAGAGATGAAATGTGTCAGATGAATGACAGGAAACAGTCTGAGAGATAAGATCAGAAATGAAGAACTGAAAAAAAGCCTAGGAATAACCCGCACCATAGAACATATAAAGAAACAACAGATAAAATGGTTTGGCCACGTGACAAGACAGAAAAATCATAACACAACACAGCGAGCCTTCAATAAACGTTGCGAAAACACCAGACACAAGGGCCGACAACTACATAAAATGGATTGACGGAATATTAGAAACACTAGGAAACATCACAGCAGTAGAGGCGAAAAAAGAGAAAAGACATTCCATTATATCTCCCCTCGACGCTGAAAGTCAAATGAGAAAGGACAGAAGAAGAATTATCAAATTATGGATCAGAACATTTACTCATTTATTTAAAATAATATAATATATTCGTATCTTCTTAGAATAATCAATACCAAAGCATACAAACACGTATTGTGTGATTCCAGAAACAATGAGATTAGTTATCAGTTACTTTCTGTCGAATAACTGCATTATTTACCAGCAGTCACTGAACACACACACACACACACACACACACATACACGCACGCACACACACACACACACATGCGCGCGCATGCACACACACACACACACACACACACACACGAAAACAGTTATGTTTGAAGGAAGTAAAGAAACTAATTAAATGATGTACAGTGTAGACCATACAATCATAAAATATGCATCTCGGGGCTGTGATACAGCTCAAGGACAGGTAAAGGGAAAGCTGCAAGAAACTGAATCTTTCCTTGACATTCCGGGCCGAAACAAAAACCCCAGATGTTCAGTGTTCTCTTTATCTCTCTCTCTCCCTTTCCACTTCCTTGTATACTCCTTCGAGATACAAAGTTCTAGTTCAGTTCCCGCCAGACAGCCACAACCATTGTCAATTGATGTGGTAGCCTTCTCGGATATTGTCAGTCCATCTTATTCTGGCGTTTCCTCCATCTCCTCCTTTAATTAACAGTATAATAATGAGCTGTCGTGTGTTTCCGGGGCCTCGTTATGAGGGAAGTAAAGAATAGTGACACTGTGACCTTCCAGGCATATCGTAAGAGGCGACTAAGGAGGTTGATCGATGGATTGACAAGATTTCATTGTAAAATGTATTGTTATAGAAACAGAGCCATATATTTTAGATCAGTGATCTCTGCAATATGTGCCATTCTGGCACGCAAAGTTTCTGTTTTTGAGATTGTGGTTCTGCCCTATGTGCCGTCTTCGGCTCGAAAGGACAATAGATAGATAGATAATGAGCTGTTAGGAGCAGACCCATTTTAACTATAAGGACATAAGGATAAATTGTAACTTTAAAATGTATAGATATAATACCTCTAACCTATTCCGTGTGTATAATTTGCTATGGTGTTATTTTCCCTGTCTGTGGTCATTGAAAACTATCATTCTTATTCTATGGATGTTTCCGCCCAATACGTTGTAATGCTTTGGTTGCCCATATTTTACCTCTTGATAGTTCTTGTATTAGTCCTTGTCCATAACAAATTACAATATTTTGTTTGCTTTTATTTTAAAAGTACGCACCATATTAGTTTGTTTCATTAAAATGCAAATACCGGCTGCAAGATTTGACCAGAACAACGTCTAGAAACAACAAGGACGGAGCAGGCAGCTCTAAACAAGCATGACGTAAGTAACCAAGCGGCCCAGCCAATGAGATCACGAGAAGCTCAATGGAGACTGTGCGACCAGAAAAGCGTGCCTGACGACCATTGTTGTTGCAACCGCCGGAGATACTTAACACCATGCAGTTCTCAAGGTGTACGACGTTAACAAACTTCAAACTTACAGTATACGCAGTCAAGTATTTGAATTTTTGTTGAGACAAAATTAAAGAATTGTATCAGTTGTGAACGTACGCATATTTCATTATTGGAGTATATAGTCAGCAATATTTGCCATATTGATTGATTGATGCCAAGAGTTTGTGTTGCGGCCCATTGCCAGTTCTGGCACTAACAGACAGTACACAGCGTACAGTCGTACAGTGCGTGTTCGATCACGCATCTTGAAATAAGCATGTTTGTACTTCCCAAGGCGGCTATTTAATTAACCTTGTTTTACTTGCTTAGCTAGCTAGTTTTACACCATCATGAGTTATGAAAATCAAGTGGAGGTTGTAGGTGTGTACTGTATGCCCGACCTCAACTATGTGTTGAGTTCAATCAATTATTCAATCAATATCATCATTGATGAGATTCATGTGTTTTGTATAAGTATTAATTAAATCGTGTTTTTTAGTTTCAAATTCGATAATTTTCCTTTTGTTTCTATTCAATGAAAAACCAAACAATTGTCACAACGCAACTCTGCTGAGATTGAACTGATTCTGTTCTTAGTGTTCTCCAACACAAGATTCAAAACTATTGGAGGAGACCTAGCATGAACATTTTGTTGTTAATAATCATGTGATATGATATTATGATTATGATATTATTGTAGTTATGATCCTATGATATGAAGATGTTATTTCACGACTAACAGAGGAATATTTTTTTTTAAATAAAGAAGAGTTTATACATAATTTGTTATTATTTAATTTTTTAATGAGTGAAAAATACAAAAACTGCATGTTCATTACAAACTATGCTGCCTAGTACCTATTGTAGACCTGCTACAGGAAATGTAGATATAGTTATAATAGACAGGTACAATTTAAATATTTTTAAATTTTCAAACATGAAAGCAATTCACAATAAACATGTCTTTATTTAAGGATGTTTTTTTTTATATTTCAGGGGAAAAACTTGGAATAAATCTTTGAGAGAAATATCTTTAAGATGAGATTATAATAACCATGATGAATGCAACATTTCCCTATACATTTCAACCACAGCCACCATCTCACCCAAAGACAACAGGGGGAAAGCAAGGACCACCAATCCCACTCTCATTGGCATGCTTAGAGGATGAAGATACAAGAACAGTAGCAAACTACAATCCTCCAGTGCGACTAACAACCCTTGATATCTCATCTACTAGGCCCAAGATTAAATCAAGTATTGTTTCTGTGTCCAGTTTTCCATCAGCTCATAGCCACATCACTGCTAAAAAATCAGGATTAGTTTCATTGCAAACATTAAACAACAATAACAACTTTGCCATTTAAACTTGAACCATGTGGCTCTATCACCAAGTTCCAATCACTCTTCATTAACCACAACAGCATCAATTCCAAACAGTATCAATACTTTCAATATCAGTAGCATAAATGAAAACAGTATTGTTTGTTTAACAACAGCTGTAAACATCGACACAACATCAAATTCAGTAAACAACTACCTAAACTCAACAACAGCAGATATATTATCTGCTTCATGCTCAATACCACAGTCAATAAGTGAGCATCAAGAAGCATCAACAAATGAGCAATTATCTCCATTAACAGTAAGACAAGCTTCTTCATCAATAAATGGACAACCAGGCGCCAGCTTCGTAACAAACTTAGGTAACGAGCCTGACACTTCTCTCTCACATGCCCATGATAATGACAATGCTACACCAGCTTTCTCCTCAGTGTGTAACCCTGTGACAAAAGACATACCAGAATCAAGTCCAACAAGCCCAGGCGACCAATCGTTTGGCTCATTGTCCAACTTTGCCTATGAACATGATCATGACTATGAAAGTGTGGGATCACCATGCAGCAGTACAGCAAGTGGTCCTATCTATGTCAGGCCTGCTGGATTTACCCATCATGCTCAGGAGGTTGAAAGCCCACATGCTAAAAATAAACTGAAGAAAAAGAAATACCTCACTTCGCTTGTCACAGTCAGAGAAGGATATAAAAAGAGGGAGGTCACACCACCAAAAGTGAAACCTAGAAGAGGTACATCTTTTATAGTTGCATTCTCTATGTTATGGTGAAACTGTATGTATTACTGTCCATTCTCTATGTTATTGTAAAACTGTATGTATTACTGTCCATTCTCTATGTTATTGTAAAACTGTATGTATTACTGTCCATTCTCTATGTTATTGTAAAACTGTATGTATTACTGTCCATTCTCTATGTTATGGTAAAACTGTATGTATTACTGTCCATTCTCTATGTTATGGTGAAACTGTATGTATTACTGTCCATTCTCTATGTTATTGTAAAACTGTATGTATTACTGTCCATTCTCTATGTTATTGTAAAACTGTATGTATTACTGTCTATTCTCTGTTATGATAAAACTATGAATATAATGATGGTCATTTTAAAAATGGGCTATTTTATATATATATATATATATATATATATATATATATATATATATCATCATGTCCCATACCGGTTGGCGTAGGCGATCATGTCCTTCCACAATCTTCTATCTACAGTGCATCGTATCAGTTCTGTTGTTGACTGCTTTCCATGCCGTGACACCAAGCTATCCAGTATTTTCTCTCATTGTCGTAAGCGATCTCTCTTTCCTTTTATTTTGCCAGTTGTAACCAAGTATTTTCCATGTAGATTCAAGATGGCGGAGTGACCGTGCCGGTGTATAATTTTGATTCAGTGAAACATCGATTATTTCTATTCTATATGGATTATGTGTCAAATTTCCAATTCCAGAGAATGATATAATGTGATCTCAAATATCATTAAGCAGGATAGACATATAACATTTGTTTTAAGGATGTTTAATAACAGTTTGTGTGTGAAAACAACAAAGATGTAGAGAAACAACACGAAATAGAACACGAATAGAAAGTGGGTCACAGCCATCAGTGACCTCAGTGCATGGACAAGCACAGGTAACATAAACACAGCCCTTACTCTGCGACAGAACTAGCACAGTGGCAGAGGACAACGTAACATACACACAACAGTGCTCAGAGCCAAAATAATGGAGAAACAATCGCGATCATATAGACATAATGTTAATAAAATTGCTACCATCAATATTTGCGGTATCAGAGACAAAGAAGAACAATTAATCGACGCAATGATAAAAAGAAGAATCAAAATACTTGGAGTAGCAGACACAAGACTGAAGGAGAAACAAACAAGGAAAGCGTACATGAATTATACCATAATAAACTCAGGAGTTAACACCAACGAAGTAGCAAAACACGGAGTAGGATTCATTGTAGACCCAGAAACGTCCAAAAACATTATAGAAATACATCAACATTCAGAAAGGATAATTATTAAGAGTAATAGAAAACAACGTCAATATAGCATGCATCCAAATATATGCACCTTGCAACAACAACGACGAAGAGAGCGAAGAATTCTACGAAACACTTAACGAAATCATAAACAAAGTAAATAAGAACGAAGATCTACTGGTGATGGGGGACTTTAACGGGAGACCAGGAAAACGCAATTATGAGAACTCCAAATATCTGGGCCCATTTGGAGATAACACAAATAGAAAGAACGAAAATGGCAACCGAATGCTTGAATTATGCAATCAACATGAATTATACATAACTAACACTTTCTTTAAACATAAAGACTCACAAATATACACCTGGTATAAATGGAACGATAACAATTGTAAAAGTCAAATAGATTTCATCCTAGTGAGAACACAAAGGAAGAGGAAAATCAGAGACAGCAGAGCAGTACCTAACATCACAAATGATACAGACCATAAAATGGTGCTAGTAACCATCCAGAAAGCAAAACAAGACAACAAGAACCAATTGAAAACAAGAAACAAATCTGAAAGGACAATAAAATTAAGCCAACTTAAAACAGAAAACAAAAAGAAAGAAATAGAAAAACAACTAGAAAACCAATTTAAACAACTACCACAACAAATAACTACAGTAGATAACGAGTGGCTCACATTAAAAAAATCATTGACGAAAATAGCAACCACAATATGCGGAACGAAGAAAAGGAAGAAGGAGGGAAAGATGAGCACTCCTTGGTGGAATGATATAGTTAAGAACGCCATAAAAAGAAAGAAAAAACTATACAAAATCTGGCTAAAAACTAAAAAGCCAAGCGATTATGATATATACACAATAGAAAGAAGAGAAGTGAAGAAATTAATCAAAGAAGAAAAACATAAAGCATGGATAAAATTTGGAGAAATGATTATAACAATCACAAATCAGCATCCAGAGACTTCTATAGAACAATTAAAGCCATAAGACAAAAGAAAGACAATTATGACTCAACTGAAGTCATCAATGATAAACGAGGCCAAGCAATAACAAACAAAGCACAAATCTTAACGAGATGGAAAGAATATTTCGAAGAGCTTTTGAATGTAGAAACAAGTCCAAAAACACACAAAAAGCAACTAACAGTTGGCGATAAAGAACCAAATATACTAATGGAAGAAATAAAAGAAACATTACGACTAGCACCAAGAAACAAAGCCCCCGGAATCGATAACATCCCAGTAGAAATGCTAACAGCAGCGGGAGAGACAGGATGTAAATGGCTACACAGAATATTCAACGCTGCATGGATACAACAGACATGGATACGTCCCAGACGATTGGAAACAGTCCATTATATTACCAATATGGAAAAAGAAGGGCAGCAGAAGAGACTGCAGAGAGGAATATCACTATTAAGCCACACAGGGAAGTTATATGCCAAGATAGTTGAAAAAAGATTGAGACCAATTATAGACCCACAACTAAGCGATGCTCAGATGGGCTTCAGGAGGAACAGAGGTTGTACAGATGCCCTATTTATCATAAAACAACTAGCGGAGAATACAATAGAGCATAATAAAACACTGTATACAGCTTTTATTGACCAAGAAAAGGCGTTTGATAGGGTGGACAGGGAACAACTATGGTCCGTATTGCCCTTTTACGGAGTGAGTCACCACCTAGTAGAGATATGTAAGAGCCTCTATGAAAGTAGTCGCACTACAGTAAGATCTTCAGCAGGTTACTCTAAACATTTCACCATTAACTCCAGAGTTAGACAAGGCTGCGTGTTTTCCCCCTTACTTTTCATCACATATATGGACATTATATGCAAATTAACATGCCCAATCAAAGGAAATATACCAACACGGATGACAACAAACGATAACACAGAAGAAAACGAAATATACGTACCAGAAAACTACAGAAGAGAGGAAGAAATAAATGAAATACTATTTGCAGACGACCAAGTTCTGATACATGAAACAACTGAGGACCTACAAGAACATATCAAAGGCTAAACAACACTTGTAAACAATACAACATGAAGATCAACATAAGCAAAACCGAAGTAATGACAATAGCAAGAAAGAAAGAAAAACTAAACATCATAATAGATAATACATCTTTGAAGCAAGTTGACAATTTTTAATATCTGGGTAGCACGCTAACACAAGACAATAACCAAGAGACCGAGATAGATATAAGGTGTAACAAAGCAAGCCAAGTTATAGGCCAAGTATCAACATTATTGAAAAACAAAGCAATAACTACGGAAGCAAAAAGGGTAATATACAAATCAATTTTTCTACCAACTCTGTGCTATCAGTGCCAGAATTGGACGCTGGACTCTAGAACAATAAGAAAGATAACGACCACAGAAATGAAATGTGTCAGAAGAATGACAGGATACAGCTTAAGGGACAGAGTAAGAAACACTGACCTGAGGAAGAAACTCGAAATTGAACCAGCCATCGAATACATAAAGAAACAACAGATAAATTGGTTTGGCCACATAACAAGACAGAAAGAACTAACAATGAATCAAAGAGCAATAAACAAACGCTACGAAAACACCAGATTAAGAGGAAGACCGAGAAAGAGATGGATAAAGGGAATACTAGAGTCACTAGGAGGAATAACATCAGAAGAGGCCAACAGAAGAGCAAAGAATCGCAGATTGTTTCTCCCCTCGATGCCAACGGCAACAGAGGAAGGATAGAAGAATAGAAGAAGAACCAAGTATTCCAACTTTCCTCTTCTCACGATGTGCCTGAAAAATGTTGATTGTTTATTTCTGATGTTTTTTAGGAGCTCCCTTTTTGTGTTGGCCTCTTTGAGAACTTCCTCATTAATCTTTTTAGCTGTCCAGGGAACTTTCAACATTCTTCTGAGAAATCCCATCTCTGTGGCCTCTAATCGTCTTTTCATTTGTTTGGCTACTGTCCATGATTCGCTTCCATAGGTCAGAATTGGTTCCATATAGCACCGATGAACTCTCTTTCTCATTTCTATTGACATAGATTTGTTGCATAAGATATTTTTCATTTTCTGAAATGCTATTTTGGCCTGAGCTATTCTGCTTTTTATTTCCGTGGTGCATCTTCCATCCGATGTTATTATTGTGCCCAAGTATTTGACGCGTTGCACTTGTTTCAGATTTGTCCTGTTTATTTTTATGCTGCGTGCTGGTGATGATTGTTTCTTCGATATAACCATTACTTCTGTTTTCTTACTATTCAGACTGAGACATTTTTTGTTGCTCTCTTTTACTATTATGTCTATTATTTCTTGTAGTTCATTCTCTATCTCTACTATTAAGACTGTGTCATCTGCATATCGCAAATTATTTATGTTGTGACCATCGACTTCAATTCCTTTTTTGTCTACTATTGATCTCATATGTTTGCTGTAAAGTGAAAACAAATCTGGTGACAGAACACAGCCTTGTCTGACTCCTTGTTTTATATATATTGAAATTGTCCTGCTTGGTTGTTAATTTGTATAGCTGCTGTTTGTTGCCAGTACATGATTTTATGATTCGCAGATCCTTGCCATCAATGTTTAATTTCTCCAGCATATTGATTATTTCCACATGCTTTACTTTGTCAAATGCTTTTGTGTAGTCTATAAAGTACATATATAGATCTTTCTATCAATGTTCTTAAGATGTATATTGCATTATTGGTGCCCTTTCCCTCCACAAATCCACATTGTTCCTCACTTATTTCTGGTTTTAATTTGTTTCTTATACGTGTCATGATGATTCTTTGTAATAATTTTGTCATATGGCTCATGAGACTAATAGTGCGATGGTCTTCACAATCAGTGGCGCCTGACTTCTTCAGTATGGCTACAAAGATAGATTTTAGTAGAGCTTCGGGTATGTGTCCAGTTTTATATATGTCATTGAGTAGTTTTGTTATGACTTGTACTCCCAGCTCTTCTAATGCATTTATCTCTTCGTTTGTTATATTGTCGGGACCCATAGCTTTGCCTTTTTTCATGTGTTGAATTGTGTCCTCCACTTCACTCTGCATAATTGTGTCCTCCACTTCACTCTGCATAATTGGTCGTCCTGTGTCTTTGTTTGAATTGTTTAACTCTGGTCTTTCATCATCATAGATTTGACTGATATTTTCTGTCCATCTTTCTATTGTCTTCTATCTATCTATCTATTGTCCTTTCGAGTCGAAGACGGCACATAAGGCAGAACTACAATCTCAAAAACAGAAACCTTGCGTGCCAAAATGGCACATCTGTTTCCATAACAATGCTATTTACAATGCTTTTTTATTGTCTTCTCCTGTCCCATTATTATATTTCCTTCCTTTGATTTAACACATCCTGAAACTTTGACTTCTTTTCTTCCTGTTAATTCATTTAACTGATTGTGCTTGAATTTTGAGTCTTTCTTTTGTTGTTTTTCCATTTCTTCACATTTCTGTTTTAACCATCTTTCCCTATATATATATATATATATATATATATATATATATATATATATATATATATATTATATATATATATATATATATTTTATTACATTATATATATAGCTAAATATTATTATTTACATTCAGTGGCCCTTTGACTCTCCTTCACTTGTTTCTTGTACACAAGGAATGAGCTATATCTTGTCACTATTCAGCATTAATCCACAAGCATAGAAGGACTCCACTTGCCCTGATACCTTGTCTCCATTGCAGGAGTGACTTGATAAAATCTCTCTTCATGCTCAACACTCACAAATCCACAATTTGTTGGAAAGAAATTTAAATGTGACTGCAAGAAATTCTTCTTCAGAACCAGTTGTACACCAGAAGTATATTAGTCTGCTCTGTTGTTTCCAATAAAATGTTTACCACTGACTGGAATGTTACCCATGCAGCCTTTTCCTTGCTATGCAATATGTAAAGGAACTTGTTATCTGTAAGAAGTTTATGAATTTTTTTTTTTTTTTTCCCACTCAGTGATTTATATTCCCTCCCGCAATGAATTTTAGGGCTAGCAAATACTCTCTCCTTTATTTCAGCTTCACTCGGTCTTGACAAATTTCTGATGAGATACAGGAAGGCCTCTCCTGTTTTGTTTTAGCCACTGCTGTGACAAAGTTTTTCATGTTATCCTACTTAATATGCAACGGCAAGAACAAAATATTACTGTTGTTTACAAGTGCTGGATGCTCAACATTCTTACTGCAAGGTTGCAATGACTGCCTGAATGGCCAATCTATTTTTGATGTAGTGGTCATTTCTTGCATGGCTATCCCATTCACAGAGAAAGCAATAGTGATTGGTTATCTACCCTGAAGTCTACACACCTCAAAAGCTGTAGTTTTAGTAAGTTCTAGTTCTGGTTAAAGATGAAGGCATTGTTTATCTCCCCTCTTGCAATGTATGGTTGATTGGCAGCCTAACAAGCCATCATTGTAAAACAATATTAGCTACAGAAACGGAAAGTCTAGTCCATGATTGTAAGCCTCATGACGTAAAACAGCTCAAATAGATGATGAGTAACAGCATAAAACAATGATCTCCAACTTGCTGGGAGTGAAACAACAAATGTTTTTGTAGGATTTTAGAAATAAGCTGGAAAGAATACATTTTAAATAGACAGATAAGAGATGAATCAAAACAAGAATATGTAAAGGTAACGTACGAGACTTGAACCGGCGTCTTAGCAAGCGAGTTTACACCCATATGTGCTTGGCTGCCTATCCAGAAATGTTCGGATATTTCTGTATAGTGTAGACTCAAGCATCGAAACTCAGATGCGAAGCGACATTCCTCACCTTCCCAGGGTATTACCCTGGTACCCATTTCTGCCAACTGCTGGGTCGACCGTGGGGGTATATTTTTTTCCAACCATGAGTACAATTCACACTGCTCCCAGCGGGAATCGAACATGATAAAAAAATCCGGTACCCATTAAAGGCTGGGTGAACCGGAAGCCATTGGTTGGGATCGAACCCTACCTCTTGTCCTTTGTAGTCCAGTTCACTAACCACTGAGCTATCGCATATGATGCTTTATAAGAAGAAGGCTTTGCGATACATCGGTCATGTGCTGGGAATAAATGAAGACTTCTCCATCAGGTATTCATGTTTAAACCATCTGGTAAAAGAAAATGAGGCAGAAAAAAAAGAGAATTGCTATGCAGAAGAATTACTAGGGAAGACTCAACCATGGAACTAAGAAACAACAAGAACTACAAGAACTGGCAGCAAATCATCGGTTGTGGAGAACTATGACATTCACCCTATGTGCCGTCTTTGGCCAGTGAGGTAAATGAATAGTTGAGTGAAATTTGTTTAATATGAACAGCATGACTAAATGGAATTGAAGGTAATACACTACTAATGTGCAGCAAAAACAGCCTTCATTCTTGTCTTGGAGGAATAGAGGGGAAGTTTCCTATCATCTGCTTTTTAATTGATTTTGAGGGTTGCCATTAAACCACAACTGTTGTCTTTGAAACATGATGCTTCTGACAGTCCCAAAACACAGAAACTCACACAGAAACTCAAACACACCAGTCCCAAAACACAGAAACTCAAACACACCAGTCCCAAAACACAGAAACTCAAAACACCAGTCCCAAAACACAGAAACTCAAACACACCAGTCCCAAAACACAGAAACTCAAAACACAGAAACTCAAACACCATGCGCCAGGAGATTCCACTTGCTGTCTGGAACTCAAAAGCTCTGCCTTGATCTTGAATAAATTGACATCTCTGTTAAGGTCATCCAGTTCACTGTGGGTTCTTAGTTGTGGTTTTAATGGAAATAAATGGCACAAAATCAGGGGCATATGAAGTTAATGTTTAAGAAACACATATTGCCTTGTTCTTCCTCATTTGAATCAGCTTAATGTGGTTCTGGTACTTTGGAAGTCAGTAGACCGTTATTATGTGTATATGACATATGGGAATCAGTAGACAATTGTTATGTGGTACAGGACACTTGGGAGTCAGCAGACCATTGTTATGTGGTACAGGACATTTGGGAGTCAGTAGACCATTGTTAAGTGGTACAGAACATTTGGGAGTCAGTAAACCATTGTTAAGTGGTACAGGACATTTAGGAGTCAGTAGACCATTGTTATGTGGTACAGGACATTTAGGAGTCAGTAGACCATTGTTAAGTGGTACAGGACATTTAGGAGTCAGTAGACCATTGTTAAGTGGTACAGGACATTTAGGAGTCAGTAGACCATTGTTAAGTGGTACAGGACATTTTGCAGAAGGAATATTTGAATATTTCATAATCCAAATTTTCTTCTTTGGCATGTCTTTCCAAACTGAATAAACTGTAAAAATATATCAAGTGGTTCATGCAGGAACCATTTTTTTTCAGCTATGCATCATCATCATCAGTTATGAGCCATTGTGCTTTGAATTTGTTTCCACATAATTGGTTTCCACAAAAGTGTTGACAGTGAAAATTTCAAATACTCTATTGTTTTTGTTTTCTTAATAATTTTTTGCACCTTTCCAGATCATGTCTTTCCACCTTTCCCAGCCTTTCCTTCTCTTAAGTTTCCCTGCTGTTTCTGGATTATCAAGACCTTTATTCATAAATGTGTGTCTAATGTAACATGCGTTCATTTTGTTTGAGTAGTCCTTGTGGCTACTGGGCACCCTCAGTGAGGGGAGAAAAGACTAGAGTCATTGTTACCTGCCACGCTTATTGTAAGAGGCAACTAAGGAGATTCAGAATCATCGCCTGTGCATTCGAGCAGGACATGCACAAAGCAACCTTGCCAACAAAATTTACGGATGCATTTTGGGAAATGCTGTGACAAATGGTGGAGCTGATATAGAGAATTCATGACTGCAACGAAACTGGTTCCATGGATAGAATAGAATTTTAATTGAATTATTAATTCTTTCGGTACACTATTTATGTGACATTGTTGCATCTTTCTGCATTGCTCGCTTAGTTAATTCTAATGTTTATGTTGCTGTGCATCTGGTACCTTGTGTTTAAGTACTTCCATTTTCAGCATGCAATTTTTTTTGACTGTTTACCTTGACTTTGATGTTCATTAAGCTGTTAGACGGGCAATATTTGTCTCTCCTAGGGAATCTATCTTTCCAGACTAACAAGTTATTCCTGCCTCGATTTGCATCAAACTTACCTTCTCGTAAATGAATTGTCTATCCTTGACCATATTACGATACAGAATAAAGAAGTAATCTTAAGTCCATCTTTCCTGGAAAGTACAAAATTATTTAACCATTTTTCATTGTTTGCTGATATCATTATGCAAGTAAGTCAATGATAATTAGTTACAAACTTTCAGTGCCTTCCTCATTAAAATATAAACATATAGACCATCCACTCCCACCAGCGTGATACATTCCCTTACCCAAACGGATACCAAAGACAAAACTACATCATCCTTTTGGTCTTGCGAAATTGTCAAAAGTACAAAAGACTGCTGTTATCAAAGAGTCTCATTATCTAACTTTCAACATCTTCTTTATTCAAATGTGCACACCATTCACTTCCACTATCAGGATTTTTTACCCAAACTTACACTAAAGACAAAATTATATCTTCCTTTTGATCTCACAGAACCTTCAAAAATAGAAAATATTGATGTCGTCTAAGTGTCTCATTATAAACAAATATAAGATCTTTGCTGTTTTGCATCATCAAAGATCTGACAAAATTATCTCCCTTTTTTCGACACTGTGAAGCAAATCACTATTTTTTTTTAAATGTCAGTAAACAAAAATGTTGTACATGTTTGTTAGTTTTTAATTCTACAAGACTAACGAATGTGTCGAAGGGCGTGGATATGAAAGGCGTGGATATGAAAGGCGTGCATATGAAAGGCGTGCATATGAAAGGCGTGGATATGAAAGGCGTGGATATGAAAGGCGTGGATATGAAATGCATAGATATGAAAGACATAGATATGAAAGGCGTGGATATGAAATGCATAGATATGAAATGCATAGATATGAAAGGCGTGGATATGAAATGCATAGATATGAAATGCATAGATATGAAAGGCGTGGATATGAAAGGCGTGCATATAAAATGCGTGGATATGAAATGCATAGATATGAAAGGCGTGGATATTAAAGGCATAGATATGAAAGGCGTGGATATTAAAGGCATAGATACGAACGGCGTAGATATGAAAGGCATAGATATGAAAGGCGTGGATATTAAAGGCATAGATACGAACGGCGTGGATATGAAAAACATAGATTTGAAAAGCGTGGATATGAAAGGCATAGATATGAAAGGCGTGGATATTAAAGGCATAGATACGAACGGCGTGGATATGAAAGGCATAGCTTTGAAAGGCGTGGATATTAAAGGCATAGATATGAAAGGCGTGGATATGAAAAGCGAACATATGAAAGGCGTGGATATGAAAAGCGTGCATATGAAATGCATAGATATGAAATGCATAGATATGAAAGACATAGATATGAAAGGCGTGGATATTAAAGGCATAGATACGAACGGCGTGGATATGAAAGACATAGATTTGAAAGGCGTGGATATGAAAGACATAGATATGAAAGGCGTGGATATGAAAGTACAGTTGTGAAAGGCGTGGATATTAAGGCATAGATATGAAAGGCATAGATACGAACGGCGTGGATATGAAAGGCGTGGATATAAAGGCATAGATACGAACGGCGTGGATATGAAAAGCGTGGATATTAAAGGCGTGGATATTAAAGGCATAGATATGAAAGGCGTGGATATGAAAGGCGTGGATATTAAAGGCATAGATACGAACGGCGTGGATATGAAAGACATAGATTTGAAAGGCGTGGATATGAAAAACATAGATATGAAAGGCGTGGATATGAAAGTACAGTTATGAAAGGCGTGGATATGAAAGGCATAGATATGAAAGACATAGATATGAAAGGCGTGGATATTAAAGGCATAGATACGAACGGCGTGGATATGAAAGGCATTGGTATGAAAGACATAGATTTGAACGGCGTGGATATGAAAGGCATAGATATGAAATGCATAGATATGAAAGGCATATATATCACGGCTTCAGTTAAAAACACATCCACACTCACTTAAACAGGGGAATTATTTCTGGCGAAGAAATAGGAGAAGACAATTATGCAAATAATTTTTTTGTTTTCCCCCAGCCTTAGAACCACAACATAGTTTATTTTCAGTCAACCTGGTGGACTGGTCATGGCGGGCCGATTTTGGCAGGTTATCCACCCTTGTCTTATAATAACAGAACTAAATATAATGTAGTCCACCTATCCGTTGGCTGTTAAATCCTGACCTGTGTTTTCTCTTCAACTTCGAAATATAATCCAGATTTTCTTTGTAATTCAAAACGAAGACTTGATTTTATGATATTTGCTGACAAAGTTAAGAAGGTAATATTTATTTTTATAGTAAAATGCATGCAACAAGGCTTGGCAAATCAGCGGACAGTTATCGCCACTATTGTCCAACATGGAAATAACTCTGGAGGCAAAACGAGCATTATACAATACAATCTTCATCCCAACGTTGTGCTACCAATGCCAGATCAGTAATGAAGAGCTGAGAAAAAAGCTAGGAATAGTCCCCGACATAGAATATATAAGGAAACAACAGATAAAATGGTTTGGCCACGTGACAAGGCAGAAAAAACAAAACATAGCAACAAATAACATAAGATAATAAAGTGAAGTTGTGGGGGGGGGGGGGGGGGGGGGTGTAATTTATATCAGAGAACATAACAACTAGTAACATGAGATAATAAAATTAGGTTGTGGGGAGCCAGTAACTTATACCAGGAAAACATAACTAGTAACATGAGATATTAAAGTGAGGTTGTGGGGAGCCAGTAACTTATACCACGGAACATAACAACTAGTAACATGAGATAATAAAGTGAGATTGTGGGGAGCCAGTAACTTAGACCACGGATCATAACAACTAGTAACATGAGATAATAAAGTGAGGTTGTGGGGAGCTAGTAACATGAGATAATAAAATGAGATTGTGGGGAGCCAGTAATTTAGACCACGGATCATAACAACTAGTAACATTAGATAATAAAATGAGATTGTGGGGAGCCAGTAACTTATACCATAGAACATAACTAGTAACATGAGATAATAAAGTAAGATTGTGGGGAGCCAGTAACTTAGACAACGGATCATAACAACTAGTAACATGAGATAATAAAATGAAATTGTGGGGAGCCAGTAACTTATACCATAGAACATAACTAGTAACGTGTGATAATAAAATGAGATTGTGGGGAGCCAGTAACTTATACCATAGAACATAACTAGTAACGTGTGATAATAAAATGAGATTGTAGGGAGCCAGTAACCTATACCACGAAACATAACTAGTAACATGAGATAATAAAATGAGATTGTGGGGAGCCAGTAAATTATACCACGAAACATAACTAGTAACATGAGATAATAAAATGAGATTGTGGGGAGTCAGTAACTTATACCACGGAACATTAGGTAGCATTAGGTAATAAAGTGAGGTTGTTGGGAGCCAATAATTTATACCACGGAACATAATAACTAGTAACATGAGATAATAAAGAGAGGTTTTGGGAGCCAGTAACGTATACCACGGAACATAATAACTAGCAACATGAGGTAATAAAGTGGTTGTTGGGAGCCAATAATTTACACCACGGAACATAATAACTAGTAACATGAGGTAATAAAGAGAGGTGGTGGGGAGCCAGTAACTTATACCACGAAACATAATAACTAGTAACATGAGATATTAAAGTGTGGTTGTGGGGAGCCATTTAACTTATACCACGGAACATAATAACTAGCAACATGAGGTAATAAAGAGAGGTGGTGGGGAGCCAGTAACTTATACCACGGAACATAATAACTAGTAACATGAGGTAATAAAGAGAGGTGGTGGGGAGCCAGTAACTTATACCACGAAACATAATAACTAGTAACATGAGATATTAAAGTGTGGTTGTGGGGAGCCATTTAACTTATACCACGGAACATAATAACTAGCAACATGAGGTAATAAAGAGAGGTGGTGGGGAGCCAGTAACTTATACCACGGAACATAATAACTAGTAACATGAGGTAATAAAGAGAGGTGGTGGGGAGCCAGTA
Organism: Megaustenia siamemsis; assembly: GCA_032433765.1. Lineage (NCBI taxonomy): Eukaryota > Metazoa > Mollusca > Gastropoda > Stylommatophora > Ariophantidae > Megaustenia > Megaustenia siamemsis. Next base: position 48,389,629 of record JAVIAB010000088.1, read on the forward strand.
ACTTATACCACGGAACATAACAACTAGTAACATGAGGTAATAAAGAGAGGTTGTGGGGAGCCAGTAACTTATACCACGGAACATAACTAGTAACATGAGATAATAAAGTGAGGTTGTAGGGAGTCAGTGTAACTTATACTACGGAACATAACTAATAACATGAGATAATAAAGTAAGATTGTATGGAGCCAGTCACTTATACCACGGAACATAACTAGTAACATGAGATAATAAAGTAAGATTGTATGGAGCCAGTCACTTATACCACGGAACATAACTAGTAACATGAGATAACAAAGTGAGGTTGTGGGGAGTCAGTAACTTATACCACGGAACATAATAACTAGTAACATGAGATAATGAAGTGTGGTTGTGGGAGTCAGTAACTTATACCACGGAACATAATAACTAGTAACATGAGGTAATAAAGTGTGGGGGTGGGGAGCCAGTGACTTATACCACGGAACATAATAATTAGTAACATGAGGTAATAAGATGAGGTTGTGGGGAGTCAGTAACTTATACCACGGAACATAATAACTAGTAACATGAGGTAATAAAGTGTGGGGGTGGGGAGCCAGTGACTTATACCACGGAACATAATAATTAGTAACATGAGGTAATAAGATGAGGTTGTGGGGAGTCAGTAACTTATATCACGGAACATAATAACTAGTCGTCATCATCATCAAGTACCGGGCCTGCTGGCGTAGGTGATCATGTCTCTCCACAACTTTCGATCTCGGCAGCTATTTATCATTTCTGTTATTAACCTTCTGTCAAGCCATTCTCTTAAGCTGTCTATTATTTTTTTCTCTTTGCTTCCCTCTATCTCTTCGTCCCTCAATTTTTCCAGTTGTTACAATATACTCCAGTTGTTCTCTTCTCATTACATGACCAAAAAATGATGATTGTTTCTTCCTAATATTGGAAATTAGCTCTCTGTTTGCTTTGACCTCTCTCAGAACATCTTCATTGCTCTTCTTGCCTGTCCATGGTACTCTCTACATTCTTCTGTAAAACCACATTTCTACAGACTCCAGTGATTTTCTTGTCTGTTGTCCTATTGCCCATGATTCGCATCCATATGTTATGACTGGTTCTACGTAACATTTAAGAACGTTATTTCTATTGTTGTGGCGATTCATGATTGTACAAAGAATTTACGACGGTGGTTTTCTGTTGCCTTCCGTCGGTTTGTTTACGGTTGGCCCGCTCCGCTAGCCTTTGACTAAAAAGTCTCATGCACAAGGCAGTGGGGTTGTTTTACTTCGGGGTACCCTCCCTTAGCCTTTTACTCTCCCGAGCTTACCTGCAAGGCGCCAGGAGATAACAACTAGTAACATGAGATAATAAAATGAGGTTGTGGGGAGCCAGTAACTTATACCACGAACATAAAAACTAGTAACATGAGATAATAAAATGAGGTTGTGGGGAGCCAGTAACTTATACCACGTAACATAACAACTAGTAACATGAGATAATAAAATGAGATGACGGGTGTGGGTCGAGCAAATGCCCTATGTAGCAAACATTCATTGGTAAACATGAGATTGGTTGCAATGTCAGACCCTGCGTAACACTCCTGCCTATGCCCACAGGAGGTTTGTCCAATATCACGTATTTTTCAGAATTAAAAGAGACCACATATGAAAGAGCGTTTTCTGCTTTCCTTCTTCATTTGCCTTTCTGTGTCCTTTTGTGTTTTGATCTTTGTCTTATCATGCGGCTAATTTGTTTTTTGTTTCTATACGTATTCTGTGAGTGGAATTATTCCTCGTATTTTTTTTTCTCAGTTCTTTATTTCTGATCTTAGGTTGTTTCATATCTTGTGTCCAAGCGTATTTCATTTTCGTAGCGTTTTTTTTTTCTTATTGTTGTGAGTACAGTGTCCAGGTCTAACATTAGTAAGTAAACTGTTAGAATGAAGATTTTTTTTTAGAGCGTCCGTTTTGCCTTAGGTGTTTTTCCTTGCAGGCATTCTTTGACAATTTTTTAAATTTGAATCTTGAGTCTATTTCTGCTGCTGATTGTGAATTGTTGTTTGTCAGTAGTCATACTAGGTATTTAAATCTTCCTCTTGTTTTAATTGTCTGCCGTCTGTCGTTGTATCAGTGTAAGTGACTGGTGACAAATTAAAACGAAACTAGAATTCAAGTACTTTAGATCGTGACTGTGTATTTGGTGGTGTAGCGAGGAATCCAGTTTTCTGGGACTCAAGGGTCTCTCATAGCTCTTTATTTGCGGCTGGTGTCGTGTGAATGAGATAATAACAAATATATTTGTAATTCGCGATCAGGAGCAGCGGGTCTTGAAATAATTTATTTTGTCGTTACTAATTGTTTCTTCTGTCATGCAGTTATGAACATGGGTATCCTTTTCTCTTCTCATTAATTACCATACTCCGTAGAATCGCCAAGAGCATGTATCATCAGCCCCTGATCTTCTTCTTCTTCTTCTTCTTTCCTTCCTCTTCTTTCCTTCCTCATCTGCCTTTCAGCGTCGAGGGGAGATATAATTTTCGGTCTTTTGCTCTTCTGTTCGCCTCTGCAGCTGTAATGTTTACTAGGGCTTCTAATATTGTATCAATCCATCTTTTTCGTGGTCGACCCTTGGGTCTGGTGTTCTCACAACGTTTGTTGTAGGCTTGTTGTGTTGTGTTTTGATCTTTCTGCCTTGTCACGTGGCCAAACCATTGTACCTGTTGTTTCCTTATATATTCTATAGCGGGGGCTATTACTAGCTTTTTTCTCAGTCGCATCCACATATGTCTGATTTGTTCTAGAGGAAGCTGATCTAACCACACTCTGTTTTTTAATTCGTTAGTTAATCTATTATTCATTATCTTAAGGAGTACAAACGTAAATTGAGTTCGGGCATATACGTACTGTATAGATACATCTATCATTGTTCCACTGCATGTTTGTTCTGGTCGACCTTGTCTATGTCTACAAAACTGATTGTATCCTGTTTTTTATACACTGCTGGTCAGAGATCGATATAGCAGCTAGTCCGCGTTCCTGGGACGTCACATAAAAACGGCAATGTTTGTGTCAGCCCATGCTGACATATGTCTGTCCCTGGTGTCAGTGTGCTCACCTCGCTAACGCATCGATCCTTGTTGAGAGACACTGGACTTTTCAAAGCAACGAGTCATGAGACTTGATGTGAATGTAGAGAACAAAGAGGCAATAACTCTGCTGATGTTTCTCCAACTGAAATGAAGCTTTAAATCGAATATCCATTCAAACTGTTTCCAGGACGAGTTTAACTGTCTATAAATAATAATTAATTAATATAAGGGCAAACTGGGAGTATTTTATAATCAAATGTTTACATTTTTAAACAGGTACAGATATACCGGGGTAGGGTTCGATCCCAACCGACGGCTTCCGGGTTCACCCAGCCTTAAATGGGTACCGGATTTTTTTCTGGGAAAGTAAAGCGGCACGGGCGTAATACCGACCACATTGCCCCAAAAATCATGTGCTGAAGGTCTGTAAAATGTATGGTCACTAACAACATATTCCTTATACGCCACTTGGTGTGACGGGCGCTCTTTACTCTCTCTACAGTTATACCACTGGAGGTAATGACCTGACCATGACTGAATGTTTATTCATTACTTCTTTGCTGTCATTTTAACGTATTTGTCGTTCTTGCTAATATGCGTCTATCGATGCACCAGTATGTGTCTATTACTAGAATGCAGTTAGGTCTCTGTGTGCCAAATATGTATGTGATTTCTTAAATTGATTCATATTGAAATGTTGTTCTCAAGTAATATCTAAGACGACACTTTCCAAGAGCTATTGGAAAAGAGGGAGGGGGGAGGTCTCGGGAAGAGAAAAGGGTTGTGTTTTAAAAAATGTAATCTTTGTTAATTGATTTCCTCATTTTTCTCTTCAATCTGTCTAAATTGATGTCTCTTCAGACAGTTGTTATTGATGTCCTCACTTTCTCTTCAGACAGTTGTTATGATGTCCTCACTTTTCTCTTCAGACAGTTGTTATTGATGTCCTCACTTTTCTCTTCAGACAGTTGTTATTGATGTCCTCACTTTTCTCTTCAGACAGTTGTTATTGATGTCCTCACTTTTCTCTTCAGACAGTTGTTATTGATGTCCTCACTTTTCTCTTCAGACAGTTCTTATTGATGTCCTCACTTTTCTATTCAGACAGTTTTTATTGATGTCCTCACTTTTTCTCTTCGGATAATTTGTTATTGATGTTCTCACTTTTCTCTTCAGACAGTTGTTATTGATGTCCTCACTTTTCTCTTCAGACAGTTGTTATTGATGTTCTCACTTTTCTCTTCAGACAGTTGTTATTGATGTCCTCACTTTTCTCTTCAGACAGTTGTTATTGATGTCCTCACTTTTCTCTTCAGACAGTTGTTATTGATGTCCTCACTTTTCTCTTCAGACAGTTGTTATTGATGTCCTCACTTTTCTCTTCGGACAATTTGTTATTGATGTCCTCACTTTTCTCTTCGGACAATTTGTTATTGATGTCCTCACTTTTCTCTTCAGACAGTTGTTATTGATGTCCTCACATTTCTCTTCGGACAATTTGTTATTGATGTCCTCACTTTTTCTTCGGACAGTTGTTATTGATGTCCTCACTTTTCTCTTCCGACAGTTCTTATTGATGTCCTCACTTTTTCTCTTCGGATAATTTGTTATTGATGTCCTCACTTTTCTCTTCGGACAATTTGTTATTGATGTCCTCACTTTTCTCTTCAGACAGTTGTTATTGATGTCCTCACTTTTTCTCTTCAGACAGTTGTTATTGATGTCCTCACTTTTCTCTTCAGACAGTTGTTATTGATGTCCTCACTTTTCTCTTCAGACAGTTCTTATTGATGTCCTCACTTTTTCTCTTCGGATAATTTGTTATTGATGTTCTCACTTTTCTCTTCAGACAGCTGTTATTGATGTCCTCACTTTTCTCTTCAGACAGTTGTTATTGATGTTCTCACTTTTCTCTTCAGACAGTTGTTATTGATGTCCTCACTTTTCTCTTCAGACAGTTGTTATTGATGTCCTCACTTTTCTCTTCAGACAGTTGTTATTGATGTCCTCACTTTTCTCTTCAGATAGTTGTTATTGATGTCCTCACTTTCTCTTCAGACAGTTGTTATTGATGTCCTCACTTTTCTCTTCAGACAGTTGTTATTGATGTCCTCACTTTTCTCTTCAGACAGTTGTTATTGATGTCCTCACTTTTCTCTTCAGACAGTTGTTATTGATGTCCTCACTTTTTCTCTTCGGATAATTTGTTATTTATGTCCTCACTTTTCTCTTCAGAAAGTTGTTATTGATGTTCTCACTTTTCTCTTCAGACAGTTGTTATTGATGTTCTCACTTTTCTCTTCAGACAGTTGTTATTGATGTCCTCACTTTTCTCTTCAGACAGTTGTTATTGATGTCCTCACTTTTTCTCTTCGGATAATTTGTTATTTATGTCCTCACTTTTCTCTTCAGAAAGTTGTTATTGATGTTCTCACTTTTCTCTTCAGACAGTTGTTATTGATGTCCTCACTTTTCTCTTCAGACAGCTGTTATTGATGTCCTCACTTTTCTCTTCAGACAGTTGTTATTGATGTTCTCACTTTTCTCTTCAGACAGTTGTTATTGATGTCCTCACTTTTCTCTTCAGACAGTTGTTATTGATGTTCTCACTTTTCTCTTCAGACAGTTGTTATTGATGTCCTCACTTTTCTCTTCAGACAGTTGTTATTGATGTCCTCACTTTTCTCTTCAGACAGTTGTTATTGATGTCCTCACTTTTCTCTTCAGACAGTTTTAATAGAGGTCCTCACTTTTCTCTTCAGACAGTTGTTATTGATGTCCTCACTTTTTTCTTCAGACAGTTGTTATTGATGTCCTCACTTTTTCTCTTCGGATAATTTGTTATTTATGTCCTCACTTTTCTCTTCAGAAAGTTGTTATTGATGTTCTCACTTTTCTCTTCAGACAGTTGTTATTGATGTTCTCACTTTTCTCTTCAGACAGTTGTTATTGATGTCCTCACTTTTCTCTTCAGACAGTTGTTATTGATGTCCTCACTTTTTCTCTTCGGATAATTTGTTATTTATGTCCTCACTTTTCTCTTCAGAAAGTTGTTATTGATGTTCTCACTTTTCTCTTCAGACAGTTGTTATTGATGTCCTCACTTTTCTCTTCAGACAGTTGTTATTGATGTCCTCACTTTTCTCTTCAGACAGTTGTTATTGATGTTCTCACTTTTCTCTTCAGACAGTTGTTATTGATGTCCTCACTTTTCTCTTCAGACAGTTGTTATTGATGTTCTCACTTTTCTCTTCAGACAGTTGTTATTGATGTCCTCACTTTTCTCTTCAGACAGTTGTTATTGATGTCCTCACTTTTCTCTTCAGACAGTTGTTATTGATGTCCTCACTTTTCTCTTCAGACAGTTTTAATAGAGGTCCTCACTTTTCTCTTCAGACAGTTTTAATAGAGGTCTTCACTTTTCTCTTCAGATAGTTGTTATTGATGTCCTCACTTTTCTCTTCAGACAGTTGCAATTGATGTTCTGACTTTTCTCTTCAGACAGCTGTATTTGATGTCCTCACATGTTTGCCCCTTTTAAAATACCTCTATACATTGTCATACACATTTCTACTCTGATCGTCAGCAGTAGTCTATGATCGTCAGCAGTAGTCTATGATCGTCAGCAGTAGTCTATGATCATCAGCAGTAGTGTAGTCTATGATCGTCAGCAGTAGTCTATGATCGTCAGCAGTAGTCTATGATCGTCAGCTGTAGTCTATGATCGTCAGCAGTAGTCTATGATCGTCAGCAGTAGTCTATGATCGTCAGCTGTAGTCTATGATCGTCAGCAGTAGTCTATGATCGTCAGCAGTAGTCTATGATCGTCAGCTGTAGTCTATTATTACTTGACAATTACAGCAGTGTTGTTCTGTTGCTACGACATCTTGGTGTTATTGTTCCAGTACTGTCAACACATTTCTTGTTTTCACCCATATGTTATTAGTTGACGTCTCCACGTTTTATTGTTATCGTTCTCACGACATGATTGTCAGTCGCTTCGTGTATGTCTGCCTTTGTGTGTGCTTTTCATTCCACGAGTATTTTACATTTTCGTCATTATAAGTTCTTGAAACATTTCTTTATTACAAATAACCTGCATGATTCTTATGTTCATCTACTTCATGACGTCAGATTCATTTTAGCTTGTTTTTTTTTTCGTGTGACAAAAGTCTGCAGTTGCATGTTTCTGCTTCTACAGTTTCTGTAGTTGATTGATTGATTGAAATAATCTACATTATCTTCGTGAAAACAAAGCGTGATCAGTCTTTGAATAACAGACAATGAAGGAATTAAAAACGATTGATTTGCGTTTCCATAATTCTACTTCCATTAGAGTTGTTTTTTTTAATTCGTGATATGTTCTCGTGTCTTTGTTTTACATGGTTCGGTTAAGATACAATCTGATGTTACAGTTTTGGATGAGACAAGATTAAACAAACTAACGTTTCGACTATAAAAGGCCTTCAACAGTGAACAAACATAAAACACACACGATTCTGAAATATTTTATTGACACCATATAATTTTCATATCTAGTTCCGCTTTGTTTTACAGGAGAGCCATCCTTGTGTTTATAAGTCGGTCTCTGTTTAACTGATTCCATTGCACTGTGTTTTGCACCCTATGATCCAGTGCGCTTTTATTAAGGTCATTTTAATTTTGTGAATTTATTTTTTATTTACTTCCCCTGCCTTTTAGTTTCAGTGGTCGCTCTGCAAGTCAGCAGTTGTTTGTATTTACAGTTGCCACTCATTGAACATTCTTGTAATTTCCTATCTTGTTGTACTGATATTGGATAAACATGGAGAAAATCTCGAGGAGGTCAGCAAATTCAAATATCTGGGCTCTATTGTCGCTGACGAAGCATCAAGATCAGAAGTACTTGCCAGAATAGCACAAGCTATGGTAACCATGACAAGACTCAACCACATATGGACAAGCGATGGTAGTCATGACAAGACAACCACATATGGACAAGCGAAGGTAGTCATGACAAGACAACCACATATGTACAAGCGAAGGTAGTCATGACAAGACAACCACATATGGACAAGCGAAGGTAGCCATGACAAGACTCAACCACATATGGACAAGCGATGGTAGCCATGACAAGACACAACCACATATGGACAAGCGATGGTAGCCATGACAAGACTCAACCACATATGGACAAGCGATGGTAGCCATGCCAAGACAACCACATATGGACAAGCGAAGGTAGTCATGACAAGACAACCACATATGGACAAGCGAAGGTAGTCATGACAAGACAACCACATATGGACAAGCGAAGGTAGTCATGACAAGACAACCATATATGGAAACGCGATGGTAGCCATGACAAGACTCAACCACATATGGACAAGCGAAGGTAGTCATGACAAGACAACCATATATGGACACGCGATGGTAGTCATGACAAGACAACCATATATGGAAAAGCGAAGGTAGTCATGACAAGACAACCACATATGGACAAGCGAAGGTAGTCATGACAAGACAACCATATATGGACAAGCGATGGTAGCCATGACAAGATAACCACATATGGACAAGCGAAGGTAGTCATGACAAGATAACCACATATGGACAAGCGAAGGTAGTCATGACAAGGTAACCACATATGGACAAGCGAAGGTAGCCATGACAAGATAACCACATATGGACAAGCGAAGGTAGTCATGACAAGACAACCATATATGGACAAGCAAAGGTAGTCATGACAAGACAACCACATATGGACAAGCGAAGGTAGCCATGACAAGATAACCACATATGGACAAGCGAAGGTAGTCATGACAAGACAACCACATATGGACAAGCGAAGGTAGTCATGACAAGACAACCATATATGGACAAGCGATGGTAGCCATGACAAGATAACCACATATGGACAAGCGAAGGTAGTCATGACAATATAACCACATATGGACAAGCGAAGGTAGTCATGACAAGACAACCATATATGGACACGCGATGGTAGCCATGATAAGACTCAACCACATATGGACAAGCGAAGGTAGTCATGACAAGACAACCACATATGGACAAGCGAAGGTAGTCATGACAAGACAACCATATATGGACAAGCGATGGTAGCCATGACAAGACTCAACCACATGTGGACAAGCGAAGGTAGTCATGACAAGACAACCACATATGGACAAGCGAAGGTAGTCATGACAAGACAACCACATATGGACAAGCGAAGGTAGTCATGACATGACAACGACATATGGACAAGCGAAGGTAGTCATGACAAGACAACCATATATGGACAAGCGATGGTAGTCATGACAAGACTCAACCACATATGGACAAGCGAAGGTAGCCATGATACGACTCAACCATATATGGACAAGCGAAGGTAGCCATGATAAGACTCAACCATATATGGACAAGCGATAGTAGCCATAGGACTCAACTATATATGGACAAGAGATAGTTGCCATGATAAGACTCAACTATATATGGACAAGATATAGTAGCCATGATAAGACTCAACTATATATGAACAAGAGATAGTAGCCATGATAAGACCCAACCATATATGGACAAGAGATAGTAGCCATGCTAAGACTCAACCATATATGGACAAGCGATAGTAGCCATGATAAGACTCAACCATATATGGACAAGCGAAGGTAGCCATGATAAGACTCAACCATATATGGACAAGCGAAGGTAGCCATGACAAGACTCAACCATATATGGACAAGCGAAGGTAGCCATGACAAGACTCAACCACATGTGGACAAGCGAAGGTAGTCATGACAAGACAACCACATATGGACAAGCGAAGGTAGTCATGACAAGACAACCACATATGGACAAGCGAAGGTAGTCATGACAAGACAACGACATATGGACAAGCGAAGGTAGTCATGACAAGACAACCATATATGGACAAGCGATGGTAGCCATGACAAGACTCAACCACATATGAACAAGCGAAGGTAGCCATGATACGACTCAACCATATATGGACAAGCGAAGGTAGCCATGATAAGACTCAACCATATATGGACAAGCGATAGTAGCCATAGGACGCAACTATATATGGACAAGAGATAGTTGCCATGATAAGACTCAACTATATATGGACAAGATATAGTAGCCATGATACGACTCAACCATATATGGACAAGCGAAGGTAGCCATGACAAGACTCAACCATATATGGACAAGCCAAAACATCTCCCTAACAACGAAGAGCAGACAGACTATTACGACCAGTAGTTACATCTGTATGTATGTACCCTTGTGAAACGTGGATACTTACTGCTGATCTTCAAAGAAGGATCCTCGCCTTGGAGATGAAATGCTATAGAAAGATATTACGCATATCTTCCAAAGAAAATATCAGTAATGAAGCAGGGCACGAGAGAATTCAACAATTCACTGCACCAATAAAAGACTTGTTAATAATAAAAGGGCGGAAACTATCCTGCAAGGCACAGTACCAGGCAAAAGAAGACAGGGAGGACAAAAGAAAAGATGGATGGATAACATCAGAGAATGGACAGGAATGTCTTTTGTTGTATCACAGAGAGCTGCTCTAAATCACGACGATGGGAAGCAAATTGTGAAAATGTCATCTATGGTGCCCCAACGGCCGACACAGTTAAGGGATAATTGATTGATTGATGATACTGGATGTATTTCAGTACTGATGTCTAGGTCACAGTAGCGAAGGCACAATGTAAACTCACTGACCTTATCAACCTGTGTGAGTTAACGTCATGCTATATAGAACCACTAATGTTTAAGTGTGAGTCTCCGTTCGAGGGAGGGCTGATCATAACCTTTTCTCATGTTCCAATAATTAGTGTCATGTTTCCCCATTATATCCTGTGTAAACTCTGTGTAAACTCTGTGTAATCTGTGTAAACTCTGTGTAATCTGTGTAAACTCTGTGTAATCTGTGTAAACTCTGTGTAATCTGTGTAAACTCTGTGTAATCTGTGTAAACTCTGTGTAAACTCTGTGTAATCTGTGTAAACTCTGTGTAAACTCTGTGTAATCTGTGTAAACTCTGTGTAATCTGTGTAATCTCTATGCAATCTGTGTAAACTTTGTGTAAACTCTATGTAATCTGTGTAAACTTTGTGTAATTTCTATGTAATCTGTGTAAGATCTGCGTAAACTCTATGTAATCTGTGTAAACTATATGTAATCTCTATGTAATCTGTATAAACTCTGTGTAAAATCTATATAATTTGTGTAATCTCTATGTAATCTGTATAAACTCTGTGTGATCTCTATGTAATCTGTGTAAACTATGTGTAAATTCTATGTAATCTGTGTAAACTCTGTGTAATCTATGTGTAAACTCTGTGTAATCTCTATGTAAACTCTGTGTAAGCTCTGTGTAATCTCTATGTAATCTATGTGTAAACTCTGTGTAATCTCTATGTAAACTCTGTGTAATTTCTATGTAAACTCTGTGTAAGCTCTGTGTAATCTCTATGTAATCTATGTGTAAACTCTGTGTAATCTCTATGTAAACTCTGTGTAATCTCTATGTAAACTCTGTGTAATCTCTATGTAAACTCTGTGTAAACTCTATGTAATCTGTGTAAACTCTGTAATCTCTGTGCAAACTATATGTAAACTTTTTGTAAACACTGTGTAAACTCTGTGTAAGTTCTGTGTAATCTCTATGTAATCTATGCGTAAACTCTGTGTAATCTCTATGAAAATTCTATGTAATCTGTGTAAACTATGTGTAATCTCTGTGTAAAGTCTGTGTAATCTCTGTGTAAACTCTATGTAATAAACTCTGTGTAATCATGTCGACTGTACAATAATTTGGAAACTCCGAGGTGTATCTTAAGTTTCTTTATATCATATATGTTTTACAATTTCTATGTTAAAGCAGTAATGTTTCTATTACTTTTCAGTAATTAATCTATTATGGGCATACTACTTTAGAATCGTCGTTAAAAAATAGTCGTTTATTTTGTCGTTCCTTTCAGAACCACTTCCGATGAAGTTACGGGCCCTGCCACAATCATTCTGGCAGCAACCAAACGTTGCCCACCAGGTGTCGCCAGCAACATTGTTTCTCCCACCTTTGTTGAACAAAGACACGGAAGAAGTAATGATGGGTGAGTACTTCGTCTATGAACAAATAGTGAAGTTTGTAACAGCGATGGTGTCACTGTAGCATAAATAAATGATGGGCAGGTGGAACGTGGACATTAATAGTTAATGATCATACATAATGAATTTTTAAAATGCTGTAGAAGAATAATAAGTTGAACATTAAGAGATAAAATAAGGAATTAGGGTGTTAGAAGAAGAAGAATATCAAGAACTCTGAGTAACATTTCGACACTACCCGTGTACGCAGAAAAGAAAATGAGTGGTTCGACCACTAGCATCACACGTCATTACTAACAGAGAGATACAGCAACGCAAGAGGTAAGGAAACACTTTAAAAAAAGAAAAGAAAATTATTTCTTCTTTTCTTTCTCTTTCTCACTGGTACCGAAAAGGTGTCGTAAAAAAGTAAGGTAAAGTCCCCCCCGTCACGCCAAGTGGCGTATAGGGAATATGGTGTTAGTGACCATAAATTTTACAGACCTTCGGCACATGATTTTTAGGGTAATGTGGTCGGTATTACGCCCGTGCCGCTTTACTTTCCCAGAAAAAGATCCGGTACCCATTAAAGGCTGGGTGAACCTGGTAGCCGTCGATTGGGATCGAACCCTACCTCTTGTCCTTTGTAGTTCAGTTCACTAACCACTGAGCTATCGCGGCGGCCAAAAGGTGTGGTGGTTATATCATTTGTTGTTCTTGAGCTGCTCGAACTGTCTGAATTAGTGATTTTCCTTTGTTGTTACATGTCTTTGTCACCACTGCATCTATCCATCTTTTTCTGGGTCTTCCTCTTGGTCTTTTTCCATGCATTCTCGAGAAGAACGCCCTTGATGGTGATTGGTGAGGATTCATTCTGACCAGATTGTCTAACCATTTAAGTTGTTGTTGTTCTATATATTCTTGGCAGTGTTTTGTTCCTACCATTTGTTTAATGGTTTTATTTGGTATTCTATCTCTTCTTGTGTTGTTTGTTACTTTTCTCAAGCATCGCATCTCACATGTATTGATCGTTCTTCAATTATAAATCTTAAATAACAATTCACTGGCCAAGTATTAAGAAACAGAGGAACCTGTCACGCATGTCAACTTTAACTCTGTTGTTTACACTTTGTTTTCTCTTGACCCGGAAAAACACAAGAGGTCAGAGAACACAAGAGAGACCCATGATTTTTCTCTGTCTATCATCACTGTCATCAATCCTCTATTCTCTTCTATCAATAGAACCAGTTTCAGTGGAGTCAGGGATCCCCCATATCCGCTCCACTACTTGTCACAGAATTTCCCAAAATGCATTGGTAGATTCCGTTGACAGGGTCGCTCCGTCCTTTTTCCAACTCGGTTACACAGGCGACGATTCCAAACCTCCTTAGTCACCTCTTATGACACGCGTGGCAGGTAACAGTGGCTCTAATTGTTCCCCCTCACCGTGGGAACCCACGTCTTCCAATCACTCTATCTTCCAACCACTCTATCTTTCAACCACTCTATCTTCCAATCACTCTATCTTCCAACCACTCTATCTTCCAACCACTCTATCTTCCAACAACTCTATCTTCCAATCACTCTATCTTCCAACCACTCTATCTTCCAACCACTCTATCTTTCAACAACTCTATCTTCCAACCACTCTATCTTCCAACCACTCTATCTTTCAACAACTCTATATTCCAACCAGTCTATCTTCCAACCACTCTATCTTCCAACCACTCTATCTTCCAAAAACTCTATCTTTCAACAACTCTATCTTCCAACAACTCTATCTTCCAACCACTCTATCTTCCAACAACTCTATCTTCCAATCACTCTATCTTCCAACCACTCTATCTTCCAACCACTCTATCTTTCAACAACTCTATCTTCCAACCACTCTATCTTCCAACCACTCTATCTTTCAACAACTCTATATTCCAACCAGTCTATCTTCCAACCACTCTATCTTCCAACCACTCTATCTTCCAAAAACTCTATCTTTCAACAACTCTATCTTCCAACAACTCTATCTTCCAACCACTCTATCTTCCAACAACTCTATCTATCAACAACTCTATCTTTCAACAACTCTATCTTCCAACCACTCTATCTTCCAACCACTGTCTTTCAACAACTCTATCTTCCAACAACTCTATCTTCCAACCACTCTATCTTCCAACAACTCTATCTATCAACAACTCTATCTTTCAACAACTCTATCTTCCAACCACTCTATCTTCCAACCACTGTCTTTCAACCACTCTATCTTCCAACCACTCTATCTTTCAACAAATCTATCCTCCAACAACTCTATCTTCCAACCACTCTATCTTCCAACCACTCTATCTTCCAACAACTCTATCTTCCAACCGCACTATCTTCCAACCACTCTATCTTTCAACAACTCTATCTTCCAACCACTCTATCTTTCAACAACTCTATCTTCCAACCACTCTATCTTCCAACCACTCTATCTTTCAACAACTCTATCTTCCAACCACTCTATCTTCCAACCACTTTATCTTTCAACAACTCTATCTTCCAACCACTCTATCTTCCAACAACTCTATCTTCCAACCACTCTATCTTCCAACAACTCTATCTTCCAACCACTCTATCTTCCAACCACTCCTATCTTCCAACAACTCTATCTTCCAACCACTCCTATCTTCCAACCACTCTATCGTCCAACCACTCTATCTTCCAACAACTCTATCTTTCAACCACTCTATCGTCCAACTACTCTATCTTCCAACAACTCTATCTTCCAACAACTCTATCTTCCAACCACTCTATCTTTCAACAACTCTATCTTCCAACCACTCTATCTTCCAACCACTCTATCGTCCAGCTACTCTATCTTCCAACAACTCTATCTTCCAACAACTCTATCTTCCAACCACTCCTACCTTTCAACCACTATATCGTCCAACCACTCTATCTTTCAACAACTCTATCTTCCAACAACTCTATCTTCCAACAACTCTATCTTCCAACCACTCCTATCTTTCAACCACTATATCGTCCAACCACTCTATCTTCCAACAACTCTATCTTCCAACTACTCTATCTTCCAACCACTATATCGTCCAACAACTCTATCTCCTATCTTTCAACCACTATATCGTCCAACTACTCTATCTTCCAACTACTCTATCTTCCAACTACTCTATCTTCCAACAACTCTATCTTCCAACTACTCTATCTTCCAACTACTCTATCTTCCAACTACTCAATCTTCCAACAACTCTATCTTCCAACAACTCTATCTTCCAACCACTCCTATCTTTCAACCACTATATCGTCCAACCACTCTATCTTCCAACAACTCTATCTTCCAACTACTCTATCTTCCAACCACTATATCGTCCAACAACTCTATCTTCCAACCACTCCTATCTTTCAACCACTATATCGTCCAACTACTCTATCTTCAACTACTCTATCTTCCAACTACTCTATCTTCCAACAACTCTATCTTCCAACTACTCTATCTTCCAACTACTCTATCTTCCAACTACTCTATCTTCCAACAACTCTATCTTCCAACAACTCTATCTTCCAACCACTCCTATCTTTCAACCACTATATCGTCCAACTACTCTATCTTCCAGCCACTTTATCTTTCAATCACCCTGCCCTGATTGTCTTCTAATCTCCCACTTTTCTCCACTGCATAAAAACATGTTTTACATAGCACATCCATAACTTAGCACATCCATAACTTAGCACATCCATAACTTAGCACATCCATAACTTAGCACACCCATAACGTAGCACATCCATAACTTAGCACATCCATAACTTAGCACATTCGTAACCTAGCGCATCCATAACTTAGCACATCCATAACTTAGCACATCCATACCTTAGCACACCCATAACGTAGCACATCCATAACTTAGCACATCCATAACTTAGCACACCCATAACGTAGCACATCCATAACTTAGCACATCCATAACTTAGCACATTCGTAACCTAGCACATCCATAACTTAGCACATCCATACCTTAGCACACCCATAACGTAGCACATCCATAACTTAGCACATCCATAACTTAGCACATTCGTAACCTAGCACATCCATAACTTAGCACATCCATAACATAGCACATCCATAACTTAGCACATCCATACCTTAGCAAACCCATAACGTAGCACATCCATAACTTAGCACATCCATAACTTAGCACATTCATAACCTAGCACATCCATAACTTAGCACATCCATAACTTAGCACATCCATAACCTAGCACATCCATAACTTAGCACACCCATAACGTAGCACATCCATAACTTAGCACATCTATAACCTAGCACATTCATCACGTAGCACATCCATAACTGCACGAATACTCACTCATACATAAAGTCGCTGCAGTGAGTATTAACTGCTCTGAGTTAGCGCTGAGTATCATCAAGCCCTCACACGGACCGTCAAAAAAGCTAAACGGTTACAATCAATGAGTATATTCTGTCGCTCCAGCAAAGAATCTCAGTTGATATATTTCACCCCCCGGGACATCCAGGAACAAGAATGTCTGCAAACGCCGTATTGCTCTTTCCGCCATACTGTTTTTTGTGTCCTGTAATATCCAATATCATATCCACTGATCTCTCAGTTTGTTTATTTGCTCATCGATGACATTCTTATGAAACACTTCCTGGTCATGCACTCGTTATTGAGATTAGAATTTCGTACCCCCAGCCTCCTCAATTGATTCCGTGAATTCTGGTTGTGTCGGCCTATTTGATTATATCGTGGGTTTCACAAGTCAAGGTGCTATTGCGTGAGCGTTCATTATTATTGGAAAAAAAAAGAGGGGGGCGGGGCGGCTGTGTTGAATGTAGTTTGTGGACACAGGAATGGAGCACACTGTCTTTTCTAGTCTTATTTACCTTGCTGATAACTTCATTATTGCGGGATGTGTAACAGCTTCATTATTGATAACGTTGTAGTTGTGTAAGTGTGTAAGTAAAATGTGGTGGTTCTGTTTACTAACATCGGTTCAGCAGTTCAAATCGTCTTATGAAAGTAGACATTACACTGCCGTAGACGTTACACTGCCGTCTTGAATGATTGATAATCGTGAGATTGCTCATCTCATAACCCATCTCAGACGGGCTCAACTGTTGGTATCGTTGAACAACTAGGGAAGCGGTGCCTCAGATCTCGACATACGACTACTTCTCTTTATCAGTCATTCCTCAAGAAACGCGAAATTGGATACACAGTGTCATGGTTCACGGCAGTTTGCAATATCAGCGCCCTTCGACCTGGTGCATCAGATTTCAGTCTGAATACAACGTTACTTTCCTTTTCGATTCCAACTCGCTTGGCCAAACTGGTTATTGTTCACGGCTTGAAAGATGTGTAGGGTCCTCATCATTTCTGGTTCAATGACACTGACGCAAACAGTCAGCTACGCGTCGCTGACCACTTTTAGCACAGATGTTTTAGGCCAAAATAAGCGATGATGACGGACGTGCTCTACTGCAAGGTACAAAACACAATGCAACACAATCCGCTAATACATTTATGAAGACAAGACTAGCATCCTAATCACTAACTGTGCACCCGATATTGATTCTTTTGGTGCTAGACCTAGTGAGTCAGTTCCTCTCGTTGGGTAGCAATCGCAATGTTCTATGTCTGACAATTCATTAAGTCAGTTCCTCTCGTAGGCAAGCAATCACAATGTTCTATGTCTGACAATTCACTGAGTCAGTTCCTCTCGTAGGGTAGCAATCGCAATGTTCTATGTCTGACAATTCACTAAGTCAGTTCCTCTCGTAGGCAAGCAATCACAATGTTCTATGTCTGACAATTCACTAAGTCAGTTCCTCTCGTAGGCAAGCAATCACAATGTTCTATGTCTGACAATTCACTAAGTCAGTTTCTCTCGTAGGGTAGCAATCACAATGTTCTATGTCTGACAATTCACTAAGTCAGTTTCTCTCGTAGGGTAGCAATCACAATGTTCTATGTCTGACAATTCACTAAGTCAGTTCTTCTCGTAGGGTAGCAGTCACAATGTTCTATGTCTGACAATTCACTGAGTTAGTTTCATCTCGTAGGGTAGCAATCACAATGTTCTATGTCTGACAATTCACTAAGTCAGTTCTTCTCGTAGGGTAGCAATCACAATGTTCTATGTCTGACAATTCACTAAGTCAGTTCCTCTCGTAGGGTAGCAGTCACAATGTTCTATGTCTGACAATGCTACCCTTGCTTTCTTCTCAAGTCCATAGTTGAACCCACTATTAATTGTTCTTCTTAAAGTATCTCCTAATCTTGTTTTATTTTGCTGGCTGGTTTCCACATGAAGACCTGGCTCGGGAGTCTTTCGTACGATGTGATCACATGACCGATTTACTATCATCGTCTATAAGACCTGGCTTGCTGCAAATTTGGCTTTAAATTATGGTACTTGCAAGCAACACTTTTTTTTATAAAATAAAACTACATTTGCCGGAATTCTTACTATGCCATCCTTGAAAATGAGAAAATTCGTAGTGCACAGTCATCTTCGGGAACTCAGTTGCACTTACTTTTCCAGTATCGTTGTCAACAACCTTTAAAAGAGAAATGTGCACTGGCGACAACCCTAGATCACTTTACAGATAAACTATGCATCTCGGAACCGTTAAAGACCTACAAGGCCGTCCTGGCTTGAAAAAAGACCAGTTTGTGCGAATGATTGCGATCACAATTAATTTCCACATACGTAATGTACTGTTGATTGATCAAGAAAACATAAGGGAACGATCGACAGAATACATTAAAGATCTTTATAATGATGAACGAACGGAAGTAAATATTAAGGATAATGGAGAAGGACCAGAAATACTCGGAGAAGAAGTGGAAGACGTCTTGCGCAATATGAAAGCAGGCAAAGCTCCTGGACCAGATAATATAACTAAAGAAGAGATTGAAGCCATGAGTGATTTTGGAATAGAAATAATAACAAAAATATTGAATGATATCTACAACAACCTATCTACAAATATATACCAGACGACATGCTCAAATCAATATTCATAGCCCTACCAAAGAAATCGGGTGCGATTGAATGCGATGATCATCGCACAATAAGCCTTATGAGTCACATGAATAAGATATTACTAAGAATCATCATGCGAAGAGTGCGAAACAAAATCAGTCCAGAAGTTAGCGATGAACAGTATGGTTTTGTTTAGAGATAAAGGAACAAGCAATGCCATTTATATCATAAGATCTTTAGTAGAAAGAGCCATAGAGGTGAAAACAGATCTATACCTATGTTTCATAGATTACCCAAGGCATTTGACAAAGTAAAGCACCAAGAAATAATCAAAATTTTAGAAAGCATAAACGTAGATAGCAAAGATCTAAGAATAATAAAGAACATGTACTGGCAACAAACAGCGGCCATAAGAATTGGAAACCAGTTGGGAACGTTTCAACAAATAAAACAGGGTGTTAGACAAGGTTGTGTGCAGTCACCAAATTTGTTTAATATTTATAGTGAGATTATTTTAAGATCCATAAGGGGTATGCATGGAATAACAATTGGAGGTCATAATATAAATAATCTAAGGTATGCTGATTATACAGTCTTAATCACTAACAGTGAAAATGAGTTACAAGAAATGTTAGACATTATAGTGAAAGAAAGCAAAAATAAAGGACTCAGCCTTAATAGCAAAAAGACAGAGGTAATGGTAACAACAAAGAAAAAGACGTCACCTCAGTGCAAAATAAAGACAAGTGGAACAATATTAAAACAGGTAAATGAATTTAAATATTTGGGAACTTTGTTAATCTCAGACGGAAGATGTACAAAAGAGGTGAGATGCAGAATGGCTCAGGCAAAAGCAGCTTTCCAAAAAATGAGGAAGATACTTTGCAATCCATTTTTGACAACAGAAACAAGAAAAAGAGTTATTAAATGTTATGTAGAGCCAGTCTTAACATATGGATGCGAATCATGGACAATAGGACAACAGACAAGAAATCAATGTAGTCTGTAGAAATGTTGTTTTACAGAAGAATGTTGAGAGTACCATGGACAGCTAAGAAGAGTAATGAAGATGTTCTGAGAGAGGTCAAAGCAAAAAAAGAGCTAATTTCCACAATTAGGAAGAAACAATCATAATTTTTTGGGGTCATGTAATGAGAAGAGAACAACTGGAATATATTGTAACAACTGGGAAAACTGAGGGACGAAGAGATAGAGGGAAGCAAAGAGAAAAAATAACAGACAGCTTAATAGAATGGCTTGGCAGAAGGTCAACAACAGAAATGATAAATAGCTGCCGAGATCGAAAGTTGTGGAGAGACATGATCACCTACACCAGCAGGCCCGGTACTTGATGATGACGAATGTGCTTGTCCATTAAAAATGTTGAAAGTTCCCTGGACAGCTAAAAAGACTAACGAAGGCATTCTCAAAGAGGACAACACAAAAAGAAAGCTAGTTAAAAACATCAGAAAGACACAATCAACATTTTTAGGGCACATCATGAGAAGAGGAAAGTTGGAATACTTGATTACAACTGACACAATACAGGAAAAGAAAGATCGTGGACAACAAAAAGAGAAGATACTTGATAGTATGGTATCGTGGCACGGAAAACAGTCAACAACAGAACTGATACGATGCACTGTGGATAGAAAATTGTGGAAGAACGTAATTGCCTACCTCAACTGGTATGGCACATGATGATGATGCCCATTAAAACGATATTATGGAGGTTAGTCTATATACCTCTCAAGAAAATCACCATCCGGGTTGACCCGTGGGACTAGTCACATGCTCGTGGATGTATGTGTCCTATTTTGTGTAGCAGAATCTTCGAAGAATTGTTCTAGATATTATCAGTTTGTCATCACAGCACACCGAACGGATCCAAGGGTGTTCCGATACCCCCCTCCAAGAAATCCGAAGAGAATCATGGCCCATGTGCACGAACTCCGTAGCACGGCCTGGGATCCACGGTGTTGAATGGTTAATGCTGGCAATTTTTCCCGGGCTGCGGCAATATGGCCTTCTCTTATCGATTTTAAACAAAGAATCCTTTAACTTGCGCGAGTGCACACGGGGTCTCCTGTCTCGCCGACAGGGCTAAACATCGGATCTCAATATTCAAGAGATCAAGGGAGGGTAACGTGATAAAAGGGAGTTTTCCTTAATCACCACCGAACCTGGTTGGCTTTCAATCCGGGCTCCTCCTGTCTTGAGGCCGACGTTGTACCTGTAGACCACCCAGCCTCCGTCAGTCGGTATCAGCCTGTAATCCGTTGAGACTTGTTGAATGTTATGGCAGAGACGAGATCGACAAACAAGCATTCACAACAACCTTTTATACACAAGTTAACTTGTAGAAACAAGCTCTACAACAATTACTCAAGTTAATAACCAAATTCCTTGTCCGAGTGCCCTAAAGCTATCATATATTGAAATACCTGGATTCACTGTATGTTACAAAAGCTCTTGTAGTGGTAGATCTTGCTTGGTATATGTAGAGCAGAAATCCAATTAAGAAAATAATCTTGAAATATTTCTTTGTGTAATGGTTTCGCTTCACTGATTAGTTTATGTACACTCAACCGCGCCTACTGATCTTCTAGGGCGGGGGTGCAGCGGCTCACATACAGTAGGTCGATATTTGTTTACTTCACCAGTGAAGGAATATGTTTGTTTACTTCACCAGTGAAGGAATATGTTTGTTTACTTCACCAGGGAAGGAATGTGTTTGTTTATTTCACCAGTGAGGGAATGTGTTTGTTTATTTCACCAGTGAGGGAATGTGTTTGTTTATTTCACCAGTGAGGGAATGTGTTTGTTTATTTCACCAGTGAAGGAATGTGTTTGTTTATTTCACCAGTGAAGGAATGTGTTTGTTTATTTCACCAGTGAGGGAATGTGTTTGTTTATTTCATCAGTGAGGAATGTGTTTTGTTTATTTCACCAGTGAAGGAATGTGTTTGTTTACTTCACCAGTGAAGGAATGTGTTTGTTTACTTCACCAGTGAAGGAATGTGTTTGTTTACTTCACCAGTGAAGGAATATGTTTGTTTACTTCACCAGTGAGGGAATATGTTTGTTTATTTCACCAGTGAGGGAATGTGTTTGTTTATTTCACCAGTGAGGGAATGTGTTTGTTTATTTCACCAGTGAAGGAATGTGTTTGTTTATTTCACCAGTGAAGGAATGTGTTTGTTTATTTCACCAGTGAGGGAATGTGTTTATTTCATCAGTGAGGGAATGTGTTTGTTTATTTCACCAGTGAGGGAATGTGTTTGTTTATTTCACCAGTGAAGGAATGTGTTTGTTTATTTCACCAGTGAAGGAATATGTTTGTTTACTTCACCAGTGAAGGAATGTGTTTGTTTACTTCACCAGTGAAGGAATGTGTTTTGTTTACTTCACCAGTGAAGGAATATGTTTGTTTACTTCACCAGTGAAGGAATATGTTTAGTCCTGGCCTGGTTCTGCCATGTTCCTGGCGTATTGACAGAGATTTTTAAAACGGTATTTGAAGCTTCAAGGACAGCATGTATGTTAGGCTTGTCTTTGAAATTGATCCATCCAGGTCATTAGGCCTGATTTGTTGCGGTTAAACAGTTTTTTTTGTTCTTTCTGAAGAGACGTGATCTGATTGTATTCTTCTGATCACGCTTTCAAACGCCAATTTGATTTTGTGTGAAACGTGAGTCAGAGGCGTAGTGCAACGCGTTGGTATGATAATAAAGTTTTCGTGGGTTCAAAATTAGCTCATAAATGCATTAAAAAAATATTACTTCTGGCCTCTCTCTCTCTCTCTCTCTCTCTCTCTCTCTCTCTCTCTCTCTCTCTCCTACTCTCATTAACCCTTTCCTTCTTTTCTAGATCCGCCAAACGGCTACCACTTTCATGCTTCACAATAAGTTAGACTTTGTGGCTTCCACATACTCTTCCTGTTTGATGTAGTTAAGAGACGCGTGAAAGATAAAGCAGACACAGAATGACTGAAAACACTAGCACAACGTGAGTGATGACGTGGACGCACGACAGACTCGTTGAATGCAGTTACAAACATTTGTGTGCGTTCAGTTCCAACGTAGAGGCAACATTCCAACTCTAGATAACAATACTCATCGTTCCAACTTTGGATAACAATTCTCATTGTTCCAACTCTGGATAACAATTCTCATTGTTCCAACTTTGGATAACAATTCTCATTGTTCCAACTTTGGATAACAATACTCATCGTTCCAACTTTGGATAACAATTCTCATCGTTCCAACTCTGGATAACAATTCTCATTGTTCCAACTTTGGATAACAATACTCATCGTTCCAACTCTGGATAACAACAATTCTAATCGTTCCAACTCGGGATAAAAATTCTAATCGTTCCAACTCTGGATAACAAATCTCATCGTTCCAACTCTGGATAACAAATCTCATCGTTCCAACTCTGGATAACAAATCTCATCGTTCCAACTCTGGATAACAATTCTCATCGTTCCAACTCTGGATAACAATTCTCATCGTTCTAACTCAGAAACTTCTGAAATTAGGGTCGTTCGAAACGAGTCTCTATTGTATGAATAAAAAAAAACTATACTACATGCTGATGAAATCTGTAAAGAGTATGTCAACGTTGATGCTGGTGCTGAAGATAACGGTATGACTATAGAACGTTGATACGAAAGCTGAAAATTGTAACATGACTATTCAGCTTCCTATTTTTACTGGACATTTCTTGTTACTTCTATTATACATATATTATAAGATACGCTCAAACGCCATTTTGTCAATCTTGTGATAGGACTAGAAGCTTCTGTTAGTAATAACTTATTCTGTTATTTTTATTATTATTATTATTATTATACAATGTAAACTACTTCGTCAGCCGCAGTTTTGTCTCTTTGGAGGATTTTCTTCGTGTTTCGTTCGCGTTCGTCGTAGGCTGCTTAAACTAGAGTAATCAGAAATCTAAAGGGAGCGAGATTGTGTTCGGCAATGTTGTGTGCTACGTCATCGCAATGGTTCCTAGACCGACCGTGCGCTAATCTTACGGCCTGCTGTTTGATGTGCGACGGGGATAATTTGACGACTGTGTGTCTATATGTTCGGAAGTGGAGTCAACAACGATGGCCTAACATCATCAAGTGCTACGACGATCATCATTTTCAAGTGGACGTGAATTACCGGTATATGGGGATAGGCGACGGGAACAATTGAAGGCTATGCATAAAGTGTTCCTTGTTACAGTTTCCTCATATTCAAAGTCGCATGTCTGTGTTAGTCACCTCTAGTGACTCGGGCAGACGGTGCTCGTAAACCTGGGAGGGCCGACCATCTAAGGGCAGAATCCCCCTACAGAAAAGACAATCTGCTGCCTTGCAGGATGATTGGGGACAATCCAAGGCTTTGGAAAGCAAACCCGAACAAAATGCTGGCTGAAATCGGATGCACTGGGCCACTGGCGCAGAACACAGTGCAACGTTTTAACAGGTATTCAAGCGGAGTGGATCTAACAGGCTTAAACAGACAGCTGTCTTCGTGTGAGAGTCTGAAGTCCTACTCTGATTGAGTCCTGATCGCAGAGAGAGAGAGAGAGAGAGAGAGAGATACTGTTGGGGGGAAAAAAGGAGGAGGGGTTACCGAAATGAATCGTGTTTGTGATAGGTGTACTCACATCTTATCTTGACATTTACACCGCCAAACAAGTGTTTGTGATAGGTGTACTCACATCTTATCTTGACATTTACACCGCCAAACAAGTGTTTGTGATAGGTGTACTCACATCTTATCTTGACATTTACACCGCCAAACAAGTGTTTGTGATAGGTGTACTCACATCTTATCTTGACATTTACACCACCAGACAAGTGTTTGTGATAGGTGTACTCACATCTTATCTTGACATCTACCCCATTAAACAAGTGTTTGTGATAGGTGTGTTCACATATTAAAGGTATATTTGCATGGTCAGACATGTGTTGTGTGACGGTTGTCTTGAGCTTCTATTGAAGTTCATACAGCTTCGACTGCAGTGTAGAGTATCTTAGTTAGTCTATCTTCTGATCAAATACAGGTAATCTGTACCAGTGTAGTCTGTACTTTGATCATTTAACACACACCGGCTGCTTGGCCAGTGTTTCTCTGTCTCTAGTTATACGCTAAAGAAATAATGAATTCTTCAATTTCTGGAGATTTGATCAAAAGGAAGTGATGATTTTCAAGAGATTTGATAAAAAAGGCAGCGATCATTTTCTAGAGATCTAATCAAAGAGCAGCGATCATTTTCTAGAGATTTGATCAAAGAGTAGCGATAATTTTGTTGAGATTTCATCATATGTTAGCGATCATTTTCTATATATTTGTTCAAAGGGCAGCAATCATTTTCTAGGGATTTCAGTTTTCGCAGCATATCTACGTCACTTGTGGTAGAGCCTTTAGTTTATTGGTTTGTGGTAAGGACATAGTGGGACAAATGGCGACAGAGAAAATAGTCATACGTGACGACTTACACAATTGTGGAAATAAAACAGATAGATCAATCAGTCAGACAGTCCCTTAACGTTGTCGGTCGTTGGGACACCATAGATGATATTTCTACAACTTGCTTCCAATCGTCGTGGTTTAGAGCAGCTCTCTGTGATACAACAAAAGACATTCCTGTCCATTCTCTGATGTTATCCACCCATCTTTTCTTGTGTCCTCCCTGTCTTCTTTTGCCTGGTTCTGTGCCTTGCAGAATGGTTTTGGCAAGGCCTGTGGACCGTGCGAGGTGTCCATACCAGGTCAGTTCGGCAAAAAAAAACCAACAAATAAGAAGACACAAGTTAACAGAGAAAGAGAGATACGATATTGAGCAATAAAGCGTATTAACGTGAAATAATGTCAACAATAGATAGTACGGATTTTGCAGCAAGATCTGACATCATACGGAGAGAGAGAGAGAGAGAGAGAGAGAGAGAGAGAGAGAGAGAGAGAGAGAGAGAGAAGGTAGTGAACAATTAAGCGTGTGGACACAAAATAATGTCAACGATAGATATTACGGATATACAGCAAGATCTGAAGACGGGTCTAAGAGAGAGAGAATATACTAAAGATGAAATTTTGACAAAAAGGAATGTAGACGATAGATAGAATGAATGAGACCCAGAGTAAGAGAGAGAGAGAGAGAGAGAGATATGATGGTGTTGCATGACAGAATTACAGCGAAATAATTGATGGACAACATTAATAGAAATATTATGTTATTTTAGATAATCATGCTATTTCTCTGTGTATATGTTACTTTATCTCTACACCTGTGCTGGAAATATAAGGAAATCATAACTTGTATCGATTTAATTTCATCAAATCAAGAATGTTTCTTCAGATACACCATCATCATCTGCATTTCCAGCCATTATCTACCGCTGGGAACTGGTTCCTATCACCTTAGTTTGTTTTCCTCGTATTTTCTACATTCTTGTTTATCTTTTTCTAATTCTCTAAGACTTTATTTCTCTCTCTCTCTCTCTCTCTCTCTCTCTCCCGCTCCTCCCCTCCCCTTTTTTTTGTAGATTAAAGATCTAAGCCGACCTGTTTGCTCGTTTCCTAAGAATAGATTATGTCTATCTTCAATGGCTGTCTTCTTCAATGGCTGTCTTGGTTGTTTCGTTCTTGTCACAAGTTGAGTGGAGCCCCGCTATTACGCATGCAAGAGACATACTCATTTATTTATACAGAAATTACTAGGTTTACTTAAGGTGGATTATGCGCAGAGAAAAAACAAGAAACTTTTCTCTGATGTAGAAATGGGTAGCTTAATTAGGTTGTTTTTTTATTTCCATTTCTAAAAATTTCTTTTATTTCACTGGATAATATATCGGATATATCATCAGTCAAGGTCAACAATTGTTGACAGTATTGGAATACAAGATATGATATTGATGATAGGGATATGCTGTTGTTTAGGATATATTTTTCATGTTTGGGATATGTTGTTCATGTTTGGGATATGTTTTTCATGTTTGGGATATGTTGTTCATGTTTGGGATATGTTTTTCATGTTTGGGATATGTTGTTCATGTTTGGGATATGTTTTTCATGTTTGGGATATGTTGTTCATGTTTGGGATATGTTTTTCATGTTTGGGATATGTTGTTCATGTTTGGGATATGTTTTTCATGTTTGGGATATGTTGTTCATGTTTGGGATATGTTTTTCATGTTTGGGATATGTTGTTCATGTTTGGGATATGTTTTTCATGTTTGGGATATGTTGTTCATGTTTGGGATATATTGTTCATGTTTGGGATATGCAATTAATGTTAGGGAAATGCCGTTGATGGTAGAGATAAGCTTTTGATGTTAGGGATATGTTGTTGATGGTAGGGATATGTTGTTGATGTTAGGGATATGTTGTTGATGCTAGGGGTAAGATGTTGATGTTAGGGATATGTTGTTGATGGTAGGGATATGCTGTTGATGGTAGGGATATGCTGTTGATGTTAGGGGTATGCTGTTGATGTTTGGGATATGCTGTTGATGTTAGGGGTATGCTGTTGATGTTTGGGATATGCTGTTGATGGTAGGGATATGCTGTTGACGTTAGGGGTATGCTGTTGATGTTTGGGATATGCTGTTGATGTTAGGGGTATGCTGTTGATGTTTGGGATATGCTGTTGATGGTAGGGATATGCTGCTGATGTTAGGGGTATGCTGTTGATGTTTGGGATATGCTGTTGATGGTAGGGATATGCTGTTGATGTTTGGGATATGCTGTTGATGTTCGTCTTGATAATTGATGCTCTGTCATTCAAATTGTTGTATCACCGTCTACAGTAAAACTGCGGTATGTGCCTCTCAGCTTGGCTTATCTGACTTTGACAAATATTTTTTTCTTTCTTTCTTTCTTTCTTTCTTTCTTTCTTTCTTTCTTTCTTTCTTTCTTTCTTTCTTTCTTTCTTTCTTTCTTTCCTTCTTTCTTTCTTTCCTTCCTTCCTTCTTTCTTTCTTTCCCTTTCTTTCTTTTTTCCCTTTCTTTCTTTCCCTTTCTTTCTTTTTTTCTTTCTTTGTTTTTCTTACTTGCTTTTTGTTTTCTATATTTATCTTTCCTTTTTTCGAGGAGTGGGAGGACCGGGTTTGCTTACCGACTCGTTAGTCCAGAACTCTCACTGGGACGTGTAGAAAGGTTTTAATTAAATCGTGTCGACCGCTCAAGATGGCAGCACTCAGCTATGAGTTGCTGATTCTCAGCTTCATTAATGAATGGTTTAGTGTAGATATCTCGCCGTTACGGTATAATGTGGGTTGTGCAAGAGGTTTTCTCTGGACTTGGAGAATAGTGGCCTCATGCCCAGTTCATTCGTTTTGGGGGATAAAAAGCACTCGTGGTATAATTGTCCATCTCTTGTGGTGGAACATGGACAATGTACTCTTGTACATGTCTTCATGTAAGTAAAAAAGTAAAGAGCCCCGTCACGCCAAGTGGCGTATAGGGAATATGGTGTTAGTGACTTTAATCTTTATAGAACTTCGGCACATGATTTTTTGGAGTAATGTGGTCGGTATTACGCCCGTGCCGCTTTACTTTCCCAGAAAAAAATCAGGATTCCCATTTAATGTTGGGTGAACCCGGAAGCCATTATCGAACCAGACCTCTAGCCCTTTGTAGTCCAGTTCACTAACGACTAGAGCTATCGCGGCTCCATGCCCTCGTGTAACTAGTCAAATCTTCATTTTTAATTAATCCTTTGTGGTGGTTGTTTGAAATAGTTTCTTTCTTTAACTGACAGAGAGAGTGTGTGTGTGTGTGTGCAATGAGGTGCCCTGCTTTTATTTGGGCAAAGAGATTTTTAGAGAGACTGATATGTTCTGCTTCTCTTCGACAGAGTGGATGCTAAGAGAGAGAGAGAGAGAGAATTGGAAGAGAAAGATATGGTCTGCTCACACTTGTACGAATAGATCCGGGGAGAGAGAGAGAGAGGTCCACTCAGAGAGAGCTAGAGAGAGAATAACACAAAGAGATCTAGAAAGAGATCCACAGAGAAAGATCTAGAGAGAAATATCCACAGAGAGAAAGATCCACAGAGAGAAAGATCCACAGAGAGAGATGAACGTCAGGTAATACCTCCTTTCTCTACCGTGAAAGTTAAGAACACCATGATGCTCTCCCTGCAGGACTTGCGATAGAATAATGACGTTTCACAGTTAAATGATGAAACAAAAGTATTTATATTTACTTTCAACAAAATTATATGGATATACATACTACAAGCAGCTTTTGTTGACTCAAATTTTGTATGAAAAACTGCAATAAAATCACAGCCGTTTTGTTTGTATGTAAAAGTGGCATTTTAATCTTGGAAAATGTGCAGCATTTTATGGTTGAAAGTGTCTGGAGCTTAGTGTGTTCCCCTTATTCTTAAAGTTGATATTTCATGAAAGTGGTTTCATTTTGTGACACTAGACACATACATTAAGAACTGAGAAAAAAGCTAGAAATAGCCCTCACCATAGAATATATAAAGAAACATAAGACAAAATGGTTTGGCCACGTGACACGAAAGAAAGATCAAAACACAATACAACGAGCCCTCAGTAAACGTTGCGAGAATGCCAGACCCAAGGGTCGACCACGAAAAAGATGAATCGACGGAATACTAGAAGCACTAGGAAACATAACAGCAGCAGAGGCGAACAGAAGACTTTAGAATTAAAGACCACAAATTATATCTGCCTTCGACGCTGAAATGCAGATGAGGAAGGAAAGAATAAGACACGCAAAACATCAAATATTTGACCTAAATTGACCCCGTGTGAGAATAAATGAAGAAAGACTTCCCCATTAGACATTTTATTTGTAAACCGTCTGGTAAAAGAAAACAAGGCAGCAAAGAGAATTTCTACACAGAACAATTACTAGGGAAGGTTCAACCATGTGACTAAAAAAACAACCAAGAACTACAAGAACTAGCAGTCAATCACGGAGAACTATGACTTCCGTCATATGTGCCATCTTTGGCCCGAGAGGAAAATGAATGAATATTCTAAAAGAGTAATTCTCGTAGCTAAGAGACCAAAGATTGGGAAGCTGAGAGCTTATGGGACATAGCTTATTCATCTTTGAGCCACAAAAGTGTGTACATTTGAAGATCCAGCTTCTTCTAATAACTGTGAATCTTTAATAAGAGAAGTATGTACTTGATATTCCTGGAAAGACACAAACAGTTAAAGCATCAATGAGAAACAGCCATGCTACTGAATTAGCTCAATCATTTTCAGTGCACAAAGTTGCTAGATAATCAGATTACTCTTGGCTAGTTGTGTTTCTGTATCAAGCTTTCAACGAATCAGTGTCATTAACCTTCAGCTGATTAAAAAACCCACTGTTACTGTACGACAGATAATGCTAATGTCAAACTATTGCCTTTTACCCAGTGGCCTAGCGTTGGTTTCCCCCCCCCCCCTTTTTTTTGCCAGCGTCCAGGTTAAGTCAAGCGTTGTGTCCCATCTTCTACTTCTACCTTTTTAGCTTCCAGTGGAGCATAGGTCTTCAACAAACACTTTCCAAGTCATTCTGTTTTTGCCATTCTTTTAAGATCATTCCATGTCTTCCCCGTCATCTTCATCTCTGCTTCTATCTGTCTTCTCCAAGAATTCCTTGGTCTTCCTCTTTGTCTTTTCCCCATGGGGATTCCAAAAAAGTGCCTGTTGTGTAATGCTCTCAGTTGGCTTCCGTAGTGTGTGTCCTATCCAGCACCATCGTCTTCGCTGTATCTCTTTATCCACTGGTATTTGACTGGTACAATTCCATAACTCTATGTTAGTGATTTTGTCCTGCCATTTCCATCCTTTTATTCTGCGTAAGCATCCATTAATGAAAGTCTGTATCTTCGTGATTGTCAATTTTGTTGTTCTCCGTGTTTCACATCCTTATGTTGTTTCCCATAACTTGATATGATTATTTATATTTTAAAACATGTCTTTTGACTTAGTCTCCACATGGATATTGTGCCAGTAGCAACAAACCCATCCCACACGATGCCACTACTTCCATCTGGTTATGTTGATCTTTGGCGAGATGTTGTCGTGCCTACTCATCAGACTTTTTAATCGATTATAAAATCCCGAAGAAATCATGGAGGTCAACACCATTTTGCTGAAGTGCGTCCCCTCCCACATTTAGTTGTCTCATACTGAATTTGCAAACTTTATCGGTGGCATATCATGTTAATGGCTGCTTCGATGGCATGTCATGTTAATGGCTGTATCGATGACATGTCATGTTAATGGCTGCTTCGATGGCATGTCATGTTAATGGCTGCATCGATTGCATGTCATGTCAATGGCTGTATCGATGACATGTCATGTTAATGGATGCTTCGATGGCATGTCATGTTAATGGATGTATCGATGGCATGTCATGTTAATGGATGCATCGATGGCATGTCATGTTAATGGATGTATCGATGACATGTCATGTCAATGGCTGTATCGATGACATGTCATGTTAATGGCTGCATCGATGGCATGTCATGTCAATGGATGCATCGATGGCATGTCATGTTAATGGATGCATCGATGGCATGTCATGTTAATGGATGTATCGATGACATGTCATGTCAATGGCTGTATCGATGACATGTCATGTTAATGGCTGCATCGATGGCATGTCATGTTAATGGATGTATCGATGGCATGTCATGTTAATGGATGCATCGATGGCATGTCATGTTAATGGATGCATCGATGGCATGTCATGTTAATGGATGCATCGATGGCATGTCATGTTAATGGATGCATCGATGGCATGTCATGTTAATGGCTGTATCGATGGCATGTCATGTTAATGGCTGCTTCGATGGCATGTCATGTTAATGGATGCATCGATGGCATGTCATGTTAATGGATGCATCGATGACATGTCATGTTAATGGCTGTATCGATGGCATATCATGTTAATGGCTGTATCGATGGCATGTCATATTAATGGATGTATCGATGGCATGCCATGTTAATGGCTGTATCGATGGCATGTCATGTTAATGGCTGTATCGATGGCATGCCATGTTAATGGCTGTATCGATGGCATGCCATGTTAATGGCTGTATCGATGGCATGTCATATTAATGGCTCTATCGATGACATGTCATGTTAATGGCTGTATCGATGACATGTCATGTTAATGGCTGCTTCGATGGCATGTCATGTTAATGGCTGCATCGATTGCATGTCATGTCAATGGCTGTATCGATGACATGTCATGTTAATGGATGCTTCGATGGCATGTCATGTTAATGGATGTATCGATGGCATGTCATGTTAATGGATGCATCGATGGCATGTCATGTTAATGGATGTATCGATGACATGTCATGTCAATGGCTGTATCGATGACATGTCATGTTAATGGCTGCATCGATGGCATGTCATGTCAATGGATGCATCGATGGCATGTCATGTTAATGGATGCATCGATGGCATGTCATGTTAATGGATGTATCGATGACATGTCATGTCAATGGCTGTATCGATGACATGTCATGTTAATGGCTGCATCGATGGCATGTCATGTTAATGGATGTATCGATGGCATGTCATGTTAATGGATGCATCGATGGCATGTCATGTTAATGGATGCATCGATGGCATGTCATGTTAATGGATGCATCGATGGCATGTCATGTTAATGGATGCATCGATGGCATGTCATGTTAATGGCTGTATCGATGGCATGTCATGTTAATGGCTGCTTCGATGGCATGTCATGTTAATGGATGCATCGATGGCATGTCATGTTAATGGATGCATCGATGACATGTCATGTTAATGGCTGTATCGATGGCATATCATGTTAATGGCTGTATCGATGGCATGTCATATTAATGGATGTATCGATGGCATGCCATGTTAATGGCTGTATCGATGGCATGTCATGTTAATGGCTGTATCGATGGCATGCCATGTTAATGGCTGTATCGATGGCATGCCATGTTAATGGCTGTATCGATGGCATGTCATATTAATGGCTCTATCGATGACATGTCATGTTAATGGCTGTATCGATGTCATGTCATGTTAATGGCTGCTTCGATGGCATGTCATGTTAATGGATGCATCGATGACATGTCATGTTAATGGCTGCATCGATGGCATGTCATGTTAATGGTTGTATCGATGGCATGTCATGTTAATGGCTGTATCGATGGCATGTCATATTAATGGCTGTATCGATGGCATGCCATGTTAATGGTTGTATCGATGGCATGCCATGTTAATGGCTGTATCGATGGCATGTCATATTAATGGCTGTATCGATGACATGTCATGTTAATGGCTGTATCGATGGCATGTCATATTAATGGCTGTATCGATGGCATGTCATATTAATGGCTGTATCGATGGCATATCATGTTAATGGCTGTATCGATGGCATGTCATGTTAATGGCTGTATCGATGGCATGTCATGTTAATGAATGCGAAATGAATTTCGGAGCAATTTTTGTTTCCTATTTTTAGCACTCTTTTCGTACAAAGCAAACTATAATACACGTTTTACCAAGATTGGTCTCTAGAGTAAAATCCTTCTTTGGCTGAACTGTTCAGTTCTTGTTTTCTGTTTCCCAACATAAAATATGGCATGGTCAACAGTAGTTTTTTCCCCTTTACACACTCAGTGTCGATCATTTTCACAGAAAATACTTATATATTAGATCGTAGAGTAACTTTTATTCTCTTACCTTAATTTCTTACCTTTTATTGTTCTTTTATTTCTTCGTTTTCGTAGAATGCAAATAACTTTCTCAACTAACTCTATTGACAGTTCATTATAAATCGTTTGATGTTCGAAGCTGATAGCAACTTGTCGCAATTTATTTCAATTACTTTGTACTAAATACCAAAATCATCGTATTTTGTCTACAAGTTTTCGATAGAGTTTGCAAATGAAGTATCGACCATATCATATTCTTTGAAAGTTGATCCTTTCTTAGGTACTTTACTGACGATGTTTTCTTCAGTTGCGACACGTGGCAGTCGACTGGTTTTTCAGCTTGTGAATCCACTTGATACTGATTTTCTATTTGCTCTTCAATGTCATAACCGTCATGATCACCACTTTTACTATGATCATTAATGGTGTTGTAGCGACTAATTTGGCGTTAACCATAGTAAGGAAAAGTCAAGTACCCCCGTCACGCCAAGTGGCGTATAGGGAATATGGTGTTAGTGAGCCTATATTGTACAGACCTTCAGCACATGATTTTTGGGGTAATGTGGTCGGTATTACGCCCGTGCTGCTTTACTTTCCCAGAAAAAATCCGGTACCCATTTAAGGCTGGGTGAGCCCGGAAGCCGTTGGTTGGGATCGAACCCTACCCCTTGTCCTTTGTAGTCCAGTTCACTAACCACTGAGCTATCGCGGCTCCCAGTTAACCATAGTACGTGACTAATATTGGCCAATTGAGACTGTTGTACTATATTCTACCCATGTGACACGTGACAATTCTTGCACCCATTTTATATTGACAGAATGCACTTTGGCTATCGATTAGATGAGAGCTAAGCTTTGGCACATATTCAGCCCAGTGGATGCTATAATCACAAGAATTGATCAATGGAGAATAGCCAATATATGAATGAGTCAAACCTTTGGACTCACTATATTAGAAGGCTTGACAGACTTTAAAATACGAATGATGAAGGTAGAAAAGATGAGTGAGCTAGTCAACTATACAATAATTCGTCTGAGAAAGCTATATTGTTTACATGAGGTTGTTCTAGATCGCCAACTTGATATGTTGAACCTTCATTGGAGAGTGCTTCTACAAACTGCAGGAAGTTACGTCATAGAGATTAGTATTGAGTTCACACAGGAGGTTCACCTCAAGAGTTGTGTCGAAGTTAGATGAGACTTTCTGTGGTGATAGATACAACTTAATATATGGACTTAAGAGATGTCTCAGAAGAAAACAATGCTCAGTAGTTCAATTGTCGTGTACATGATTTTGTGTGATATTAAAAGGAGTCTGACTATCTTATAAAACATAGCGAGTATCATATGCATAGCATCGGTAGTTGCCATGGACACTATAAAAGTGACTACTTACGATATAGAGTTTTATATATTCATAACAGCCATATCAATACTGTAGTGAGAGACTTACATGCAAACAAGATAATTAACATGATGGATTTATGAAGTGAAACTAGAGAGCTGTACTCATAAACATTTGTAACGTAATCGAGACTTCGGCTTTGAGTTATTACATGAAGGCTTGAGGGCAAATGTTATATTTGGTGTAACATTGTCTGTGCCGTTATGATCATTCGTATTGTATTAGTCACTGCCACAGAACGGACAAGTTTGTTTTTCTCCGGTTCTGTAATCGCTCGCGGTATCGCGCACTGCGTTTTAATTGTATTTGGAAGTATAAGCTGTAAATATTTTGTAAACAAATTTATTGATTTCTTTTGTATATGTCAAGAGAAGTGCATGATGCCTGTCGTATAAATAAACATATGAATGGCAGTAAATCACAAAGACGAAACAAGTTACTATAATGGAAGGATAATGAAATGTGCCGAGTAAAATAATTAATTTAAATTGATAAACAAAGCAACAATCAATATTGTATCATGTCCCTTTTTGTATTCAGCTCATGGCCCTTATCTGGACGAACCTCCACGCTAGACTCTCTAATCCTGGGCCCCCAGGCTAACGACCTGCCGTCTTTCTTCATGTTTTGATGTCGGTTACAAAGGGGTTTATATTATTGCCAGTCTATATTGTGATCACATTAAAGATAAATAGTATAACAAATATAGAACAACTTTACAATGTGATCACATTAAAGATAAATAGTATAACAAATATAGAACAACTTTACAATGTGATCACATTAAAGATAAATGGTATAACAAATATAGAACAACTTTACAATGTGATCATATTAAAGATAAATAGTATAACAAATATAGAACAACTTTACAATGTGATCACATTAAAGATAAATAGTATAACAAATATAGAACAACTTTACAATGTGATCATATTAAAGATAAATAGTATAACAAATATAGAACAACTTTACAATGTTATCATATTAAAGATAAATGGTATAACAAATATAGAACAACTTTACAATGTGATCACATTAAAGATAAATGGTATAACAAATATAGAACAACTTTACAATGTGATCACATTAAAGATAAATAGTATAACAAATATAGAACAACTTTACAATGTGATCACATTAAAGATAAATAGTATAACAAATATAGAACAACTTTACAATGTGATCACATTAAAGATAAATAGTATAACAAATATAGAACAACTTTACAATGTGATCATATAAAACAAAATAACGTTTTGTTTATGCGTAAAGACATGACGCTAATTAATTTCATTTTAAAATTGTAAATTATTTTTTTTTTACAAATATTTTTTACCAGCTTTGCCTAAGCGACGTCCCCCATTGGCCTTTGAGTTTACTTATTTACAATAGCCTGATTGATCGATAGTTTGTCAGGCTATTATCGCCCATTGTTCACTTAACACATCGGTTATCGATAGCTCCGTGAGCCCTATAAGGAAAAGGTCAAGGCTATTCCCTGTGATGAATGTTCGAGCGCGTGCCTGTTTAACATTTAATTGTAACTTTCAAACTGTCGTTTTCTCTTTCAGAGATATCTCTAATTCTTGCCCCGACCCCCTTTTTCTCCAAGCATGAACTGTTTGACTTTTTGCCGGACCAAATTAAAATTCACCCAGACTTCAACAGATTTTCTAGGCCGGTCTGCAGTGTGTGCTACCTTACTTTGACGAAATTTTGTTGGCCGAGATTGGCGTAAATCCGCCATGTTGATACACACATAGGAATGCACTGAATACCGTACATGCAAACAAATATCCGCACATAGTTTTTTTAAGCATATATCTAAAATAACTGGACAATAGCTAGAACAAGTTGATACACTTAAATACTTAGGATCAATAGTCATTGTTGAAAGCTCGAAGTCTGATATATCAGATAGAAATAGTGCAAACTACAGAAGACTAAATGACCTATTTGGAAAAATAAGAACATTACGCTTGGCTATTAAATCAGGCTGATAACGAACCCTATTTATATCAATGTTTCTATACGCTTCTGAAACATGGACCTTCTCAATAAAGTTACAGCTGTGAACTGGAGATGAAATGATATCGTAAGGTTAGATTGTATCACAAAAATGAAACATTTGTTACAGGATACAACAGTCAGATTCTATGATAATCATATGACTGTTGTGAAGAAACACAAAATACAGTTGTTTGACTGCATATCACGACCATTTGACTGTTGTGAAGAAACACAAAATACAGTTGTTTGACTGCATATCACGACCATTTGACTGTTGTGAAGAAACACAAAATACACTGGGTTGACTGCATATCACGACCATTTGACTGTTGTGAAGAAACACAAAATACAGTTGTTTGACTGCATATCACGACCATTTGACTGTTGTGAAGAAACACAAAATACAGTTGTTTGACTGCATATCACGACCATTTGGATTGGCTAAGACCATTCCTCAAGGATCTGTGAAAAGAGGAAGGAGAGGTAGACATGAAATGAGGCAGGAAGATAATAACAAGGAATGGACAGGCCTCAACTTAGCTGAATCAATATGAGTGGCTATTCTATTGACCTTTCGAGCCGTAACCGGCCCATAGGGCGTAGACCAAGATACACCTTCTCCTATATGAATTTTTGTTCTAGCAGTTTTCTTTTAAAGATATTTTATCAAATCTCGCCATCTGTCTCTGTTCTGTGCAAGCAGTTCTATCTCATTGAGGGAGCCGATTCCTGCTGCTCTTGCCTCTCTCATCAATGTTCTTCTCAGTGTCTCCCTGGGTCTTCCTCTTTTTCTTTTACCTGTTGTTTCCCATATGAGGGCTTGCTTTGCTATTCGATTATTATCTCTTCTCATCACATGTCCAACGTATGACCATCGTCTTTTCTTTATTACTGAAGATATTAGTGGTTGATTGGCGATTTCTCTAATTTCCTCGTTTGTTTTGAATTCGTTCCATTCTATACCAAGTATTTTCCTTAGACATTTATTTTCGAATGCGTTCAACTTTGTTTCTATATCTCTTGTTGTTTTCCAGCTTTCACACGCATATGTAAGGGTTGATAGTACATTTGATTTGAATAGCCTAAGTTTTGTGTTTGTGCTAATGAGTTTTGATTTCCACAACTTTTCAAGGCTTCTGAAAGACATTGCTGCTTTAGCCAGTCTGATTCTAATTTCTTTGCTCGTATCCCCTTCTCGATCAATGTGACTTCCAAGATAGATGAAGTGATCGATCTCTTCTACTGGTTTGTTTTCCATGTATATTTTGTCACTTGTTGGAATTAAACTTTTCATGACTTTAGTCTTTTCATGATTGACCTCATGAGTGGCTATAGATAATGGTTAATGGAGATTGATAAAGTATGTAACTAGTGCCCCATACGACAGCCAGATGTAGCGAGTTCTACGACTAGGAGGTATCACCTGAAGTTATGATGTAGCGAGCTTACGAGGTATCATCTGAAGTTTTGATGTAGAGCCCTTACAGCTATTAGGCTAAAATTATTATGTAGCGAGCCTACAGCTAGGTGGTATCACCTGCAGTTATGGTGTAGCGAACTTATGACTAGGAAGCACTAGTTATTATGTAGGAAGCCCTGACTTATATACTTAGGTAGTCCACAATATGAGATAGCGCTTGACTTGCAGTCAACCTGCATTAGTAGACTTTAATATGCAAATAACGCAAAACATCATCTTCACTTGGTATCACAGCGTTCATCTATTTTAAAGCAGTTTTCTTCTCTTGCTAAATGTGTGCCTTCATTATGTTAACAAGTTATAACAAACACATACACTTACACACACGATGGTATATTAAATGTCAGTGTTCA
Organism: Megaustenia siamemsis; assembly: GCA_032433765.1. Classification (NCBI taxonomy): domain Eukaryota; kingdom Metazoa; phylum Mollusca; class Gastropoda; order Stylommatophora; family Ariophantidae; genus Megaustenia; species Megaustenia siamemsis. The sequence goes on from JAVIAB010000088.1 coordinate 48,428,720, forward strand.
TGCTAAGATGGCGGTCTATTTTTGTCTGTCAGTACCTAATCACAGGACATTCCTGAAATGAAATCAATTCATAATCGTTGGTCGCCGGCTCTGGGCTGCCCCACGTGACGAGCACCACTTGAAGGTTATGGTGATCAATACTCCGTCATGTTGTCACACTCGCATAAACATACTTGTTATTTGAACTGCGACCTCATTCCCGCCTCGGTAATTGCATAAAATAGAAGTTGCCCCGAGACTAATGAAGCGCAAATAAATAAATAAAGCTGAGTTTTAAAACGGCACTTGATGTGTATGTATATGTGTGTGTGTGTGTGCATGAACAAGACAATTGTTTCGACCTCCCCTTACCAATCACCTACCCCACATCTCCTCCTTCCAATTTACTTGCGTGGGTGTGTATCATCCTATATGAAGAACCGAACAGAGCAACAGAGAACCGCGGACATTTTTTTTCAAACCTGATGTATTGGGGGGGGGGGGGGGGGGGGAGAGTTATCATCGAAATTAGACAAGTAAAGACAAGCACAAATAATTTGTAATTTTGCGTTTTATCACAATTCGGTCACAACAAATATAATTACAGTTGTTATTATTGTGAAATATTGTTCTATGTAAACAACTTAGTCTAGAAAATGTCTATAAATGAAAGTGGGGGCCTCGGTAGCCTAGTTGGGGAACCACCCAACTAGCTAGCGACGTTCGGACAACCTGCGTTCGATTCCCTCTGGAAGCAGTGTGAGTTCGCTGGAAGCAGTGTGAGTTCGCTGGAAGCAGTGTGAGTTCGCTGGAAGCAGTGTGAGTTCGCTGGAAGCAGTGTGAGTTCGCTGGAAGCAGTGTGAGTTCGCTGGAAGCAGTGTGAGTTCGCTGGAAGCAGTGTGAGTTCGCTGGAAGCAGTGTGAGTTCGCTGGAAGCAGTGTGAGTTCGCTGGAAGCAGTGTGAGTTCGCTGGAAGCAGTGTGAGTTCGCTGGAAGCAGTGTGAGTTCGCTGGAAGCAGTGTGAGTTCGCTGGAAGCAGTGTGAGTTCGCTGGAAGCAGTGTGAGTTCGCTGGAAGCAGTGTGAGTTCGCTGGAAGCAGTGTGAGTTCGCTGGAAGCAGTGTGAGTTCGCTGGAAGCAGTGTGAGTTCGCTGGAAGCAGTGTGAGTTCGCTGGAAGCAGTGTGAGTTCGCTGGAAGCAGTGTGAGTTGTACTCGTGGTTGTAAAAATAATCCCGCGGTCGACCCAACCGCTAGCAGAAATGGCTACCAGGGTAGCACTCTGGAAAGGTGAGGAATGGCGCCTCGCATCGTGAGTTTCGATGCTTGAGGCGACACAAGACTGGAGTCTCCGAACACTTCTGGATAGGCGACCGAGCATATATGGGTAAAAACCCGCGTGCTAAGATGTCGATTTAAGCCTCGTATTTTTTTAACCTTTACCTTACCTTTACCTTTACCTTTACCTTTACCTTTACCTTTACCTTTACCTTTGTCTATAAACGAAAGTTCAAAATATTCGGCTTTTTAAACAATAAAAAAAAAAAAAACTGGTTCCACTGTTTCTAATTGAAGGAACCATTCAGTGATGACACAATAACAACAGAATAACTGGCCACTGTGTGTATAACAAGCACATATGTTAAACCATCACACTCTGGTCTACAAATAACAATTCTGAAGCGCCACTATTGGACAAATAAGTCGATGAAAACTATTCAATCTGCTATTGATTTCTGACCTGTCCTTATCTCTTATGTTGGTTATATATATACAAATGCAGACATCTGTGGGTGGGTGATGTCAAATAAATAGATTGATTTGAAGAATGACGACACAGTAGAATTATTGTGCGTGACCAGCTGGAGCAAGGAATTAACAAGCAAACAGTGTGTGTGTTTGTGTGTGTGTGTAGAAACTAGTGCCAGATGTTGTCTCTGCAGCAAACACTGGATACAGATGATCACAAAAACATCGGCTTGCAAGTGGCTACACATTTACCCGCCTGTTTCCTTACAACTATGGTGCGATCAACACTATCAGTTGTTTACGATCTCTCTACATAATTCTTTTGAGTGTTGCCAGTTGGTTTGTTTTAAAGAGAACTGCCATAAAGTTGACAGAATGGAAAAACCACCACCATGGAAGTCTATAGAACTAATGAAAATTTACCTTATATTTTAAAGAGCTCTTTAAAATGTTGTGGTTAAATGGCCTATGGTTACATTGCTGTTGGTTCAGTCTTGGCATTGTGAGTAAAAGATGTTTTCATTTGACTCTTGGTAATCTCTATTTCAACAATTACATTTGTCCATGCTTGCGATTAGATCTACAAACTTCTTCCTTTCAGCTCCATATGGAGCATAGGTCTTCAACCAAGCACTTTTTAAGTCGTTCTGTTTCTATTTCTTTCAATTCTTTTAAGATCATTCCATGTCTTCCCCATCATCTTCATCTCTGCTTCCACCTGTCTTCTCCAAGAATATTTTGGTTTTCCTCTTTGTCTTTTTCCTTGGGGATTCCAAAAAAGGGCCTGTCATGTGATATTCTTAGTTGGCATCCACAGTGTGTGTTCTATCCAACGCCATCATCTTCGTTGTATCTCTTTGTCCACTGGTAACTTTCCATAATTCTATGTTAGTGATTTTGTCCTGCTATTTCTATCCTTTTATTATACGCAAGCATTCATTAATGAAGCACTGTGTCTTCATGATTGTCATTTTTCTTGTTCGTCATGTTTCACAGTAGTTGAAAATTTTTATTTTTGTATTTAACCTAGTTTTTTAAAAATTTCCATATGTTTCCTAGTGCAACGAAGGCCCCTCATGCTTTTTAAATCCTTATTTTGGTATCATTCTCTGCTCCTCCTATCTAGATTCTATCTATCTATCGTCCTTTCGAGCCGAAGTCGGCACATGGGCAGAACCACAATCTCAAAAAACAGAAACCTTGCGTGCCAAAATGGCACATCTTGCCGAGATCACTGCTTCCAAAACTTATGGTTCTGTTTCCATAACAATACTTTTTACAATGACAGCTTGTCAAGCCATCGATCAACTTCCTTAGTCGCCTCTTATGACATGCCTGGAAGGTCACAGTGTCACTATTCTTTACTTCCCTCATAATGAGGCCCCGGTAACACACAGGAGCCTATCTAGATTACTGCATAGATATTTGTAAGATTGATTACACACTTACCTTTCATTTATGTGTGTATGATTAAAATTGACTCTGCTGCACTTGTCTTGGGATTTAGCTTCCTGATCTAGATCCTTCTTACGCTGTTAGATGTCACATAGGGCTTGTAGTGTTTTTATATTCTGGGTTAGATGTTTGATCTTTTCTAATGAGTCTTTGCTTGCCAACTTTGCTTCTCTTTAATAAGTGTTATTTTCAGTGTCTCTTTGGGTCTTCCTCTTTTTCTGTACCCTGATACATCCCATGGAGAAGCCTGTTTTGGAATTCTCTTATTGTCTCCTCTCAGTACATGCCCGAACTATGTCCATCTTCTTTTCCTAATTGTAGATAAGATCGTTGGTTGTATGGCATTCCTCTTATTTCTATATTAATCTCTAATTCATTCTATTGTACACAGATTATTCTTCTTAGGCATTTGTCTTCAAAAACGTTTAGTTTTCTCTCAATCTCCTTTGTTGTTTTCCACCTTTCACATGCATAGGTAAGTGTTAAAATAAGTTTATGTTCAATATTCCAAGTTTGGTGTTCTTACTTAGTATTTTTGATTTAGCTTGCATCCTTATAATTACCCCATGGATAGTATGAGACATTTGTAATTGCACGGGTAAGTGTACACCACCAACACTGAAATATGCACCAAGTTTTATTCATTTGTCCAAGAAACCACACACAATGACCTCTATAGTGCTGCACACTAACTTTCTTCCTTCGATATATTTAAATCATATTTATTATTTCTGATATACTTTTAAATGTTTTTATAAAATTTTACTCTTGAAAATGTTCGTCCACACTATATTCTGCCTTCGATGCTGAAAGGCAAATGAGAATGGAAAGAAAAATAAGAATATAATCTGAGGATTGGAGTTGCGGTGTGTGGTTTATAGATTAACAAAAAGAACTGACTGAAGACGAAGATGGCACTGTTTTGGTTAGTTCGTGATGAAGAGGAGAGATGACTTTTAAAGGCCTGAATCTGGGGGGAGCAGAAAAAGCTGAAAATAGATTTCTAGTCTATGGCTGACAAAGGGTTTTTTGTCATCATTGTGGCAATTTTAATGTGATTGTTATTGATCTGATTGTTATTGATCTGATTGTTATTGATCTGATTGTTATTGATCTGATTGTTATTGATCTGAGTATTGATGGAAACAAATAACACAACTTAAATTATTACAATATTTCTTCTTCTTCTGTACACACATTAAATGAGTTTAAAGAAAGCATCAGCTCAAGGCTGGTGGCATCTCCACACAGTCTGCCCTGGTATGGTAGCAATGATGGCCACAAATCTTCTCTGTTTATCATATGTAGGACAAGATTGTATTAGTTGGACCCCATTCATGGCAGGAGGCCCAGCACTTTTGCCACCTGGTGAGACTCCATGAATGAGCACCATATCACTATCATCTAGACTGTGATGTCATTGGAGTGAAAATTTACATTCCTGTTTAGGCATCCAATTATGTTAGGCATCTGATTTCTATCTGCTTGTGTTTAGTTTTTCCTGGTCCCAGCCTTTTAACCTGCCTAGCTTGGGTGGTCCCTTGGTAGCAATGTTACCACTAGGACAGCTCTTTGAGATTGGACACACAGGCTCTTCTATTACTTTGTTGTGGAGACACGTTAGAGGAGCAAATTTGTACAGGTGCGCTTTTATAGTGTAGGTGTGGGTGGTGTACACATACCAATAAAAATCAACATGGAATTAAAGAGGGTGATCGCCCACAATAATAAGGGGAATTAAATCTGGGAAAGGATACAAAGTCAGTAGGTGAATTTACAGCTAATCGCTGAATTCTTGAGAAACCGGGGAGAATTGTGAATAGATCACATGACTAAAGGCCAATCAGGAAAAAGTTTACTAGCCAAAGCACAACAGACTTTGAGCAGTCTTTAGATCTGTGGCTTCCATCAAGAGAGGTTGTGTTAGAATGTCAACCTAGTAGAGGGATATTTCCATCTAGGACAGAAATAGCAGTAGATAAGAAAAGGTCAGACATTATAGAAATTGAAAGATTGTTAGTAAGATGTAGAATAGAAATGTTGAGAAATTGTCCACAAGAACCTGTGTGTATGTTATAGGAAGTAGACTTCCTAACAAGATATTATCACAACTAATAGAGTCATTAGAGTAAATCTCAGCGACAATCATAGAGGTTAGTAACCAAGATTTCTATGTTATATGTTCTTACCAATAAAAAAGAGGCTATGTTACATCCAACCAGTCACCATTTACTGTTGTTATGAGTTCTTCAGTTTATCGACTGTTTGCTCAGTAAACCTTAAGTAATGAATGCAAGAGACCTTTATTGCACAGGTCGATAATCAGACGAAGATGTAAAGTTATGAAGGAGAGTCCCATTAGGTCACTTGAACTGAACAATTCAATCAACCAATTGAGCTCCAAGTGTTCACGATAATCCATGAGAGGGAGTGAATATGCTTAAATTGCGACATTGCTAAGAATTGTCAAGCATTGACTATTTATTATTGATCTCCATGACAGGAGGTGTTGTCTAATATTAATAGATTAACAGTAATGAAGTTATTTAAAAGATGTAGCCGTAAACATTATCCACCACATATATAAATATATAATTAAAGAAGACAGCTTTCTGAGTGTTACATGCAAGGCACTGCTGTATCTTATTGTGTGAGACTCTGCAGACTGCTTCAGTCAGTGTTAAATATAAGTCAAGTTCATCTCAATTGATCTAACCACAACTTGAATAACAGCCTATTCAACATTGTCCTTATGAGATGGGAAACCGTGAATTGACAGTAAGCACTTGAAACCGTCATCCCATGTTGTTATAACAACCTTGTCAATGTCATGTCTACCACTTTACTTAGTGCTATTCTCATCTAGTGACATAAACCTGTCTCATCTTGGTGTCGTACAACCATAGACAACACAAACCCCATCTCAATTTGATGATGTGTATCAAACGTATGAAACCATGGCAGCTATACTGGAAAGGTTTTAATCCATAAAACTTCATATCATAATTGAACATCTAATGAGTTCTAATGTTGCAAGGTGTCATATCTCAGATCTGATCAGTCATGGCAGAGGCCATCAAGTCTGGTTCATGCCAGTTGCATTGTTTAGTAATAGTCCATGCCAAGACAGTTTCACACTAAAATGAGTCGCTATTTTGTTTGTTACAGATGTCCGTCCGGTGACTCCTATTTTGTTTGTTACAGATGTCCGTCCGGTGACTCCACCAGAAGAAAGGGATGTTACAAAGAAATCACAAGCACCAGAGAGAAAAGTGATAGTGACAAACACAGATCTGCTGTTCAAGCTTTTTGATGGCATTAAGGAAGAGAAAAAGACAAACAGTTCTTTCAAATCAAGAGCCATTAAGTAAGTTTTGTAGAATGGAACAATATATGGAGAATAGCATTCCATAAATAGATCTATTCACACAGCCTGCTCAAGGAAAATTTTAGGCATATTTTGGACAAACAAAATTATCAATGAAGAATTATTTTAGATGAGCTACCAATAGGAGAGTCCACAGTAAAAAAAGTAAAGAGCCCCGTCACGCCAAGTAGCGCATAGAGAAGATGGTATTAGTGGCCATAATTTGTATAGACCTTCAGCACATGATTTTTGGGGTAATGTGATCGGTATTACGCCCTTGCCGCTTTACTTTCCCAGAAAAAAATCCGGTACCCATTTAAGGCGGGGTGAACCTGGAAGCCATCGATCAGGATCAAAACTGACCTCTTGTCCTTCAGTTCACTAACCACTGAGCTATCGCAACTCCAAGTCCACAGTGATTACAATGTGATGAGGTGAGATCCAGAAACAATCACAAGAATCCCATGCATTGAAGTCTAGAGGGAAGGTGAACGAGAGACAGTCCAAGCAAAACTTGATGGAGAACAATGGAAACAGATAAACAGTGTGAGCCTGACCAAGATCACTCAGTGAAAGATGGCTATAGAATGCACAAAGTAGAAGAGCTTTACTCCTGACCTGCAGATGCCACAAGATTACCTGCCAACCACTGAATGTTCTGTAATTGTTTGACCAGGAAGAATTTATAGACAACTCTTGGTACAAACAGAAGAAAATGAAAACAAGACTTCTTGTTTGCTGTAGAGAACATATATAGTCAAGTCTTGTCTTCAGGCAATAGGATGAAGACCAATGTTACAAAAGTTAATGCATATGGCTATAGAAAACCATGAGGTTGAATATGCTTTGTACTCAGAAGAGATCCAGAAGCTATCACAAGAACAGTTATGCAGTTAACTTCACGGAGATAAAAAAAACCTATTGATAAAGAAAGCAGATATGCAGTATGGGCCACACTGGAGCACCCTGTGAATGGTGCCATGGACCTTGTGAAGTTGAAGAAGTTTGATGTTGCTCCATAAACTGCCACAAGGCATGTCAACAATTGGCTGCTTGGTCAGTCCATGAACATGGGACACAATCACACAGTTATTGTGTTATTGCTGACTAATGCCACAACTGTTATGAGTTTTAAACTACTTAGCCTTTGTATACCTGTTGATAGATTGCAAAGCTTTTCTCAGTTTTCCAATATTTATACTAGCACAAAACTTAAACTATTCAAATCAAATGTACTATCTACCCTTACGTATGCGTGTGAGAGCTGGAAAACAACAAGAGACATAGAAACAAAGTTGAAGACATTCGAAAATAAATGTCTAAGGAAAATACTTAATATAGCATGGACAGAATTCAAAACAAACTAATAAATTAGAGAAATCACCAATCAACCACTAATATCTTCAGTAATTAAGAAAAGACGATGGTCATATGTTGGACATGTGATGAGGAGAGATAATAACCGAATAACAAAGCAAACCCTCATGTGGGAAACAACAGGTAAGAGGAAGAGAGGCCGACCCAGAGAGACACTGAGAAGAACATTGATCAGAGAGGCAAGAGCAACAGGAAATGGCTCCCTCAATGAGAAAGAGTTGCTTGGAAAGAACAGAGACAAATGGTGAGATTTGATAAAATATCTTTAAAAAGATTGAGAACTGCTAGAATAAAATTTAGATAAGAGAAAGAGTATCTGGGTCTATGCCCTATGGGCTGGCTACGGCTCAAAAGGTCAATAGATAGAATATTTATACTGGAGAATAGGGATATTTTTAGGATTCAATTGAAAATTATTGGTGTTTATCTAAGAAAGAGAGTTATTGCATTGATTTGTATTTCATTTTATTTACTGTTTTTTGTAGATTTCACGACTGTTCATTTAATACAAATTTATAAATGATAATTTCATCCACAGAGCGAGAAAGCTCATACCACGAAGTAATACTAAAGGTCTGCTTTTGGGAAATGATCCCTACATGGTGGATGCTGTGTCAGAAAAAATATTCCCACAACTGACACTAGAGGGTTCTCGCCATTGTTTAGGAGGAGGTAACACATCTTTGCAGCTCATTACATTGAAAGAGGGAGACAGGACTGTGACACTTCCCTCCCTTAGTCTAGAACAGAACTATCCTCAAATGCTGTCTGAGCTGGTCTTACACATTTAGAAAGTGTTTCAAGCTCAGAACTTTTGCCCTGGAACCTCTTAAATGTAGCTCATAGTTCCTAGCAAATGTACAATGTTGTTAATCTATTTTTGTCTCAAAGCAAGCATACTTTATTTTCATTAGAATTAATTATGTCTCATTCTGTTGTAACAACTTGTAAATTCAAAAATATATGTTTTCCTGGTTTTTTTTTTTTTCAATGTATGAGTTATATATTCAGCAAAAAGACATTTGCTATCAAATGGTAGCAACATGGGCAAATATTTTTTAGTAAATTATAGAAATATTTGTGGACGAAAGCTGACCAGGCAAAAATTAAAGAGTATTTTTATGAGTGAAAGTTATTGCTATATTTTTGAGGGGAAGAAAAGAAAAACTTAGAGAAAAGTTTAGGTGAACCACAGTAGCTCAATGATTAATGAACTGGATTGCTATAATTAAAAAGTCGGATTTGATCCTGATTGACTGCTTCCAGGTTCGCGTTAATTAGGTACCAGATTTTTCTGAGAATGAAAGACAGCACTGACATACATACCACGATACCCAAAAAAATAATTTTCCGATGGTTATATTTTAAAAAAATTGAGCACTAACAACCATATTCCCATATGTCAACATGTAGGATAAAGGGGTTATTTTTTCTTAGGGAATTTTATTTTTTTAAATAAATTCTTGTTTCTCCTTAATGAAACCATTTGTTTGTTAAATTAAATGAAAAATTATTTCAGATTTTTACCTTACATAAATATCTTGTCACACAAATTGTTTAATATTTATAAATAAATATAAAAAAATATGTAATTAAACTCAATAATGTTTCATGTTGTCTTTCTTCCCCTCTCTCTTTATTTCTTTCTCTCTTTCAAATATCATTTACAGATGTGATGATTAAATATATTTATAGCATATATTTATTTTAACATAAAAAAATAGCTTTCCTCATGAAGTAAAAAATTAATATAGTAAAGAGATTAATAATATTGTATTTTCTATTATATTTTTCTTGTGATTTCATTTTCTTTGCTTTTGTTGTTCATCTGTTATAGGACATTTGCTGTGTTGTGCCATAGTTTGTAAAAAAAACTGGAAGATTTGCACTTTAAATCCAACACATCAAATGTTGTCACATCAATCTTTGGAATGATCTTTGCCTTCCTATAGCAGTATGTAGAAAAGATTCTGAGATTGTGTTAGCACCCACAAGGTGCAATCATCTCTGACTCAACTGAGGGGTGCCTATGAATGCAAACAGATCAAACAACTGTTTGAAGTTACTTGCATCGTGTGATATGTCTGACCATAGATGTCATACATGAGCCTGGACTAAAAGACTAACCGCCACAGGTGCAAAGAATGGAAAATTTGTGATGGTATCACACTTCATAATGACAATGAAACAATAGCTTTTATATTTGGATCAGTCAAAAGGAAGGAAAAGTAAGCCATTTTTTTTGTTAGTTCATGAAATGATAAAAGAATGCTCAACAAAGATAAGAGTAAAGATACGAGACTTGAAACGGCGTCTTAGTGCACAGGTTTTTACTTAGATGTGCTCGGCTGCCTGTCCAGAAGTGTATGGAGACTCCTGTCTAGTGTCACCTCAAGCATCGTATCTCACGAGCGAGGCATGATTCTTCACCTACCCAGAGTGCTATCCTGGTACCCATTTCTGCCAGCAGCTGGGTCGACTGCTGGGGTATTTTTTCCAACCACAAGTACAGTTCACACTGCTTCCAATGGGAATTGAACACAGGTTGTCCGAACATCGGTAGCTAGTGGAGTGGTTTTTCAACTAGGCTACCGAGGCCCCAATGTTCAACAGATACTGGGTAAACTGTCAGGGGAATGGAGTCTTGGACAGACCTCACTTGCACCCCTCTGGCTGTAGATACACTACACAATATTACACTATTGAACTACTGTTGCCCTACAGTGACATTTCTCCACTTAGTCATTGTAATGTTTCTGACTCCTGCATACTGTCACATTCCTCACTTTATTCTTTACATACTAGGCCAGGCAGAGAATCCACCACAAGGAGGTGAAGCAGTCTTGTTCAACTCTAATTCACTTTCTCTGGTGCCAGAATTCAACAATAGCACAGTAACTGTAACCTTCATCTGTTATTGCATGCAGGGCATGTGTGTAGGTGTGCTACTTATTTCAATCCTCATGTTACAACTGTCTCATAATCAAACAACATTGGTATATCTATTTGAAAATGATAATGTCTGAGAATATGTATATTCATTTGGCCTAATTATGTGCGTTGCAATAAATTATCATCTTCTGTGTTTTGGCTTAATGAACTATTCAATAATTTTATTGAGCACTGTCAAAAGTTCAGATTATAAATTGAAGATGTTCTTTATTGGGGTGTCCTTCCTTTCCTTCTGGCACTCACAAATGAGACCTAAAGGAATGAGAAGTCCTCTTCATAATCCAGCCTACTTAAAAGGACATTAAGTGGCCGTAGATGTGTTGTGTTGTAGTTTGCAGCTAGGCTGTGAAATTTGCACCTCTTGGCCTAATACATCCAACTTCAGCCACAGCATTTGTGTGCACTGGCTTGTCTCCCCTCTTTGATCCCTGCTCACTTGGTCAGGCTGGATAGTTTGTTTCCAGTAACTGATGACAGATGGAGCATGGTCTTGATCAGTTCTATTCTTCATCAATCCTGAAACATGCAGTCAGCTGTAGATTGCTGACCACTCCAAGCTCAGTTATTTGATGGGTGTCTTCATTTTAGGGTGCAATTTGTTTCATTTTGGGACAAAAAAAGCAAAACTTTTTTGTTTGCCATTTTTCTTCCAAGTGATATATAAAATGAGTGTATAAACTATACATAATGTATAATGCTTATCTTATTCTAAGCTAGGTATTCCACAATATAGCAATATAACAAATCAATGGTCTATTGTATATGGTGCTACTATTTATGGGGAACATATAGCAAAATATGAGATCAGTTGTTACAGCTACAAAATGGTATATATAGTAATTGAAAAATGGTGCTTGTTTTAATGTTGAAGTGGTATACCAACATTTTACTCACAGAGAAACAATTAGCAGAGAAATTATTGGGCATTTATCCTGTTAAATACTAGATTCATGAAAGTAACTCATCTTTCAGGATAAACTGCAGTGCATAGCAGAACGAGGATAAACAAGAAAAATTTGCAAAAAATAAATAAATAAATTTAAAGTGTTATCATTGAATTTGAATGTAGAACTAATATTATTCTTGTATTTGAAGTGAATCATGGACAGTAAACAAAAAGAGGAAAAAATGATTAAAGGCCACGGAGATGGGATTTCTCAGACGAATGTTGGAAGTTCCCTGGTCAGCTAAAAAAACCAACATCCTCAAAGAGGGTTACACAAAAAGGGAGCTCCTAAAAGAAACATCAAAAAGAAACAATCAACATTTTTCAGGTACATCATGAGAAGATGAAAGTTGGAATACTTAGTTACAACTGGCAAAATATAGGGACAGAGAAATCACGGATGAAAAAGAGAGAAAATATGGATAGCTTGGTGTCATGGCAAGGAAAAACAGTCATCAACAGAGTTGATATAATGCACTGTGGATAGAAGATTGTGGAAGGACATGTTCACCTATGCTAACTGGTATGACATGATGAATGATTTTTTTGTTAGAACAAAGAGAAAACATTCTGCCAACATAACGAAAGAGCAATCATTATGTTTGGAAGGGAATAGCTGAAATAGATTGTGTCAACCATAAAAATTAAAGGAAGAAGAGATAGAGAAAAGATGCCAGTCTAAGAGAATGCCTTGGTAGGAAGTCATCAACAGAATTAAAAAACAAACGTAGAGACAAACAGTTGGGAGAGACATGATCACCTATACCAGCAGGGAAGGTTCATGTTGATGATTATGATTAAGAAAAACATATATATCTACCATGTTAGAGAAAACATATGCAAGATGCAGTAAATAAATACTAGGACATAAAAAAAAGAAAAGAATAGTGTACCATACTTGTCAGTAGCCACCACCCTTTGAGTGTCAACACTAATCCTAATACCACTTTTGCAAGCATTCCTGGAAGCCATTTTCATCCACCATGTTGAGAATAACATGCAACTGTGCATGAATTACCTCCCGATCTTCATCCTTTAGTTTCATCTTTAATTTTGGAAACAAGAAAAAGTTACAATGTGCAAAGTCAGGCTAATTCTGAGGATAGGGCCCCAGAGTAATGTAGTTACTGACTAAATGCTGCTGAATTTGAATTGCAGTATAGGTTTTTTATTGTTGGGGTTAAACAAGGATGTATTTTATCGCACTTGTTATTTGGAGTTGTTATGGACTTCATAATGAAGAAATACTGCACTGGTAATAAAGGCATCGAATGGATTCAAGGAGACCATTTGGAGGACCCTAACTTTGCTGATGACATAATTCTCATCAGCAGCCAGATAAAAACGATGCGGAAAAACACAAATGAACTATCATCAATAGCCAGCAAAATTGGGTTTGAGATCAATCATGAAAAGACTAAAGTTATGAAAAGCTTAATTCCAACAGACGACAAAATATACATGGAAAACAAACCAGTGGAAGAGGTCGATCACTTTATCTATCTTGAAAGTCACATTGATCGAGAAGGGGATACAAGTAAAGAAATTAGAATCAGAATAGCTAAAGCAGCAATGTCTTTCAGAAGCCTTGAAAAGTTGTGGAAATCAAAACTCATCAGCACAAACATAAAACTTAGACTATTCAAATCAAATGTACTATCAACCCTTACGTATGCGTGTGAAAGCTGGAAAACAACAAGAGATATAGAAACAAAGTTGAACGCATTCGAAAATAAATGTCTAAGGAAAATACTTGGTATAGCGTAGAACAAATTCAAAACAAACGAGGAAATTAGAGAAATCACCAATCAACCACTAATATCTTCAGTAATAAAGAAAAGATGATGGTCATACGTTGGACATGTGATGAGAAGAGATAATAACCGAATAGCAAAGCAAGCACTCATGTGGGAAACAACAGGTAAGAGGAAAAGAGGAAGACCCAGAGAGACATTCAGAAGAACATTGATGAGAGAGGCAAGAGCAGCAGTATTCGGCTCCCTCAATGAGATAGAGCTGCTTGCACAGAACAGAGACAAATGGCAAAATTTGATAAAATATCTTTAAAAGAATTGAAAACTTCTAGAATAAAAATTCAGATAAGAGAAGGAGTATCTTGGTTTACGCCCTATGAGCTGGCTACGGCTTGAAAGGTCAATAGATAGATAGATAGGTTTGTACTTTGTTGTGGTGGAGAAACCATGTTTCTTTCCTCAATTTGTCTGCTTGCTTTCTTTTCACATTCTCTAGTATATGTCTCAAGAACTATTTTATAGAAAGCAGAATTTACTATCTGACCTGGAGGCACAGGTTGCTTGTGAAGAGTTCCCTTTTAAATAAAATAAAATAAAAAATCAACATGGACTTGGTGTTGTTCTTGACTTGACTCACAATCTCCGGGTCAGGTGGTTGAGGATCATTGACTGCATTATTATTTGGTTTCTCTGTTGTATCCATAGACCCACCTTCCATCTCCCATAATGACATTTGAAAGAAAGCTGGGGTCATGGGCAGCTTTCAGATATGAACAAATGTCAAGTCATTGCTTAGGAGTCTGTGCATGTAAATCCACCATGTCTTAGATTCCAGACATAAATAATAAAGCAAAGTGATTACAATAAAGTGTGCTTGCTCACTTCACTTACACACAGAATGTTCATTTTATCATACTGCTCACTTATATAATGGGTAGTTTGTAAAACTAGCAATCTGTGTCATAACTACTCTCTGTTTAAGTTAACAAAATTTAATTCAGTCCCAGTAATTTGACTACATTCCATACATAATATTTTTTGTGAAACCTAAAATTCATTGTTACAAATTATTGTACATTTTGTAAATACTTTTTTTAAAGCTCATTCTGTGATAAGGAACAAATTGTAATATATTTTGACCTGTTGTAATATGATCATTGTATTTCGGTGTTGATCAAGTTATGTTTTTTATTCTACCTTCCTTTGAGCATAATGTACTAGATCAAATATTTGTTACCAATACTAATATAATTAAATGAGAAAATTATACAAGTTGAGCACATTGCTAAAAATTATTCTGCAAAATGAACTATTTTAGATAATGTTTACTTAAATTTAATGTAAAAAAGTTTATAATTAATGATGGCCTCAGTTTAGATTGTTTTATGCAGTCATTTTCTTGTTCTGAAACAACACATTAATTTGCTTTGTATCAATAAGTGTCTTATAACAATTGAAATCTTTTTTATTTAATGTACTCCTTTCTATTATCTTTGTTGTACACAATCAATTTCTGATTGATCTGACCAATGATGAGTTCATTATGCATTATCTTCATCTTTTTCATTTATCTTTCCTTTTCCATGATGTATAGTTATACTGCAATGTATGTTCCTAATATTAAAAAGTGTGTTTTAAGTATTGTTTGCTCTTTTGTAACAATTCTCTTTAAATTAATACAAATTTTATTTAATTCCTTCTACAACATCTAGTACTTTGGATAGTTCAGTCATTTCTATAATCCTTGTACATCCTATCTCACAGCTAGGCTGTTGTAGAAGAGTCCCTCAATCTTTTGTCTTGCCACTCTCATTTATATTCTAGTGACCACCCTCGCTGCTGCTGTTTTATGGTATTCCTTCTTCTTATTCCTTCTTATTCCTTCTTCTTCCGCATTCTTGCATTAAGTAGGTGTAGACATGTATAGTGTCACCTGGCAAGCCACAATCTGCAACTTTCAGCTTGACACATTTCTCTTCCTCATAAATAGATCTTTAATTGTTCAGTAATTTTTCCAGCCATTTTTGGCCTACATTTTTAAGACCTTTAACTACCATAGATCTTTAATTGTTCAGTAATTTTTCCAGCCATTTTTGGCCTACATTTTTAAGACCTTTAACTCTTTAACTACCAAGGTTCTATTAATCTGCATAGAGTGCACATGGAACCTCCTATTTTCACCATTATCTGAGAAGGCTAGTCATTGAATCTTACAATCAAGAGACCAGTAAAGTCATGAAGAAACTAAGGAATCAAAGAGAAAACTCCCACCACCTGAGGAAGTGTTTGAACCAGGACTTTCTTATTTTAAAGCTGAAGTCTCACCTATTGACCACTTAACCCCAGTTTCTTCATTTAATTTCTCATATATTTATAATGTAGCAAATTTCATAATTACTTTACTTTTCAAGCAAGAAATACCCCAGAAACATACATTCCATGAAAAAATCTATTAGCCACCTAATATTTATATTTTGTTTCTACGTTTTAACAGCATTAGTTAACTTGTCTCCTGTGTGTTACCGGGACCTCATTATGTGGAAGTAAAGAATAGTGACACTGTGACCTTCCAGGCATGTCGTAAGAGGCGACTAAGGAGGTTGATCGATGGCTTGACAAGCTGTCATTGTAAAAAGCATTGTTATGGAAACAGCCATAGATTTTAGAAGCAGTGATCTTTGCAATATGGGCCATTTTGACACGCAACGTTTCTGTTTTTGAGATTGTAGTTCTGCCCTATGTGCCGTCTTCATCTTGAAAGGACAATAGATAGATAGAGATAGTTAACTTGTAATGCTTATTGTTGGTTATATTTTTTTTCCATGAAACAAATATATAATATTATATATGAATCAGCAGCATACTTTCAGTTATAACCTACCATAATTTCATCTAAATGTAAAGTATATCTTTTTTCTAAAATTAAATAAATCTACAAAATGTTTACAAAAAATATATGTTTATTATGTATTTTAACAATGGAGTTTAGAGAGAATAATATGGAGCTTCAATCACCACTACAATTTATCCCAAGGGCTTGTCTGAACACCAGGCAATAAGTGAAAACATGAACTAATTTGTATAATTTTTTCTTAATTGTATAGTAAACACATTTTTGCTTGTTTTCTATTTTGAATTTTCGATTTTTGTATCTAAGTAGAAAACAAGAAAAATTATATGGATTTTGTGATAGTTGAGTGCATAGAATTTCCTCTTCTCTTTTGAAAGGAAAAATCCTTTCAATATTTCTTTCATCACATTTTCATGAAGAAGCTAGAATTCAGTATAAGGATTTCATATTTTCTAGTTGTTAATCTAATTATGTTGATGAATTGTAAAACAAACTTCAAAATTTGAAACAACAGGCAAAAGAAAAAAACCTAGAGAAACACTAAAACCACTTGTGTGAGGCAATGGTCATGTGCACCTGCTCCATTGCTGAGACTGAGAGATTCACTCACAAGAGGGATATGTTGCAAGACACACTGTGGGTCCTTTGCAGAGTCTGATGAATAACAGCAAAGACCATCAAACATAGAGAGTCTTGAGCATCTGTTATTTGTATCTTCAGTAAAAGTTCTGAAATAACAAGAAGTTTTACACAGTTGCATAGAAAAATATCTCATCTCCATCAACACCTGTTAAGCAGAAGCATGATGCAAAATTTGTTTTCAGTTTCTGTTTATTTCCCCACAATTTTTCTATCACTCTGTTTTTCTTTCTCTCTCAATTTCTCTTCTACCTCTCAATCTTCACTCTGTCTGCCTTCTTCCTTTCCTCCCTTTTTTTTGTCTTTCTCCTTTTTAATTGTTGAAAAAGTTAGTCTCTTATGCAGAGATTATTTGTGAACTGAACTGTGGTTTCCAGCTCTGCCATTGCATGTGTGTCAGTTTTTGTTTCAAAAGAGTCTGTGTTGGCAAAAATCTCTCTCTTAAACTCCCCAACCTTAATCCCATTTTTCTCTATTCGCTTCCTTCCACAGTCATTCCTCATACTCTTTCTCTCTCTCTCTCTATCTCTCTCTCTCTCTTTATCCCTCTCTTCTTTACTTCGAGATAATGTAAAAAAAAATATTTGATTAGCTTTGTAGCAGTTAAAGACTGAGCTATCTCCTTATTATCAACATTAACTTTAGATTACAATTGCTATCTGTGGATGACATTTTCACGATACCGTCGTAAAAATTACTATGACCTAAATCTTATGTTTGGGTTCCAAAAATAGTATTCTCTTTGAACTTTTGTTACACAACTGTGTGTTTACCAAGCAGACACATGGGAATCAAGTGGTGCAATAATTTCCTGGGTTATGTTGTTTTATGGCCTGAAATTCAAACACATTGCGCTGTGGCTACCTGAGTTATTATATTGTCTATTCATACGACCTTCATAAATCCACCAGTCCAGCTGTATGTTTGGCTCCCTCGAAACACCATCTGCTGGCTTTCCCATGTTACAAAGGTTTCTTTGATGTCTTGCTGAAGGCCGAAGAGATTTACCCCATCATGAGAAAAAAAATGAAAGAAAAAACTAATTTCTTAAAAATTGGCGAAATTTATTAAGAAAAAAACTCCCCCCTTTCTATAAAACACTCATCATTTTTATGACACACTTGAAAACAAAAAAATCCAATGCCAAAGGAAACAAAACCAACACCCAGGGTCACTGGAAGTAGAATTAGGAAGGTATATGGAGGGGGAATGTGTGCCCACAGGAAACTGTCCAATTTCAAGAATTTGTACTTTGAGGCGGTCATTTTCGACAGTGACACTTTGACCTTCCAAGCATGTCGTAAGAGGTGACTAAGGAGATTGATCGATGGCTTGACAAGCTGTCATTGTAAAAAGTATTGTTATGGAAACAGAGCCATAGATTTTAGAAAGCAGTGATCTCTGCAATATGTGCCATTTTGGTACGCAAGGTTTCTGTTTTTGAGATTGTGGTTCTGCCCTATGTGCCGTTTTCAGCTCGAAAGGAAAATAGATAGATAGAATTTTCAACAGAATCATAATATAGGGCTATGTTTTCAAAAGCTGTTCTAAATACAATTAGAGTTTATGAGTGGATCTGAATGTTTCATTCACACTATGCAGTTGTGAGAATAGCCATGAGGCAGAAAGGTAGCTTAATTTGTTAGTTATAAATTGTGAGAATAGCCATGAGGCAGAAAGGTGGCTTAATTTGTTAGTTATAAATTGAATTAAAAGACTTACTTCTGATAAAAACCGTACAATGTGTAGTAAACAAAAATAAGTGAGATAATGGGCATTTTAAAATTTCAAAGCTATCTAACTTTTATAAAGTAAAGCAATGCTGCAAATACACCAATGCGAGATTACATGAGATAGTTCAAAGCATATTTTCACAGTGATGTGTTTGATGTTTTCATTTCTGTAGACACATACATAGTGCAGTTTTAAACAGCTGTTATATGTCCAGAAACACCAAGGTTTTATGTTTGTGTACTTAAATGTACAGTAATCCAACAGTATTGTAAATAGACTGCAGACATCCAACAGCTTTGTATACAGTCTTGTGCATACAGCCATTTAGCATCTTTGCACATACATTTATACCTACTGGCATACAACAGCTCTATGTACATATTTATACATACATATATAGAAACAAAACTGTGTACACAGGCTTAAACATAATATTTTAAACATACATAACAATTTTATACACAGACATATGCACATCATAGCTTTACACATACATATTACATATACACCTTAGATTTTATGTATATGCTTATACCATTTATGTCATTGTTTAAACATTTATAATTGATATGTCACAATTCATTGTTGAAATGAAACTTATTTATTGTACCTCATACCCACCCAAACACCTATTAATTTACAAATAAATTACTTATATACATACTGGTCTCAATTAAAAGAAAAGCTCTACATTAAAAGATCAACAGTAGCCATTGATTGAGATAAAGAGCTCAATTTATTTGCTATATTTAAAATATTTGTGTACAGAATTTTGTTTTCTTCCGTCCTTATTTACACAATATTTTATTTCTAAAACTAGTTTAGAAAAACAATATCAGATTTCCGTCCATATTGTAATTTTAGACATAGCTTTGATTGTAAATATTTACGCAAAAATATAATCTATTCGTTTTACAACACATTGGAAAAATATGTATAAAAATAGTTGATTTATTTTTATATATTCTATGAATTTGTAGTGTCATTTTTATTGGTAGTAAAACCATACTTATATTTTGTCTTTTAAATGTTTTGCCATTGCTATAATCATGCTTGATTTCTTAATCTTTTAGGGACTGGATGGGTATAGTTGTGGTAACTTGAATTAATCTTGATAAGACTAGATAGACTCAATTATGATAACTTGAATTAATCATGATGAGACTATATAGACTTGATTATGATAACTTGGATTAATCTTGATGAGACCATATAGACTTGATTATGATAACTTGAATTAATCTTGATGAGATTAGATAGATTAGATTATGATAACTTGGATTAACCTTGATGAGACTATGTAGACTTGATTATGATAACTTGAATTAATCTTACGGAGGTTGGATAGATCTGGTTACGGGATTTAACTTCTATCATAATAAGTTAAAAAATTATGAATGCAAAAAGCAATGTTTTTATTTTATAATTAATAATCTAATTGTATTACTGGATGTATTTAATGCCCTTGTTATTTGAGTTGTTATGGACTTCATAATGAAGAAATGTTGCACTGGTAACAAAGGCATCGAATGGATACAAGGAGACCATTTGGAAGACCTCAACTTTGCATGATGACATAGTCATCATAAGCAGTCAGATGAAAATGATGCAGGAAAACACAAATGAACTATCATCAATAGCCAGCAAAATTGCGCTTGAGATCAATCATTAGAAGACTAAAGTCATGAAAAGCTTAATTCCAACAATTGACAGAAAATACATGGAAAACAAACCATTGGAAGAAATTGATCACTTCTGATCTATCTTGATCTATCTTGGAAGTCACATTGATCGGGAGGGGAATACAAGTAAAGAAATTAGAATCAGAATATCTAAAACAGCAATGTCTTTCAGAAGCCTTGAAAAGTTGTGGAAATAAAAAATCATCAACAGAAAAACAAAACTTAGACTATTCAAATCTAACGTACTATCAACCCTTAAGTATGCATGTGAGAGCTGGAAAACAAGAGACATTGAATCAAAGCTGAACTTATTCGAAAATAAATGTCTAAGGAAATTACTTGGTGTAGTGTGAAATGAATTCAAAACAAACGAGGAAAACAAACAGAAATATTAGTAGTAATACTTTTGATTATCTCCAATCAGAATGTGCATGTGTTCATAAATTATAATTAGTGACAGGAAATTCTTTATATGGGTTTGCAAAGCTCTGTTAAAAAAGTTTCCTGTCACTTAACGATATTTGGATACCGGTCAATATGGCGGATAGGCGGCAAGAACAAGTTGAGACTCAGTCTTAGAAGTGTTTCTTGCTGCAGTTTCCTCATATTCCAGGTCCAGCTTGCTGCCAGAGCTGCTGACTTTAGTGCTCTGTGCACACAGTGAGCTGTGCGTTTCATTTGTTTTGATTGTGTTTCAATATTCTGATTGCTTGCGATGAATGATGATATCGTATGAAGGGGAACGGATGGCTGTGTTCACTTTCTGTGTGGTTTAGTCTATGTCTTCTGGTGTGTACTGAGACTGCTATGATGGGGACTACAACTACCTTTCTTTGTTTGGGAGATCAGGCATTAATTCAGATGATTCCACTGGTACGGGCGGTGGAGCAATTATGGATTTTAATTCGTTTGCGGTGATACCGGGGCCTTCCATAACCATAACCATAATGATATTTGATGAACACAATATAATCTTTATTGTAGGTGATTTGATTAATAATCAATCATTGACAACTGTCATTCAATGATTTTAGTTGTTGAGTACTAATTGATTTAATTAGAGACATGTGGTAGAGAAGCTTTAAAATTACAACTATGGGGACTTGATCATCTTAATTTATATCATTGGTGGAAAATTATAACTGTCAATATTTGTTACTTATTGTTGTTAAGAAGAATAATTGAGAATACTTGATGGTGAGTTTGCAGAAATATATTTGATTTATAGCATTTCCTTAGATTAAGGCATATTATGAAGCTTCAGTTCTTTGGTGAAACTGGGAATCCTGTGATGTATATTTTTGAAATCAGATATAATGTCAAAGATCCCCAAAAGAGCTGAAAGATGAAGAAAAATTAAGCTGGAAAGGTCAAATGTATGAAAAGTGTGAGCTTATGAATGTTTAGGGAGAGGGAAGAATGGATGTCCAGCATTACACAATAAATTGAATTTAAAAAGTGGAGTCTCACCCTCAAAAAGCTGACACTTTACAGCATCTATATAAATGGCATCCTACAACAAAATGTCACATTTAATCAAATTTAAACATGTCTGATAATCATATTGTAGAAGCTTATTTAGCTTTCCTTAAATTGCCATTAATCTAACAATTTAGTAACCATAATTAGCATGGAAATGTTGAAACAGAAATATAAATATGATACAATTCTTTCATTGTTTTTTTTGCTTATTCCAGTTTTGAAGACAAAAAGGTGTCTGTACAAGTTTTACATAATTTTGATTATGAAAGCTGCAGTAGTGTTGTTGTCAAAAGCAGTATCTTACTCTCGCTCTCATCAGTTGGATCACTTGAGTTTTGCAAATAAGCTTTGGTTGTCCACCCTGTCACTAGAAAATAGGGACCAGAACTCTCTGGGAAGTTTGAGGAATATTGCCATAGCTATAGTGTTTGTGCTGAAGGCAACATAAGTCAAGAGTTTCTGGTCAGCAGAGCTGCAGTGTAGTTCATGGTTTTTGTTATGCTATGGAGTTATGTTATGCTGCCAATGCTATGGAGCTCATTCATATCTCATGCATTTACCATTACCTTTTTTCTTTACAGATATTTTTGTAACATTCATACAAGAAGAGCACATGAGTTCGAATTCTGATAGGGTCAAAAGATTTTCTTTTGGGAGCGAAATACAAATTTAGACCTGAACACTTTTGACAACCGCTCAGGACAAGCGCCCTTTATTCTCCAGTCTATTATGTCTTCCCAACAGACCCCAGTAATGGGATAATGCTGTAAAGATAGTACTTTTGTAAAAGAACAAATGAGTGTTACATGTTAAAATAAAGAATTGATCAAATTAATGGCAAACCCTCCCCTTATCCTGTGGTTTAGTTGGCTGCTGTAGTTTTGGCTTGCTGAGTGTGGAGACTAGTAACATTGTGTTCATTGTGATTCTGCTGGGTCAGTGTTTGTTTAACATGAATTTGTCAACCTTTGCATGGTGATGAAGTTAGTGAGTAATGTAACTTTGTTAGTTTCAGGAATTCACTGCTACCATGTAATATACAAAAATGTTTTTTTTTTTCAAAGCTGTTATTATTATTATTATTATTATTATTATTATTATTATTATGTGTAATACTATGTACATTTATGTGAGTGAGAGAAACAAAATAGTTTAGTTGTATGTATATAGAATTTATTTAGTATAATTTGATTTGTATTTTAATGTATAAGTTATATCTATCTATCTATCTATAAACTTTTCAAGCTGAAGATGACACATAGGGTAGAAATTTTAGACTCTTGTGTCCACCGATCTTGTTATCAAGTATCAGAACTTGCATAGGACTCGCATTGTATCTCACCACACAGCTCTGTTCTGAGCGAATCACTCAATCTCAGTGAGGGAGCTGATGTCTGCTGTTGTTGCCTCTCACCTCATTGTTCCTCATTGTATTTTTTTAGTGCTTCTCTAGGTTGGCCTCTTTTTTCTTTTACCCTCTGGTTCCCATTTGAGGGCTTGCTTTCTCTTGTTGTCTCTTTTCATGACATGACCAACATATAGACATCTTTTTCTCTTGTTGTCTCTTTTCATGACATGACCAACATATAGACGTCTTTTTCTCTTGTTGTTTCTTTTCATGACATGACCAACATATAGACATCTTTGTCTCTTGTTGTCTCTTTTCATGACATGACCAACATACAGACATCTTTTTCTCTTGATTATAGATGAATTTATTGGATGCTTTGTCTTTTCATTTTTTGAGGTATTGTTTTCAAATACATTCAGTTTATTTTCTATTTCTTTAGTTGTTTTGCAGCTCTTGCATGCATAATTAAGGGTGGATAATACATTTGATTTGAAATCCTGAGCTTTGTTTTTATGCTTAGTAATTTTGATTTCCATATTTTATCAATGTTTCTGAAAGTCATTGCTGCCTTTGCTGTTCTGATTCTAATTTTTTTCTTTGTGTCTCTTTCTTGATCTATGCAGCTTCCACGATATACAAAATGATCTGCATCCTCTACCATTTTTCATTCAAGGTATATTTTTCCTTTTTGGTGAATTTGATTTTCATAACCTTTGTCTTTTCTTGCTTGATCTCATATCCTATTTTTCTAGCCATTAATGTCAGGACAGTTGTTTTTCCTTGCACCATTACTATTAATAAAGACTATGTCATCCACCAAAATCAAGGTCCTCAAATTAGGATCTAAGTGTCCATCCAATGCCTTGTTTCCTTTACAGCATTTTCGCATTATGAAGTTGATGGAAATTCCAAATAACAAGGGAGATAATATACATCTTTGTTTCACTCCAGTATCAATCTGCAGCTATTCAAACCTGCCTCTGTGTGAGCTGCCCATGAGAGGTAATCATACAGATCTTTAAAAATAGATTCTGCAGTTATTAGAGCTGTGCTGTGAGATTTCCACATTTCATCTATGGTCTTCTCATCTAATTTTCCAAGCACAGCATAGTGGTTATTGAGTTCAAAGTTGAAGTTCCCACTAATGTTCTTGTCTTTCAGTTTGAGGCTATCTTCTGAGGCTTCAGTTTTTTTGTGTTGGCTTTTAAGTTATAAGTTATATAGTGTCATTCTATTTACATATGTTTGTACAAGATATTAATTTCCAATTGATGTGTAGTTGAGTTGCAAGTTCTAATTGATTTATCTTTAGATTTTCCTTTCAAATTTGAAAGACATGTTTTCTTATAATGACATGTGTGCATACAATCGTATGTATGCATGCACATGTATGTGAGAATGTATATGTGTGTTTTTACTTGAAACAGTGTTTGCAATTTTGAGGTTCAATGAACAAGGATTTCTAATGCATTTTTTTCTACATATTTATATGAAACACTGATCATATTTAAAATGTGTAACATAAACATAATGCATGTGGGAGTATGTTCACACATGCCTCTACTCATCTACTCATTATGCATCCCTTGATTTGTTGTTGATTAAAGAACTTAAAATTATAAAAATTATCAGATCACATGACCATATTTTTGTAGTTTTACCCCACCTCTCCTTACTCTTTTCTGCAGCACTGCTTGTATATGCCCAGATTTGTAATGTTTTCTTACATTTCTGTAACTGTTATTAGGTTTCTCTTTTATATGATGGCCAAATTCAACTAACTTCTATTTATTGCCATAGTGCTCTACAGTCTTGCTATTTAAGCCATTGTGATTAATCAGGATAGCTTTGCAGTAACATTTTCAGCCCATTTCTTGAACATTCGTTCAACCCCAGCTTGCTGTTCTCCGTCAACACAGCATGCTGTCTGTTCTTTGTCAACCCAGCATCTTCATCAACCCAGCTTGCTGTCTGTTCTCTGTCAACCCAGCATCTCCACCAACCCAGTTTGCTGTCTGTTCTCTGTCAACCCAGCTTGCTGTCTGCTTTCTGTCAACCCAACTTGCTGTCTGCTTTCTGTCAACCCAACTTGCTGTCTGCTCTCTGTCAACCCAGTTAGCAATCAGTTCTCTATTAATCCAGCTTGCTGTCTGTTCTCTATCAACCCAGCATCTCCACCAACCCAATTTGCTGTGTGTTTTCTGTCAACCCAGCTTGAGTTTAGGCAACATCCCTCTTAAGGTTAAGAAACGATCCTCTTGAGTTGTTTAGACAACATCCCTCCTGAGTTTAGGCAACATCCCTCTTGAGTTTAGGCAACATCCCTTTTGAGTTTAGGCAACATCCCTCTTGAGATTAGGCAACATCCATCTTGAGTTTAGGCAACATCCTTGTTGAGTTTAGGCAACATCCATCTTGAGTTTAGGCAACATTCCTCTTGAGATTAGGCAACATCCCTCTTGAGTTTAGGCAACATCCCTCTTGAGATTAGGCAACATCCCTCTTGAGTTTAGGCAACATCCCTCTTGAGTTTAGGTAACATCCTTGTTGAGTTTAGGCAACATCCCATGAGTTTTAGGCAACATCCTTCTTGAGTTGTTTAGGCAACATCTCTCTTGAGTTGTTTAGGCAACATCCCTCTTGAGTTGTTTAGGCAACATCCCTCTTGAGTTTAGACAACATACCTCTTGAGTTTAGGCAACATCCCTCTTGCGTTTAGGCAACATCCGTCTTGAGTTGAAGATCTGGGAGTCACACCAGGGCTGTAGATTCATGAACAGTAATTTTTATCTTACCTTACTTCTTTTGGAGCTTTTGAGATATGCGATCTGTCCATCACAAGGCCACATTGTCCATCACTATAACATAGTACATGTTTGGCTAAAATGCTTGATTCACTGAAAACACCACAGCCGGGTGCACAAACACCGTAGTACCAGGCAAGATTCCTAAAGTGGAATCTTCAGTTGACTTGACACAATAACTTATCCACATATGAGTTGGAACTATACGGCCACCAAACAAATCTTATGGTGGTTCTATGGAACAACTTTTGAAGCCATGACATAGTACACACAACATCTTGACAACTTTCTTATTCACACTCTCCAATTCACTGAAAAGACCACAGCCAGTGCATGAACTCCAGAGCATAAGTGCAGAATCCTTTCAGTGGAATCTCTAGTTGACTTTTGCACAGGGAGCATCTACATCAGAGAGCTGAAATTAATCAACCTTTGACACAAATCCTGCTGTGCTCAATGGAACACAAACTCTATTTTATATATATATATATATATATATATATATATATATATATGGGGCACATAGGTCAAATCAGAAAAAGCTGAGGTGATAACATCAAGGAAATTCTACAACACAATCAGATAGCAACAGTTAAGGCTACCAGAAGAGCAATGACTATAACTTTGTATCTTCCTCAACACTAGAAGGATATAAGAGGAAGTGAAGAAGACACAAATTATAATGTAAGATGCTAACTGCAAAATTCTGTCAAGAACACTCCATTTCCCTCAACACTATAGCACATCATACAGCAAAGAACAGAACAGTGCAGGACTATATCTATATTATAGTTTTTCTATATTTTCAATTGGCTAGTTTTCATTGTACATTGAAAACATTTTTTTCTGCTTACATCAAACTTTAGTACATTATATCCCTTATGTTTCGGTCATACATTTTTTCAATGAACATCATTTATTATCCCAGCTAATAGAAATTATTCCCCTCCCTATCATTTTTATATTTATGTAGATTACTGAAAATGTACATATAGAAAGGTAATGGTATTAATCTGCACAGATGCTGTATTTGTGAGTTATTTTTTGTGCACTAATAAATCTTTATTAATTTATATAATTTTTGTAATAAACATAAATTTGTCCAAATTATTTTAGTACCTCCATTAAATCTTCAATAAACTGATGTGTTATATTTTTATGATTTTGATGTTTTATTAATTTCCAGGGTATTCCAAATTTTAAAAAAAAGTTTCTTTGGATTTTGTCTTGTCACCTTGGATGGTTTTTGTCAACCAGCAGGAATGAATCTATCTTGATTTAGCAAACAACAAATATTTTTATCAAATGTCCTTCCCTCTTGACACACTTGCTCCTAGAATTTGTAAAATAAATGTGTGTTATTTAACTGCATTTTATGTGTTTATATTCCTGGAGTATTGATTGTTTATTGATGAGAGTGTGAGACTGATGTTGTGTTATCTCTCACTGATATCAAATTCATGTACGTGCTGAAGTCGGATGTATTGAGCTGAAAGGTGCAAATATCACAGTTATACTGCAAACCGCAACACAACGCAGACATGTCCTTTTAAAGACGGATGACGAAGAAGTGTACTTCTTTAGTCATCAGGCGAATGTAAGCAAACAAATTCATGTACCAAATGTTGTGAATCATTCTCCTCAGTTTCTTTTGATAAGCACTGTACTTGTAGTCTTGTCATACAGATGTTTTAAACAGTGTTGGCACTGAAGTTTTATGTCACTGTCACCCATAAAACTTCAAGCCAAACTCTATCAAATGCTTTTTGGAAGTGTATGAATACATGATATAGGTCTTGCTAGTTTTGGAAGTATTTCTCACAGAGAATTCTAAGTGAAGATCTGGTCTATTGTACTTTGGCCTACATGAAAGTCTGCATCAGCAATGATCTTTTCCGTTTGTGGTTTTAATAAATTGAGTATGATTTTTAACATGACTTTGTTTGGATGGCTGATAAGACCGATGGTACTGTAACTGTGACAATAGAGCAGATTTCCTTTCTTTGGTATAGTAATAAACTTTCTCTAGACCACTAACCGACACACCGGTTCCACTTATGAAGGTACTATGGGATGGGACCAAAAACGAAACATCGGCTCGGAGCGAGTACGGTTGAATATTTTAAAGTAAAGTAATGATTCTGTATAAATATTCACCAGTCTTGTATTGGATATCTAAAAGAACTTCATAATTACCACTCGATTACCACATGGTATACTTTCTTTGTTATGTAGATATAGTGGTTGAATTGTCGATGTAAATGTGTGTTTTATCAGACAAATAGAGGCTGCACCATTTCTTGTGCCTAATTTAATTATTTGTGGACATAAATGCAACAAGTAAAGTGTATTTTGAAGAACTTTGGATTAGTTTGTGTACAATTTTGAGAAGAATGGATAGCAACATGCTTCTAGTCAGGATAAAATAGAGGTACGTGAAATATGATATTTTGAATTAAAAATTATCTGCCTTTGAATATTTTTATACTATTTATAATAAATAATTAATTTTTTTCCCCTTCAGATATCATCAGATTTCTATTTTCATTTTCTTCAACCAGTTTCCTTTCCAGTGATGTATAACATGTACCACATTAATTATATAATTTTGTGAAATTTTAAAATGAAAAAGAGATGTGATGGAATTTTTCTAATTTGAAAATTTATCTGGTCCAGACCTAAAGAAAACCTGAAGTCCACTAGTCCACCAAAGTCCGGAAAGAGTTAAAGAATGGGTCCATGATGTTGGTCACTTGTTTGTCTGACTCACTCTGTGTTGTCTGACTCACTCTGTGTTGTCAGACTCACTCTTTGTTATCTGACTCATTCTGCGTAGTCTGCAGGAAGTTCTTGATGACTTAGATAATTATATAAAATGAACTCTAGACAACTTTATAACTTTCATTATAACAACAATGTAATTACAGATATGCACACATAAAGATTCAACAATATTTATTCATGTGTATGTATATACATTTATACATATACATATATATATATATATATATGTATATATATATGGGTGTTTTAGTAGGAGAGAGAATATAAAATGAAACAAATACAAAATTGTACATATTTCTTTTCTGACATTGTAGACTCATAATAATGTAATCACTATCTGCAATGAACTTCTATTTTTATGTTTAAACATTAAGTATTTCTCCATTTACATAATTTTTGGCAGTGTTAACTCAGGGCATCTTTTCGATTCAGAAAGAAGAAGTAAACAAAAATAATAAAACTCAAGAAACTGGTAAAAGAAAATTATTTAATTATTGTATTATGCTTTATGTATATATATATATATATATATATATATATATATATATATATATATATATATATATATATATATATATATATATATTTATATATATTTATTAGTTTAAAACTTATCATACAAGACATAATTTCAAAGTCTAATTTATAATTAAATGATTACTTAAAAGACTGATTAAAAAAATAACAATATAAATAAAAATAATATATAAAAAGTAATTCTATTTTTAAAACTATAAGCCACATTTTTAGAAAATCAAACTTGATTCATGCACCGAGATGCCAGGTGCCTTTAAGCAGAAAATCACAACTAAGGTGTCCTAAATTAATTAGGTTAATGGTTGGAAAAAAATTCATTCACCTCAATAGAGACACCATACATGCCAAATAGTTGCCTCGGTGGAGCCACCTAACCAGGGAAGAGAGATGCTCTCTAGCTGATATAACCTTACACACACACACCAACAGACAGTTGCATCAGTAGAGCCACTCTACACACATGTCAGACAGTTGCCTTAGTAGAGCCACCCTACCAGAGAAGACAGAAACTCTTTAGCATGGTACCACTGTACATACATACCAGACAGTTGCCTAGACTGCAATGATGCCGTTTATGAACACATTCCAATAAATAGTCTGTAATGGAGTCAGATCTCACCTAAAATTAAGGAAAGAAGATGGACATAAGTCGGACATGTGCTGAGAAGAGACAACAAGAGAATTCCAAAATAGGCTCTTCTATGGGAAACATCAGGATACAGAAAAAGATGAAGACCTAATGAGACACTAAAAATAACACCTATAAGACAAGCAAAATTGGCAGGCATAGACTCATTAGATAAGATCAAACATCTTGCCAGAATAGAGATGGGTGGCAAAAAACCTCTACAAGCCTTATGTGACATCCAACAGCGCGGGAAGGATCAAGAATGGAGTCAGATTGCCAGTCATTATTGAGATAGGTTCAACATGGATGGCTGTGACAAAAGAATGGAGTCAGATTGCCAGTCATTATTGAGATAGGTTCAACATGGATGGCTGTGACAAAAGAATGGAGTCAGATTGCCAGTCATTATTGAGATAGGTTCAACATGGATGTCTGTGACAAAAGAATGGAGTCAGATTGCCAGTCATTATTGAGATAGGTTCAACATGGATGTCTGTGACAAAAGAATGGAGTCAGATTGCCAGTCATTATTGAGATAGGTTCAACATGGATGGCTGTGACAAAAGAATGGAGTCAGATTGCCAGCCATTATTGAGATAGGTTCAACATGGATGTCTGTGACAAAAGAATGAAGTCAGATTGCCAGTCATTATTGAGATAGGTTCAACATGGATGGCTGTGACAAAAGAATGGAGTCAGATTGCCAGTCATTATTTAGATAGGTGACATGGATGGCTGTGACAAAAGAGAGCCTTCAGCAACTGGTATGAATTGTCGCTCCAGATAGTGGAGTTTGTGACAATGAAAGAGCACATGTGCTAACTTTAATGGCACCAGTGGTTGGGACCTGATCATGGATAGGGAGAGATACTACAAGCATTGAATGCTCGCCTATTGGAGAACACAACTACAGGAAGGGAGGCAAATTTTTTAAAAAATTATTGTGAGAAAATCGAAAGAATATGTAAACCCATCCACGATTAGAGTCATCAGTGCAGTTCTTTAATTGTATGCTAAAGTGAAATGAACACCCATGATTTTATCCAGAGTGCAACGATAGATCATAATTTGTCAGTTATGACATCTGATTATATGGCTGCCATAGTATGAAAACCTTGTAGACTAATGGCTATCCTTCTACTGATAGCTAAGTTGAGCATCCACACATCTCAAATCCACTAGTTGCACACCTACCAATCAATATTGATTTAATGCCAAGGACTGCTACAAAAATAATATTGATAAATTTGAAGGACATATAGGATTAATCAACAAAATACAAGAGTATGGGTATATAATTAAACAATATTCACTTACTGCTGTACATAAAGTGACAGATATGAAATATGTAAAGCTAGTCACATACATAAGGCTGTCATTATTACTTGTGAACATATCAAAATGCAGTGTAGAAATCTGGTGTACTTTGTGCTCAGAATTTCATCTCAGATTTTTTTTTTAACCTGTCACCAAACAAATTTGTTCTTTCGGGGGGAGGAGGGGATTGTGTTGAGTTAGAGAAGGGAGGGAGGGAGTGAAAAAAAAAATGATAAATGTGTACAATGAGTCAATATGGACATTCAACAACTTAACAATATCTTATCTCAACAATTTCTGTTGCTTAGATTATCTGGATATGGTGACTTTCGTCTAGGCTGTGATGCTAAATTGCCAACTACTATGTAACCTATTTTGTTTCTCTTTATTCCCTACAATTTGTTCTTGCTTATATGTCTTGTTCTCATATCTAGTTATAAAATGTAAATAGGACTTAACTTGTCCAGTGAGTGAAATTGATGTGATTCTCTGTAGCTGGCATGTTATCTAGCTTGATTGCCTCAAAAAGATTTTTCACAGGAGCTTAGAAATTAGTGGTGTAATTAGAAGAATTTCACTTTGACTGATATTCACAAAATCACAGGCTACATGTGTCTTTGTAAAATATAAAATGTTATTTACATGTAGGCTTTTATATTTCTGAAGTGCATCTCCAATCTCATCGATGTTTCAAGATTTGTGGAAGACATAGATAGGCCAACTTATTCTTTAACCTTTTTAGTGTCAAGGTCAACTGCTTACAACATGTAAAGGAATGCTTCACCCATAGCTCACTGCATAAAACAAATTACAAAAGTGGTCAAAACAAGGAATAATTGTTTTAATTAATGAAGACATACTGAAAGTAAACAAAATTTGTGAATCCATGAGTCTAACTGTGATCCTTCATTGATTTTTTGAGCCTCCAGTTTGGCTAGGTCTTGGAAGGAAAGAAAATCTTATTTCTAAGGTATATAATGTCTTGTTCATTTCAAAGTGGAAGTTGGAGTAATACATTTCTAAAGATGATTGCTTACAGATAAGACATTGTTTATGATAAAAATATGGAGGATATCTATCTGCAGTTTGCGATGATGTCTGTCTGCATGTAACTGTAGCTGCCTACAATGTGATGGATACTGGCAAGAACTGGTTTAAGAAAAAAATATTTAACAAATCACAACACATACAAATTAATACATATTTGATGTACATATTTGATGGTATCGGGACTAGACAACAAGTGTGTGCTGGTAACTTGACTATTTCTTCTATATGTGGTCTACCTGCCTATGTCTGCTTCTGAAGACTAGTGAGCATTGCGTGTATATTCTATTTCTCATAATTTTTCTTTGATGGAGTGGAATATGTTTATTCTTCCTCTAAGTGAATACATCCTAATTAGGTCAGTTATTTCTGTGCTGTTTCAACAATTACAAATTTCCAAAATTAGCAAAGTCACCCACCTCACAGTCACCCACCTCGCTGGGGGTGACCCAGGTGGGTATAAGGCTACCCCGAAGTAAACTCAGCTAAAAAAATCCAGAGAGAGGGACTTTGTAGTCAGTGTATCTCATCACTAATCTGGCATACCCTTCAACTCAACAATAGTCTCAAATGTGAGTCTGCAATCTTCCTTTAACACATTCTATACTGCAAATTGTGGGTTTTGCAGCTTGTGCACCAAACCGAAAAGCCGTGATTTGCGGCTTTTAATTTATCAATGTTTGCATGATTATTTCTGCTAAAACCTTGTAATTCTCTCCAACTCCATGAATAAATTGTCCCAACAAAATGTGTGTATTATATCAATTTTAATTTGTTTTATCGCTGTTATTTCACTTTTTTTTTTATTCAGAAGAGCATGTGTTGAAGTAAAGTGGGGTCAAGTGGGATTAGGACAAAATGGGTATAGTACTATCCTCATACCTTCAATCAAGACAAAGTTGAAATGTCAGCTGCATGAAAAAAAAACTTTCTTTAAGATTGGTACATGGAATGAAAGCACCACCAAATTCAACAGTTCATAAAAGTACAACTACATCTAGCCCCTTCTGTAGCCAGATCTACATACCTAATATTGGCAGATTCAACCATCATGCCTGAAGCTGACATACTAAAAAAATACACCCAACAAGATCTACTGACATCTATTGATTGCTTGTTAAATAGACCGAAAATAGCCCTATGTGCCATCTTTGTCTAGAGAGATAAGAGCAGATTTCTTCAATAAATTTATAATTTCTTTTTGCATGCCTCTTATTATCAAAAGTACTTACTACTTTCCAAAAGTTTCCCATCTTTCTTAACCCTTTAACACCAGACCAACACCAATGAACATTTCAAAATGTGTGAGCCCCAATAGCAGAATTCTCATGTTCTGCAACAATCTCTGTTTAGGTTGCTTTATGTCAGTTTTATTTAGGAGCAAATTTAAGCAATTTGAATTTGATGATGTTGGACAGTTCACAATGACTGTACTGGCATGTACTGACTGTATTTTTCTGTTAGAATCATTAAATTAAGATTAACTTCAGACTAGAAACGTTAAACAAGATCAAGTCACATACTGAATTAGTTTATATTCACTCACAATTGTCACTTTCTTGTACTTTTTAATACAACACTCATCATTTTTATTTTAAAAAATAATTTAAAACCATATTACAAATAATTAAAAAAAGCACATGTTTATTTAAAATGTTTTTTTTTTATTAATTGTGAAGTAATACTAGTCAATAGTTATATTACAGTTTAAACTGATTGTCATGAGTTTTACATTATTTATATAATATTTATAGTAAAAGTTATATATTTTAAAAAAAAATGAAGTAATTTTATTTATGTTATGCAATCACTCAAATGTTTTAAAGTAACAAACGTTTATCATTTTACTAAAAGTTGTTTTTTATGATCATCCAGCAATTTTAAAAGTTAATCATTGTTGATAAACTCTGACAGACAGTTTTCTATTTCTCTGTACAAAAGACATTTAAGGGAAAACAGTAACATAAATAATAGACAACATTAGATGTAAGGAGCGTAAAGCTAAATTGCAAGATAATGATGATTATTTTTTTTCCTTTCCGAGCAGTTGTTTTGATGGTAAGAATTATTTAGTTATGACAACAAAGCATACAATATCAATATTACAAATAATAAAAGTTTTGGAACTAAATCAGACTGGAACAAGTTATCATCATTAACAGTTCACTTCCTCATGGAGGAGATTTCCACCGGACACAAGAGTCTAGAATTTCTGCCTTATGTGCCATCTACGTCTAGAGAGATAAGAGCAGATTTCTTCAATAAATTTATAATTACTTTTTGCATTTCTCTTATTATCAAAAGTACTTACTACTTTCCAAAGTTTCCTATCTTTTATACAATTTTACACCCTCTAATTTATGTAATTTCATTAAAGAATGAGACAGACAAAGAGTTCAGGCCAATCCATGTCTAACATTCATGACTTCACTCGTAAAATGCTACAGGCAAAAGTGAAGCAAAATTCTTCATAAACAATTTGAAG
Organism: Megaustenia siamemsis; assembly: GCA_032433765.1. Lineage (NCBI taxonomy): Eukaryota > Metazoa > Mollusca > Gastropoda > Stylommatophora > Ariophantidae > Megaustenia > Megaustenia siamemsis. The sequence continues at coordinate 48,463,635 of JAVIAB010000088.1, forward strand.
CTTAAGAAAGTTAGTTTTTTGCAAGCTGAGGATGGTGCAATTGGGCAGAAATGAAAATTCTCCATGTCCAAAGATTTAAAAAAATTATAGGTCCAGTGTTATCATTGCACAGGACCCGCAGTGCATCTTGACAAAAGTCCTTATTCTGGGCGAGCTTCTCAATCTTGGCAAGGGAGTCTATGCTCTCTTTTAATGCCTCTCTTATCAGGTTATAACTTTGGGAGCAAAAGTTAAATTTACTGTAATTTTTAATCTTCATAATTTCTGTCAAGAGTCAAGACTTAAGTTTGATTGACATTAGATGTTTCACGGTGGTGATGGTTTGTTAGGCCACCATTGTCCACAATAAGCATGGAGAAATAAATTATTCATCATCTTGAACTGCAACCCTAAACCAGTCTTAAGCAAGAAAAGAAGATAAACTACCCTAGCATCATTTATACAACAATTTTAGCCATTCTGGCAAATTGTAAAAATGCTGCACAAGCACCATCAAGTACAATATCAACATTTAGTTTAGTTGACAGGTCATTCTTATTGCACATCAGACAAGTCCATAAGAGCTCAGATTTCTTTTGAATGAAGAATATCCTTCAATGTTTAGCAACCAACAATGCTGGTGTTATGTTGGTTGATAAGTCTTCTTTAGATTATTATGTAGTGCTCTCGTCTGGCATCTCCCACCTTGACATGATATCCATGAAGTCTGTTCATGGCTGCAGATGTGGTGCCTATTTTTTAGTTGCTTTTTTTTGTTCTGCATCCCTGAGGGCATTCAAAATGTCTGAAAGGTCCATTGCCCTTCCATATTCAACATCAGCCAAACTGGCAAGAATGTCTGCCTATTCATTAACTCCTTCATCTGAGAATCCTGGCACAAAAATAAAGCAGACACTTGTTAGAGTAGACCTCCCAAGAAACTCTAGCCACTGCAATTGAGCACAGCCAGTGCAATTTTTCTGTGCATACTCATTGAGTCACTGAGAAAACATATGCAAATAAGGCTGTGTCACAAGCCATGCAAATGCTTTAGTGACAACCATAGTTTCCATCATCAAACTACTTGTAGTCAAAGCGAGAGCACCTCATCCTTCATAGATCAGCCTCCAACATGAGCCGTGAAAGCCCATGAGCTCCCTACATGTAGAATATTAGAGCCATCTGTGTAAATGATTGCATCACTATCAGAAGAGGTCTCAAAAATCAAGGCCTGCATTTCTGCCTCAATGACAAGTGGGTTTTGATGTTTACAATCTCTATCCAGTGTGATGATGACGAGAAATGACATACTGCACTCTGATGGTACACATATCCATTCTCCAGGTTCTATGTCCTAGATTGAACACACCTGCTGAACAATGTTCATAGCCTAACCTATCCTTGATTTTCCTCTTTTTAACCTGCTGCTTTTTATACCTATAAATTCACACTGTAATGGATAATGAGGATCTGCACTGATTCGAAGGTAGGCAAGTGCTTGGCAAAGACTTATTCTTTCTGACATGAGAAAATGAAGGAGATAACATATTGACCTACACTAAGTATCTTTTGCACACTTAAGGATGATGCACACTGGCTAATTTTGTATTCTTTCAAGTTGTTCTATTTGCATTTTACTGTGAGTCAGGATTGCCAGTGCATACTCACTCAATCACAGACAGGACCAGCCCCTAATATAAGAGAACAAGATGATGCTGCTCAATTTGTAGAGTACCAATGCATCTAGGAACTCAATGACAGAGGCATTGGAAATGTAATACATGCATTCAATACACCATTAAGTAAGTACATTAAGGGGGGGAAGAGAGAAAGAGAAGTAGGTCCTTGACATAAAAACCTCCAATGAGATGTCTTTAAAATTTAAAGTGTTAAACCAACTTTGTTATCACTTAAACATTTACGAGAATCAAATTTCAAATGACAACAAGTATATATGGGAGCCGCGATAGCTCAGTGGTTAGTGAACTGGACTACAAAGGACAAGAGGTAGGGTTCGATCCCAACCAATAGCTTCTGGATTCACCCAGCCTTTAACAGGTACCGGATTTTTTTCTGGGAAAGTAAAGTGGCATGAGCGTAATACCGACCACATTACCCCAAAAATCATGTGCCGAAGGTTTGTAAAATTTAGGCCATTTGGCGTGACGGGAGCACTTTACTTTTTTTTTAATAAGTATACTCCTGATATTTGTCTTTCACTATGTCAAACAGGGAGATAGATTGTCATGTAATGTAAGATGCATGACAAAGACTTATAATGTCCCCAGGAGAGAATTGAATTCAATTACTATAAAATCATAAATATATCTACTACACAGAAAGGTAGAAAAATAGATTTATATTTTATTTATATTTTAAAAATAAGGTGCAACCAGCTGATAATCCATGCGACTTCATGGAATGAGGGAGCAAAAAGAGACAAATGGATAGACAAAATCATAGAAATCCTATACAGCGAGGTTGATAACAGCCAGCTACTAGTGTACAGCCAGCTCCAGAGTAATAGATTCCAGTTACCCACAATTCTTCAAGGTGTAATGGATGGCACAAGACAAGATTTGTCTTCTTGCACACTTATACTGACTTTGCTGTTGCTAAGGTGTACATTTTCTATACTTCAGAAGGAAAGCAATAGGAAAAGGAAAGAGGCAGACCACATGAAACACTGGGAAGAACACTAACATGAGAGGCAGATACAGCAGGCATAGACTATCTTACTGAGACTGAAAAATTCACCCAGAAGGGAGACTTATGATATGGCACACTAAGAGCTCCTTATGATGTTTTACAGCAATGGTAGGATGTAAAATGTTAGGTCTCTCAGATCCTATTTTACAGCAATGGTAGGATGTAAAATGTTAGGTCTCTCAGATCGTATTTTACAGCAGATATATCAATATCAGTTCATTGGCAGATCATCCTCATTGCACATCAGACAACTCCATTTGTTCCTAGATTCACTCTCTAATATATCCTGTTGAACTTCTCACTTCTGTGTTGTGCTGGTTTGCCTCTCTGCATATTGCTCTTGTCTAGAATCATCCATTTTGACTGTATGCTCTTTCAGTCTTTTCAATGATTCAAATTCATTGTCTGAATCATTCATTCATCCTGCCTCCTTGAAAGCATTTTAAGTGTGTGCCTGCTCCATTGTTAATAGACTAATCATGACAGCAAGCCTTGATTTTTCAGAATTCTGAGGGTGATGTTATCATCTACATGGGTGGGTTTGTTGTTTGGCATAGGCAACGTTCATGGGCTTTCATAGCTCAGGCTAAGACAAGAATTGTTAATGAAAAGGAGTACTTTCTTTGACTACAAGTAGTCTGATGATGGAGATCATGGCAGTAACTGAAGCAATAGTCTGGCTAAAGCAGAGATTTAAACTCATGTATACTTTCTCAAACCACTAATATCTTCAGTAATCAAGAAAAGACGATGGTCATATGTTGGACATGTGATGAGAAGAGATAATAACCGAATAGCAAAGCAAGCCCTCATGTGGGAAACAACAGGTAAGAGGAAAAGAGGAAGACCCAGAGAGACACTGAGAAGAACATTGATGAGAAAGGCAAGAGCAGCAGGAATCGGCTCCCTCAATGAGATAGAGCTGCTTGCATAGAACAGAGACAAATGGCGAGATTTGATAAAATATCTTTAAAAGAATTGAAAACTGCTAGAATAAAAATTTAGATAAGAGAAGGAGTATATTGGTCTACGCCCTATGGGTTGGCTATGGCTCGAAAGGATCTATTAGATAGATAGATACTTTCTCAGTGAGTATGTTCAGAAAGAACAAAATGGGCTGGCCTAAAAGGCAGGCATAAAAGTGTTGGAAGCCTTTGTAGAAAAGTGTAGTTAACTGGTCGACAAAGTACAGAGTAGAGATTGGGTTTGATCCCCAAACACTCATAAGTAGATTTACACAGCCTTAAGTCAGCTCTAATTTATTATTTCTGGAAAGGAAATGCTGCTATAGTATTGACCACAATACTATAGTCCATTCACAAATTGTTGCCCAAACTCAACATCATTTTTCTCAAAAGTTGTTTGGTATATTGCTGTGAAATTTAGCTTGGAGTCCTAGATTTTCCTTGACTTCAATCTTTTATAAAATTTATCTAGTGTATGATTTTGGTTCCATCTTAGACATCATCTTAGAAAAAAATGGAAGAAAGGAGACAAGCGAAGAACACTGCCCAATACAATAAATTAGATAATGAAATACACAAAATGTGCAAAAAGGCAAAAGAAGACTGGCTCAGCCAAAAATGTATAGAAATAGAAACTATGGAAAGCAAACAAGACTTTAGAGGAATGCACACAGAAATAAAGAGAATGACTAATAAAAATAAAAAAGCCACAGAAAGCAGACAAAAAGGAAAAATGCTAACAGATAATAAAGATGTAATAGATAATGGCAGGAATGTATAACAGAACTATTTCATGATCAAAAGGACAAGAAATCAATTATAAAATGTACATCAGGCTATAAAATCTTAAAATCTGAGGTGGGAAAAGCTATAAAAACAATGAAAACGGGAAAAGCAGCAGGACCCGATAGCATACAGATAGAGATGATACAGGCACTAGAAGATTTTGGCATTGAAATGATTACATACATTTGCAAAGACATATACCATACAGGATGCATACCAAATGAACTATAAACATCAACTTTCATTGCATTATCTAAAAGGAATGGTGCAGTTGAATGCAATGACTTTAGAACAATAAGCCTAATGAGCCATGTTACAAAAGTCTTGCTAAAAGTTATACAAGGAAAGATTCAGAATAAAATCAATACAGAATTAGATGAGCAGTAATTTGGATTCAGGAAAAATAGTGGGACAGGAGAGGCCATATTCTGCATGAGAACACTAATCGAAAAGTACATGGAAGTAAACACCAATATATGTCTGCTTCAGAGACTACATTAAGCTTTTGATAGAATACACCACAAACAACTTATAGAATGCCTAAGAGAGAAACATCTAGATGACATGGACATATGGTTAATATGTAATTTATACTGGAAGCAAACAGCAATAATAAGATATAACAAAGAGAACTCTACACCCATTGATATAAAAAGAGGAGTAAGACAGGGATGCATCATATCACCAAGCTTGTTCAATCTATACACTGAGCAAATTTTAAAAACATCACAGAGATGCCAGGCCTAAACATTAATGGAATTAATTATTTATGCATTATATATATCATTATGATGATGATACTGCACTTCTAGCAGAAAATCCTAGAGATCTACAACAATTACTTAATGTAATAAACATGACAAGCAAAAAGTATGGATTAGATATGAATATCAAAACGACTAAAACTATGATCATAAACAAAGATAATACTCAAAACCTACAAGTGGATATCAAAATTGAAGGAATAGACCTGGAGACAGTTCAGAATTACAACTACCTTGGCCATACTATAACCAGTGATGGAAAATGTACAACTGAAATAAACAAAAGAATAGGAATGGCAAAAAGTAAATTTATTGTCATGAATAATATCTATCTATTGACCTTTTGAGCCGTAGCCGGCCCATAGGGCATAGACCAAGATACTCCTTCTCTTATCTGAATTTTTTGTTCCAGCAGTTTTCAATTCTTTTAAAGATATTTTATCAAATCTCGCCATTTGTCTCTGTTCTGTGCAAGCAGCTCTATCTCATTGAGGGAGCCGAATCCTGCTGCTCTTGCCTCTCTCATCAATGTTCTTCTCAGTGTCTCTCTGGGTCTTCCTCTTTTCCTCTTACCTGTTGTTTCCCATATGAGGGCTTGCTTTGCTATTCGGTTATTATCTCTTCTCATCACATGTCCAACATATGACCATCATCTTTTCTTTATTACTGAAGATATTAGTGGTTGATTGGAGATTTCTCTAATTTCCTCATTTGTTTTGAATTCGTTCCACGCTATACCAAGTATTTTCCTTAGACATTTATTTTCGAATGCGTTCAACTTTATTTCTATATCTCTTGTTGTTTTCCAGCTTTCACACGCATACGTAAGGGTTGATAGTACATTTGATTTGAATAGCCTAAGTTTTGTGTTTGTGCTGATGAGTTTTGATTTCCACAACTTTTCTAGGCTTCTGAGAGACATTGCTGCTTTAGCTATTCTGATTCTAATTTCTTTGCTTGTATCCCCTTCTCGATCAATGTGACTTCCAAGATAGGTAAAGTAATCGATCTCTTCTACTGGTTTGTTTTCCATGTATATTTTGTCGTCTGTTGGAATTAAACTTTTCATGACTTTAGTCTTTTCATGATTGATCTCAAGCCTAATTTTGCTGGCTATTGATGATAGTTCATTTGTGTTTTCCTGCATCGTTTTTGTCTGGCTGCTGATGAGAACTATGTCATCAGCAAAGTCGAGGTCCTCCAAATGGTCTCCTTGAATCCATTCGATGCCTTTATTACCAGTGCAGAATTTCTTCATTATGAAGTCCATTACAATTCCAAATAACAAGGGCGATAAAATACATCCTTGTTTAACCCCAGTTTCAATTGGGAAACATTCGCTCAGTCCTTCCTCTGTTCGAACTGCACATGTGTAACCATCATACACATATTTGATAATATTTATGATTTTTTATGGTAAGCCATATTGTTTCAGAATTTTCCACAAAGAATCTCTAATAATAATCATGAATAATATACTAACATCAAAACAAATAACACCAAGGCTAAAACTAAGAATAGCAAAATGTTATATCTTCTCAACATTCCTAAAATGGTGCATTAGAAACATGGACATTAGACAAGAAAACAGAACAGAAAATTTAAGCCTTTGAAATGCGGATATATAGAAGAATTGGATGGAAAGAAAAGAAAACAAACGATGACATCTTAAAACTAAAAATGAAAAGAGAACTACTAAATACAATTTGAACAAGACAAATGCGATTTTTGGGCCATGTTAAAAGACACAACAGCCTACTAAAAGTGATCTTTGAAGAAAAATACAAGGTAGAAGAGGCAGAGGCAGACCAAGACTAATATGGACAAGTAACATCAAAAGATAGACAAGTCACCTGCACCATCAAAGCAAGAGAAGAGCAAAATCCTCTCCATGATAGCCAACCTTCGTTGTGGAGATGGCACCTAATGATGAAGATGATTTTGATTATATAAATTATGTAAAAACATATGAGAGACTTTAGGGAGAGACCTTTAAAAATTGTATAGTAAATCTCAGTAAAAATCACAGCAATACCCCCAAACAGCTTCTGAGAAAACAGAAATTGAGTTTGGGCAACAATTTCTGAATGGACTATAAAATGTACAGATGGCTAAACAAAATAGGCGCACTAACACCATATTATCTATAACCTCTTTGTAACAAGTTTCTTAACATCCCCCTCCCTCCCTTTTTTCCATATAAGTTTGTTTTAGTGGTTTTCAAATCAAAGACAGATTTTCAAGATATCCCAAAAAATATAGTTCGTTACATTAGGAGTATTTTGATAAACAAATGAGTGATTTTAGCATTCAGAAACAAATTATTTAGACTAGGTAATTATAAATGAATTTTTTTAAAAAAAGCTATTTTAACATTTCTGTTAACAATTTTCATTTGCAATGAGATTTGTTGATGTAAACATGAAATATTAGTATCATTATTATGTCTAATGAGAGTATTTTTCATAAATGCCATTAATACATACAAATACAATATCAATACAACCAACTCTTATCAATTATTTTTCTATGTTTTGATATTACATTTGTTCTGTGAAACTGAAAAAGACATTAAATATGAGATTACACATAAATTTGTTACAGAAAAACTTAAAAATTCTTATAGAAAAACAGCAGTTGGAACACAAAGTTCATCTCACAAGTAATACTGATGCTGATGAAGTACTGCTGTCATCAATGATTTGCTGCATAAAGTCTAGACATTATAAGGCTTCAGACATTTATTTACATTAATTTTTTAAAATGACATTTGTAAAATAATAATACATGAAGCCATTTATTCAAATGACATACTGTGTACACTGTTCACTTTCAAAATAGTCACAATCAATTGTTTAAAGCTTTACACCGCCATTTATACTTTTGTCTAAGGAATGGGGAACTTGCAGCACAAAGATGGCATGAAAAACTGTTTGCTTTTGCCTTTTTCAACAGATTTATAATTATACTTTTCTTTTGTTACATTCTCAAAGGGAAAATGTTTAAACAAATTATTAATTTTTAAAAAATATTTAAAAATTGAAATCACAATTCATTTTATATTCATTTACTTCAGTTTTTATTTTTATGATTGGTATTTTGTAACAAAATAAAAAAACTATTGTAAACAATGTGTCTTCTTTTTCTCTCCTTACTAATTTGCCTTTAAGAGTAATGGGAAGATATAGTTTGCTGTCTTTTGCCGTTACACAGAATGTGTGTGCATATGTATGTATGTGCTTGTGGACAAACATAATAATAAAATAATTCACACAGATGTCTAAAAAACAAACATTTTCATCTCAGTAACGATTCTATTATTAAGTGTTCCTAAATAAACTTTAATATTTAACAATGTATGAATATCAATATATATTGTTTGGAGTGTGATGATGATGACCCACAAATAACTCAATAACTTTAATATGTATTTATGAATCTAATTTTCTCAAATGTGTGCAAATCTGCAAAATAAAGTTTGTAACATTTTTTAAGAATGTATGAAGTAGCATGCAACCTTCATATGCTTAAAGTTCCCCACTCTTATGCAAGTCAATGTGGATGAAGAAAAGTTTAGATGTTGTCAATTATTAAAACAATTTTTCAGCAAAAACATTTCTTAAATTCCTTGGACCAAAAGTCGAAAGCCCAGTAGCTATTAAAAATAGCAAAGATTTCAGAGATGATTTGTTGCTGAAAAATAAATAAGGCAGTTATTGGATAATTTCTGTTGTTGCCTTTATTTTTGTTTCAATTTACAAGTAACATTTTAGTCTTAGTTACTTGATGAAAAAAGATCATATGAGAGTGAGTCAATAAAATCAGGTGTCAAATCATGTGATGTACATCTAAGTACAGTGCTCACATGAAATCGAAATGTGAATGTTGAGTGATCAACATTGGCGAAAGTGACAAACTGCCTACTTTTAGTGATCAAGGTGCAGAAGAACAGATTAAAACCCACATCAGTCTTCACACAATGTCAAGAATGGTGAGCTCACAGCATAGCCATGCCCGAAGGGTGTGTGAAGTGCTTTTCAAATTGATGAAGTTAGTAATGTATTTCACTGTTATTACCTACTCTATGAGAAAAATGCAACTAACCATCAATTTTCTGGCATTCTTGGTTTCAGAACTATTATCAGTTTTAGTAGACTAATAATGGTCATGTTCCCACCCACTAATTATGCACTTCCAGGATTTCTAACCATGTATATATATATAAAAAAAAAAAAGTAAAGTGCCCCCGTCACGGCAAGTGGCTTATAGGAAATATGGTGTTAGTGACCATATATTTTACAGACCTTCGGCACATGATTTTTGGGGTAATGTGGTCGGTATTACGCTCATACCACTTTACTTTCCCAGAAAAAAATCCGGTACCCGTTAAAGGCTGGGTGAACCCAGAAGCTATTGGTTGGGATCGAACCCTACCTCTTGTCCTTTGTAGTCCAGTTCACTAACCACTGAGCCATTGCGGCTCCAACCATGTATATAGTGCACATTTAATAAATGAATACAGTATATGTCACACAGCTTGTGCACTTAGACACTGTGATCACTTTTTCTTAACATTCCTGCCTTTGCCTGCACTGAAATGTATTTGTGTTTTTACAACACCACTGACACTCACGCTTATCTTGGAAACCATCACTGGAGATAAATGTAAATAAAGTAGCCTATTCTTTCTTCACTTCCTCACAGATTTATTTGTGTGTTGAGGGAGATACAAAGTTCTGGTTCTTGCCCTTTTAGCAGCTTTAGTCATTGTCAATTGATATTGTAGCATTTATGTTGTAAGTCCATCTTACTCTTGGTCCTATTGTTCTTCTCCCTTCTCCTCTTTTAATATAAGCCTTGTATGGTAAGAAATCATGCAGCATGATATCTAGATGGGCAAACCAGTTTATTCATTTTTTCTGCATGTTGCTTAGGATTAGTTAAATGCCTACTCTTACTCTTATAATATAACTTATGATTCTGTCTTTTCTGTCACTCCAAATGCTTTTCTCAGACATCTCATCTCTGTGGTGATAAGTTTTATTTTATACTTTGTTGTTAGTGACCATGTTTGGCATTGGTAGCACAATGTGGGAATGAATATACTCTGTAGTGGATGTTTCTTTGTGGTAATAAGTTTGTGTTGAAGTATAGGGGATACCTGTCCCAATATTTGGTTTTCCTTTTTGCATCGGATGCCTATTTCTTTATCGATTTTATCATCTTCTGAGAATGTTGTTCTCAGATTTTGAGAGTTTGTTACTTGTTTTATAGCTATATTTAATGTCTTCTATATAACCCCCACCATCTATCTAACTGTCTGCCTGCCTGTCTGTCTGTCTATCTATTGACTTTTCGAGCCGTAGCCGGCCTATAGGGCATAGACCAGATACTCTTTCTCTTATCTAAATTTTTATTCTAGCAGTTTTCAATCCTTGTAAATACCTTTTACCAAATCTCGTCATTTGTCTCTGTTCAGTGCATGCAACTCTATCTCATTGAGAGAGCCGATTCCTGCTGCTCTTGCCTTTCTGAATTAATGTGACTTCCAAGATAGATAAAGTGATTGATCTCTTCCACTGGTTTGTTTTCCATGTATATTCTGTCATCTGTTGGAATTAAGCTTTTTATGACTTTAGTCTTTTCATGATTGATCTCAAGCCCAATTTTGCTGGCTATTGATGATAGTTCATTTGTGTTTTCCCGCTTCATTTGTATCTGGCAGCTAATGAGTATTATGTCAGCAAAGTCAGGGTCCTCCAAATAGTCTCCTTGTATCCATTCGATGCCTTTGTTACCAGTGCAGCATTTCTTCATTATGAAGTCCATAACAACTCCAAATAACAAGGGCGATAAAATACATCCTTGTTTAACCCCAGTTTCAATTGGGAAACATTCGCTCACCCCCACCATAGAATATATGAAACAACAGATAAAACGGTTTGGCTTGTGATAATACAGAAAAATCAAAACACAACACAATGAGCCTTCAATAAACATTGCGAGAACACCAGACCCAAAGGCTGACCACGAAAAAAATGTATTGATGGAATATTAGAAACACTAGGAAACATAACAGCAGCAGAGAACAAAAGAGCAAAAGACCACAAATTATATCTCCCCTCGACACTGAAAGGCAAATGAGGAATGAAAGAAGGAGAAGAAGAAGAAGAAGTAAGCTATGAATTTTTAAAAATCACTGAGAATCAATGAAGCCACCAATTTGTATATGTTCAAGTGACAGCAAGTGACACAGTTTGGATTGTCAGATAATATATAAGAAAAGCATGAAAAAGGATTTTTTTACAAAAAAGCAGGACATGATAATGTAGTGCTTATTTTCAATACTTGATTTAATAAGATAAATACCCGGCCGAAGACACGTGCCTAAAAAGCAGGACATACGCAGCAAAATCATAACATCTGGTAACCCTACATACAGTGTCCCAAGTGACCTAGGGTGGCATGTCATGCAAACTAGATTGTGCATCACAGGAAATTAATGTGTTCACACGTAATTTTGTCGAGGTTAAAAGAGGTTCTGGACCATAAGTGTGTCAGAAAATATGTGGTCAAATATGTTCATTATTACAGCTAGGCCTATCAGGAAATGAACTTATGCCTTTTTAATTACAAGTACATTACACATATAAACTGTACAGACAAAAAATAGTGTCAACACATAAATGAAATGTGTAATCAAAAATTACATTAGAGGAAGTAAACACCAAAAGTAAAAAGATGCTCCAAAAGTCAGGTACACATTTTTGTCAAGAAGCTGCAACTAAAACATTTTGTCTAGTAAGTAAAGTAAAGTAAAGTAAAGAGCTCCGTCACACCATGTGGCGTACAGGGAATATGGTGTTATTGATTATCATTTTTATAGACCTTTGGCACATGATTTTTTTGAGTAATGTGGTCAATATTACACCCGTGCTGCTTTACATTCCCAGAAAAAATCTGGTACCCATTTAAGGCTGAGTAAATCTGGAAGCCATCAATCAGGATTGAACCCAACCTCTTGTCCTTAATAGTCCAGTTCACTAACCACTGAGCTATAACAGCTCCTATTTTGCCTAGCAATCAGACCATATTATTACTGCCATTGTGCATTAACATCATTAGCATGTCAACAATGATTTTTACTCAAGATCTTTTAAATCAGTAAAATTATTTATTTTGAGCTGAAACATTTGAAAAATAACAAATACTTTTTAAAAAAACACACAAAAAACACCTAAAAAGTGTACTTGTAGAATAATTTTAAAAAAAAATATGTTCTCCTAAAAAATACACACATTTCGTATTTGAAAAGCAATATAGCATCTAGCTTACATATAATAGATAGTACACAGCTCTGTACTTTAAAGATGCTTATATCCAAGACTGTAATTGTTAAGAAGCATGTTCTGACACAGACAAAGATACTTTAAGTCAGTCTATGAATGTACATTGTTCAGCCTCATTTAAATTAGTGAGAGTTTTTTTTAAAATTACAACTACAGAAGCAGAATACATTAAAATCATGACCCAGAGTTCATGAACAATGTCTTCAGCAGTTGCAAGTGATACTTTAGTTCTAACATGCAGCATAGCTTTGAGTAGTAATAAGTTATACACTAAATACAACTCGCAGTCTGGCTTTTGAGCAGTTACAAGTGATACACTAGCTGTAACTCACAGTCTTTCTTGAGCAATAAGAAGTGTTGTAACTCACAGATAATATTTTAATACTGAATATACAAAACTATTAAACAACTTTCTCTCAATGATTTAGTTGTTTTCTATCAAGTAAAAGAAATAACAGAGATGACACATCAAATAAATTACATTTATTTTTATCCCATAAAATGCCTATGTAAGACATATCTCAGTGTGAACACCCTTGATCAGAAAAAGACAACACCTCTAACAACACTTAAAGAAGCCAATGAAAATATGTTCCTTCAAAATGCCTCCTTGTTATGAAAGTTACATTTTCTCTTTAGTTTGAATATGACCAACAGATAAAGTAAACTTTTCTCACCATCTATAAAAAAACTTGCTAATTAATTTTGTTCAATATAATCTATATGACCATATGGAATCTGGTTTTTCATTTTAAAAAAAAGGAAGAGTGATAGGAAGGTTTGTATTTTTCAATGTAAAAAAAACTAAAATGATCTGTTAACATACTCTTTAGCCCTAGATTATGACACCTACCCATGAGCCACGACACCTTAGCAACATTTACAAACACTATATATTACATTTAGAGTTCCAAAAATAGCATTTTCTTTAAACTTTTGCTATACAGCTGTGTGTTTTATACCAGGAGAGACATGGGAATCAGATACAGTAATCATTTCCTGGCCTACGTTAGATTTATGGCCTGAAATTTGACCTCATAGTGCTACTGGTGATGATATGTTGTCTATTCACACATTGGCCATCCGTTTATCATTCAAGCAGTATGTTCGGCTTCCTTTTAGTGTCATTCACTGCCTAACCCTTGTTACAAAGGTTTTTTTGATGTTTTGCCAACACCCAAAGAGATTTCCTCCATAAAACTATTTGAAAATTGGCAAAATTTATATTAAAAAACAGCGTGTATATATAATATATTAATTTCAACAAAGAGCATGTTGTGTTTGAAAAAATAAATCCAACATCAAAGGAAACAAATCCAATACTCAGGAGTCACCAGAAGCAATGATTAGGAAGGTATAAGGTTGGGGGAAATGTTTGCCCATAGCAAACTGCTGAGTTAGAAGAATTTGAATTTTGAGTTGGTAAATTTTATAACAGTGTCGTAATCTAGGGTATCGTAATCTAGGGTTAATCAATCATTTGTTAGCTGGAGGGTGTTAAGAAACAAATATATGAAGCTAATATTTAATTTTATTATTAAAAATTTTTTTCCTCAAACATATGCAATGTGAAGAAAACAAGCTGAAGTGTTTGTATCTCTATTACTAATTAATAATTACACAGACGTTGTCTGTGGCAGTATATCTTTCAAGGAGCCTCTCTTGTTGTCACTATTAAATTTACACACATTTTGGGCTGCATGCTTGCTGTCTGATAGTTGTCTGTCTTCTGCATTTATAAGCTTTGATGTCTGAGCATAAGCTGGTGTTGACTTATCATGACTGTCTGAAGTTATTTCTTTTGTTTTTTGGCTGTTTTCTGGCTTGGTGTAACACATAATGTTTTTAGACTGGATAGTAATAAAATCTTCCATTCTATTGTTATTGTTTTCATGGTTTACTGACTGCTCTGTGAGAGTTTCTTGTGAAGATGCTGTAGATATTTTGCCATCTTCTTGTATGTTTACCATTCCTGCATTGTTATCTCCACTGCTGCTACTGTATACATCAAGACTTAAACCTTTACCAAAATGTACATCACTGTCTCTCTCACTTATGGCATGTAAGTCAAAGCTTCTGTGCAGTGTCTGATCTGATTGTGCCAAACACTTTTGTCTAAGATTCTGAACCAAAAGTCCATTTAATGTTGGATCTCCTGCAATCCCAAAGCTATTCAAATCCCTTTGTGAGTTTTTCAAACAAAACCCTTTCTTCACCAGTTCTGAATCACTGTTCAATGAGGAAAGACTTGAATGCTTTATTGCTATTGGAGCAGAAATTTTTGTTTTAGTAGTTGCGGAGTCAAAACTCAACTTTAAATCCTCTCGTACTTTCTTCCCAAAAGCTCGGCCAAGAGAGCCCTGAAAAAGAGGAAATTAGAGACACAAGATTAGAGTTAGTGTTATTTAGAAACTATATGTGTTTTATATATTGTTATAATTATATTTTCAAAATTTCCAAATATGGGTTTATCAACCAACAGTAACAGATGATCAATTATCGATATAGGTATACCTAGATCCACTCAGTAAATTTATTCCTCTTCATAATGGCTACTACATCCAATAAATATTATTTAGTAATGATTTTCTCAGCAAAAAGAGAAATTCCCATGTTGCTATTGCTGATTAGAAATGTTTGTTCAAAGACTGTAAACATGGTGGTTTCTAATTCTGAACTGTATAGGCCATTTATAATTTTTAAAATAAGAATAACAAATTATCAGCTTTTATTCAATATTGTATTTAATATATATATATATATATATACATATATATATATTCAGTATATTCAACTCAAATCAAAACTCATCAGCACAAACACAAAACTTAGGCTATTCAAATCAAATGTACTATCAACCCTTACGTATGCGTGTGAAAGCTGGAAAACAACAAGAGATATAGAAACAAAGTTGAACGCATTCAAAAATAAATGTCTAAGGAAAATACTTGGTATAGCGTGGAGCGAATTCAAAACAAACGAGGAAATTAGAGAAATCGCCAATCAACCACTAATATCTTCAGTAATAAAGAAAAGATGATGGTCATATGTTGGACATGTGGTGAGAAGAGATAATAACCGAATAGCAAAGCAAGCCCTACTATGGGAAACAACAGGTAAGAGGAAAAGAGGAAGGCCCAGAGAGACACTGAGAAGAACATTGATGAGAGAGGCAAGAGCAGCAGGATTCGGCTCCCTCAATGAGATAGAGCTGCTTGCACAGAACAGAGACAAATGGTGAGATTTGATAAAATATCTTTAAAAGAATTGAAAACTGCTAGAAAAAAAATTCAGATAAGAGAAGGAGTATCTTGGTCTATGCCCTATGGGCCAGCTACAGTTCGAAAGGTCAATAGATAGATATTCAACTCAAACACATTATCAATCATTACCTATGCATGTGAAAGCTGGAAAACAACAAAAGAGATTGAGAGAAACTAAATGTTTTTGAAGACAAATGCATAAGAAGAATACTCTGTGTACAATGGAATGAATTCAAGACTAATATAGAAATGAGAAAAATGGCAGTACGACTGTTCTGTGAGAGTTTACTGTAATGAAGCAAATGGCTATCTCATCTATAATTAGGATGAGAAGATGGACATATGTCAGACATGTGCTTAGAAGAGAAAACACAAGAATCCCAAAACATGTTCATCTATGTGAAACATCAGATACTAAAAATTGAAAGACCTAGAGAGACACTAAAAATAACACGTCTAAGAGAAGCAAAGATGGCAGGCATAGACTCATTAGATAAGAATAAACATTTCAACAAAAATAGAGATAGGTGGCGAAAAACACTACAAGTCCTATGCAACGTCTAACAACGAATGAAGGACCGAGATCAAAATACTCATTATTATCTACAAAATGAAATGAAATATGACTTCATGTATAAATGCACTAGTTTATTTAAAATGTTACATGAAATATCAAATAATTTTTTAAAAATTTAATTGAAAAAATATTACAAAAGCATTAACAATTCTGGAAGCAAACTATTTTCTGAATGAAAGAAATACTTATAAGTTTGGTAATAAAATGTAATGTTGTTTTCCAATAGCTGTGAAATAAGGATTATTGTTTTTCTTCTTCCCTTATATCTTTGATGCCCACACAGATTGTTGGTGGCTGGTCCATGTCAGTCTTAATAAGTTACTGACACGAGTTCTTCTGCAGAGAAACTTTTCTCATTGTTTATTTTGCTGACATTGAAATGACAGGTTCAGCTGAAGAATTGAATAAGGCAGACCTATGTTATGGAGTCTCAGTTCTTTTCTCTTGCGCCTTTTTCTCCTAACTTTGACTTCATTTGCTTTCATATTTTACACATACAATATTTTATCAGATTTTCCAAGTCTTTTACACCAGTGGAGGATGCCTAACAGACATCTTTGCACCTCAGTTCTGATCTATATATATAGGTCACTTTCTAACTGTAAGTTCCAATATTTACTTGAGTATGTGATTGTTTATCCTTTCCACTAACATGTCCCTGCCACCGAAATCTTCAAGTTCGGAATGTTGTCATAATCAATGGAAGCCTAAAATTCTGCAGGCCATATAAGTTGAGTACTTTGTCATATCATTCTATTCTTCTCTTATTTCCCTTACTATCATAAAATGAAACTATTGTTGAATCTGAAAGAACTATACCCTGTGTCATCATCATCATGTGCCATACCAGCTGGCGTAGATGATCATGTCCTTCTACAATCTTCTACCTACAGTGCATCATTACCCTATGTCAGCAGTACTAAAAGAAAGCTAAAAATATATTTTAAAAAGTATTTTTAAAAAGTATAATTTTATAACCATATTGAATTTAGGGGGAAAAAAAAAATATATAAAACTGGTACATACACTGCACTAGAGCACAAAAGAATAGTTGAACATAAGCAGAACAATGTTTAGATAAGCTGCTGACAGATAAATATAATTATAGCAA
The DNA here is from genome assembly GCA_032433765.1 of Megaustenia siamemsis. NCBI lineage: Eukaryota > Metazoa > Mollusca > Gastropoda > Stylommatophora > Ariophantidae > Megaustenia > Megaustenia siamemsis. Next base: position 48,481,138 of record JAVIAB010000088.1, read on the forward strand.
TAACTTCATACACAAAAATATTTTAACAAAGCAGCGTGAAATAAGAACAAGCACAGATCCACATAAACAATTATACATTTCTAAAAGAACTAAACAGAAACATTGAGCGAAATACAGCTAAGCAAGGAAAGAAAGCTGGCATATAATTTAAATAGGAAAAAATTGAGCTTAAAAAATGCAGATTTTCTTATACTTCTTCCCATCCTCAGTCTTCCAGTGTTTAGGATGAGTTCATATGTGACACTTGCCTTCTTGGTTGATCTCTTCTGCTCTTACATTTTACTGTGTATCTAATATTCTTTCTGCTCTTACATTTTACTGTGTATCTAATATTCTTTCTGCTCTTACATTTTACTGTGTATTTAATATTCTTTCTGCTCTTACATTTTACTGTGTATCTAATATTATTTCTGCTCTTACATTTTACTGTGTATCTAATATTCTTTCTGCTCTTACATTTTACTGTGTATCTAATATTCTTTCTGCTCTTACATTTTACTGTGTATCTAATATTATTTCTGCTCTTACATTTTACTGTGTATCTAATATTCTTTCTGCTCTTACATTTTACTGTGTATTTAATATTCTTTCTGCTCTTACATTTTACTGTGTATCTAATATTCTTTCTGCTCTTACATTTTACTGTGTAGTTAATATTCTTTCTGCTCTTACATTTTACTGTGTATCTAATATTCTTTCTGCTCTTACATTTTACTGTGTATTTAATATTCTTTCTGCTCTTACATTTTACTGTGTATCTAATATTCTTTCTGCTCTTACATTTTAATGTCTATCTAAGATTCTTTCTGCTCTTACATTTTACTGTGTATCTAATATTCTTTCTGCTCTTACATTTACTGTGTATTTAATATTCTTTCTGCTCTTACATTTTACTGTGTATCTAATATTCTTTCTGCTCTTACATTTTACTGTGTATTTAATATTCTTTCTGCTCTTACATTTTACTGTGTATCTAATATTCTTTCTGCTCTTACATTTTACTGTGTATCTAATATTCTTTCTGCTCTTACATTTTAATGTCTATCTAAGATTCTTTCTGCTCTTACATTTTACTGTGTATCTAATATTCTTTCTGCTCTTACATTTTACTGTGTATTTAATATTCTTTCTGCTCTTACATTTTACTGTGTATCTAATATTCTTTCTGCTCTTACATTTTACTGTGTATTTAATATTCTTTCTGCTCTTACATTTTACTGTGTATCTAATATTCTTTCTGCTCTTACATTTTACTGTGTATCTAATATTCTTTCTGCTCTTACATTTTAATGTCTATCTAAGATTCTTTCTGCTCTTACATTTTACTGTGTATCTAATATTCTTTCTGCTCTTACATTTTACTGTGTATCTAATATTATTTCTGCTCTTACATTTTACTGTGTATCTAATATTCTTTCTGCTCTTACATTTTACTGTGTATCTAATATTCTTTCTGCTCTTACATTTTACTGTGTATCTAATATTATTTCTGCTCTTACATTTTACTGTGTATCTAATATTCTTTCTGCTCTTACATTTTACTGTGTATTTAATATTCTTTCTGCTCTTACATTTTACTGTGTATCTAATATTCTTTCTGCTCTTACATTTTACTGTGTAGTTAATATTCTTTCTGCTCTTACATTTTACTGTGTATCTAATATTCTTTCTGCTCTTACATTTTACTGTGTATTTAATATTCTTTCTGCTCTTACATTTTACTGTGTATCTAATATTCTTTCTGCTCTTACATTTTACTGTGTATCTAATATTCTTTCTGCTCTTACATTTTAATGTCTATCTAAGATTCTTTCTGCTCTTACATTTTACTGTGTATCTAATATTCTTTCTGCTCTTACATTTTACTGTGTATTTAATATTCTTTCTGCTCTTACATTTTACTGTGTATCTAATATTCTTTCTGCTCTTACATTTTACTGTGTATTTAATATTCTTTCTGCTCTTACATTTTACTGTGTATCTAATATTCTTTCTGCTCTTACATTTTACTGTGTATCTAATATTCTTTCTGCTCTTACATTTTAATGTCTATCTAAGATTCTTTCTGCTCTTACATTTTACTGTGTATCTAATATTCTTTCTGCTCTTACATTTTACTGTGTATGTAATATTCTTTCTGCTCTTACATTTTACTGTGTATCTAATATTCTTTCTGCTCTTACATTTTACTGTGTATCTAATATTCTTTCTTCTCTTACATTTTACTGTGTATCTAATACTCTTTCTGCTCTTACATTTTACTGTGTATCTAATATTCTTTCTGCTCTTACATTTTACTGTGTATCTAATATTCTTTCTGCTCTTACATTTTACTGTGTATCTAATATTCTTTCTGCTCTTACATTTTACTGTGTATCTAATATTCTTTCTGCTCTTACATTTTACTGTGTATCTAATATTCTTTCTGCTCTTACATTTTACTGTGTATCTAATATTCTTTCTGCTCTTACATTTTACTGTGTATTTAATATTCTTTCTGCTCTTACATTTTACTGTGTATCTAATATTCTTTCTGCTCTTACATTTTACTGTGTATCTAATATTCTTTCTGCTCTTACATTTTACTGTGTATCTAATATTCTTTCTGCTCTTACATTTTACTGTGTATCTAATATTCTTTCTGCTCTTACATTTTACTGTGTATTTAATATTCTTTCTGCTCTTACATTTTACTGTGTATCTAATATTCTTTCTGCTCTTACATTTTACTGTGTATCTAATATTCTTTCTGCTCTTACATTTTACTGTGTATCTAATATTCTTTCTGCTCTTACATTTTACTGTGTATTTAATATTCTTTCTGCTCTTACATTTTACTGTGTATCTAATATTCTTTCTGCTCTTACATTTTACTGTGTATCTAATATTCTTTCTGCTCTTACATTTTACTGTGTATCTAATATTCTTTCTGCTCTTACATTTTACTGTGTATTTAATATTCTTTCTGCTCTTACATTTTACTCTGTATTTAATATTCTATCTATACATCTTCTTACACCCCAAAAAAAAAATGAAAAAAAAACTTCCTAACAGCTGTGTTGATTATATGTATCAGTTTCTGTTCTGTCATGTGATTTATTATGGACTTTTCCAATATACAATGAGGATGACCTGTCGACTAAACTAAACTATGTGATTTAATTTGTATTGTTTTTTTTATAATATATATTATTTGTGTAGGTGTGATTTTCAGCTGTTTAAGTTCTTCACTTCTTGTATTGTTTTGGTTAAAACTCTACGTAATTAATGGATGGCACAAATTTGAACGATGTTTCAGCTCAATAGAAACAGCAGGAACAACAGACAACACACACACAGATATGTAATCAAATAAAATCGAATGGCTGTATATATGTAGATAAGTATTATCATTGCCTGTGGTGTTATAGTAAGGTAACCTATACAATATCCTCCACCCTTCCACCTGTGTTTTGGCCTCCCATTAGCTGGTCAACTACACCGGGTATCCTGCATGGACTAACCTTCGTTCATTTTCCTAATGGCCACAGCACAATATGCAGGGAAGACATTTTTATTTCTCATTCTAGTTAAAAATGATTTTGTTTTAGATACTTTATTATTAGTTAGCTAGGTAGGACTAATTTTATTAACTTACATATCTGTGCATGTGTGTTGTTTGTTGTTCCTGCTGAAGGCCTATTGAGCTAAAAACATTGTTCAAATTTGTGTCATCCATTAATTATGTAAAGTTTTAACAATATCATTAAAAAATATTTTGTTCATTTCTCCTTTACAATCAGCTTCACTGCAGTCTCTTCACATTTTGATGTATTTATATATGTTTCTTTGGCTTGACATTGTTTCTCAAGCCAACTTTCAACAAAGTCTGAAGCATTTTTTTAAAATGATGTTTTACTCTTTTGATATTTGTTGAAACTAAAAGGGAACAAATAAGTGACTACTGGCTACTACAAATACTATTTATGTACACACTCTTCTTCTGTGGTTGCTCATAGTTCAGTGTGTTGTTATTTCTAATTAATCAAACTAAATAATACAATGTGTTAGATGAATGACAGGAAACAGCCTGAGAGACAAGATCAGAAATGAAGAACTGAGAAAAAAACTAGGAATAGCCGCCCCTGCCACAAAATACATAAACAACAGATAAAATGGTTTCGCCACATGACAAGGCAAAGTGATCAAACCACAACACAACGAGCCCTCAATAAACGTTGCAAGATCACCAGACCCAAGGGTCGACCACGAAAAAGATGGATTGATGGAATATCAGAAGCATTAGGAAACATGACAACAGTAGAAGCAAACAGAAAAGCAAAAGACCACAAATTATATCCCCCCTTGACGGTCAAAGGCAAATGAGGAAGGAAGGAAAGCAAAAGAAGAAGAAGAAGAAAAACAATACTTTGCTACTCAGTTGAGAGCTTTCAGGGATGTAAATAAATTTATCTCCCTTGTTAAAATTTGGGTTTGGACTTCTGTTTTTATGAAGTTTTGGTTCAGTCTAACAAGTTGACTTCATTTATGCAATATTTCTGTTTTACTCTTGAATGTGTTGTGGAAGTTGGCTAGCAATAACATTCCACCTGCTTTTTATATGCATTCTAGTATTAAAAATATCTATTATTATTGATACAATTTTAATCGCTACTAAGAGTGAAAATGAGTTACAAGAAATGTTATTCATTGTAGTAAAGGAAAACAAAAATAAGGGACGAAGTCTTAATAGTAAAATGACAGAAGTAATGGTAACAACAATGATATAGACATCACCGCAATGCACAATAAAGACAAGTGGAACAATATTAAAACAGGTAAATGAATTTAAAATCTGGGAACATTATTAACCTCAAATGGTTGATGTCCAACAGAGGTGAGGTGCAGAATAGCTCAGGCAAAAGCAGGTTTTCAAAAATTGAGGAAAATACTGTGCAATCCATTTTTGACAATAGAAACAAGAAAAAGAGTTCTTAAATGTTATATAGAGCCAGTCTTAACATATGGATGTGAATCATGGACAATAGAACAACAGACAAGAAAATCACTGGAGGCTGTAGAAATGTGGTTTTACAGAAGAATGTTGAGAGTACCATGGACAGCTAAGAAGAGTAATGAAGATGTTCTGAGAGAGGTCACAGCAAAAAGAGAGCTAATATCCAATATTATGAAGAAACAATCATCATTTTTTGACCATGCAATGAGAAGAGAACAGCTAGAATATATTGTAACAATTGGGACAATTGAGGGACGAAGAAATATAGAGAAGCAAAGAGAAAAGATACCAGACAGCTTAAGAGAATGGCTTCACAGAAAGTCAATAACAGAAATGATAAATAACTGTAGAGATTGAAAGTTGTGGAGAGACATGATCACCTACGCCAGCAAGCACGGTACTTGATAATGGTGATAATGGGCATTAAAAATTTATCCTCTCAGATTACAAGTACCACGTACCGATTGTTTTTTAACCCACAAAAATGGACCTGCATGACTAAAACCAAATACAAATAGGAACAATTACTCTAGTCAACCATTGTGTGTCCTGTGCAAGTCTGACGCTTCAAGCAATGATCATTGGACATAGAGGGTTTAGAATTTATGTCCTATGTGCCATCTTTGGCTTGAAAGGACAACAGATAGATAGTTATATAAATATACAATCAACGTTGTGCTTGAAAGGACAACAGATTGATAGTTATATAAATATACAATCAACGTTGTGCTTGAAAGGACAACAGATAGATAGTTATATAAATATACAATCAACGTTGTGCTTGAAAGGACAGCAGATAGATAGTTATATAAATATACAATCAACGCTGTGCTTGAAAGAACAGCAGATGTTTTATCAAATATTTTAAAATATTATATTGCTAAACAATATTAATAATATTTCAGTTTTAAACCGCCACCCACCAAAAAAAAATTTTTTTTATGTGTGCGTGTCAGAATTGTATATCTGGTGCACAAGTTTGCTTTAATAAATGTGGAAGGAATGAGTAATCTTGATAATAATTGTTACATTTTTTATATAAAATTATTTGTAATTGGTTGTAGGTAGACGGTGACGAATACTGTGCAGAACATATAATATTGAGAAAAAAAAACAAGAAAACTATATAGTGTGAATATGGGAGAACTAGTGGTACAACTATGCAGTGCACAGGATATAATATAAGAACATGGAAAGGCTTATATATTTGATTTGAGTAGATCTAATACATGAATCATTCTAGAATATAAAAATGGGATTTCATGAACAATTTAAAAACTTTTTTTTTCATTAAAAAAAAAATTATTACTAAAAAAATTATTTAAATAATTTTCTATTAACACATTTTAAAACTACCCCTAACAGTAACTTGTCAAATATTTAAATGCATTTTTTAAACCATTAAACTTCTATCTATCTATCTATTGACTTTTCGAGCCGTAGCCAGCCCATAGGGTGTAGACCCAGATGCTCCTTAAACTTCTATGCTATGGAGTATATAAATAACTAGATGGAATATAGTTCTAATAGTGATCATATGGGGAGCCGTGATAGCTCAGTGGTTAGTGAACTGGACTACAAAGGACAAGAGGTAGGGTTCGATATCAACCGACGGCTTCCAGGTTCACCTGCCTTTAATGGGTACCAGATTTTCTCTGGGAAAATAAAGCGGCATGGGCGTAATACCGATCACATTACCCCAAAAATCATGTGCCGAAGGTCTGTAAAATTTATGGTCACTAACACCATATTCCCTATAGGCCACTTGGTATGACGGGGGCACTTACTACTTTTTTTTCTTTTAGTGATCATATGCAAGATATAAAAATAATATAGATAGCTGATATATTTATCAATATAAAGATATACATATTCAATGCATAAATAACAATTATTTCTTTTCATGGATACTTAAATGAGTCAATAAAATGATAATAATTCATTGAATAATTAAAAAAAAACTTTTCAAAGATTTGTATAATTATATTTAGGTAGCTTATGCTTTTAAAAATATTTTATATTTAAAATTACTGGGTATGTTACTAGAGAAAATGTATCAATTTGTCAACAAATCTGTGTTTACTATTTAAGCTGCATTGACTATTTAATGTATCCATGATTGAGACAATTACAAATAACAAAGCATGCATAAAAGAGAATGTGAGAAATGCAAAGCAAAATGGCCTCCACCAAACATTATTTGAATTCTCACAAACCCTAAAACTCAGTCTTGACCTTCCTTCTTCCTCTGATTTCCTGCGACCTTTGTCAATAAATCCTTGCTGACTTTTGTCCTGTGAGTCTTTTCTACTTTTGCTCTTGTCTCTGCCTTTTTCTTTTGAATCTGTGGTGTCCAGAGCAACCCTGTTAATAAAACAATTTATGTAGAAACATCAAGAAAAACTGATCAACAACTCTCAAGCTAAACTTCATTTATAAATAATAAACAAACATAGATACTGAAATACCACCCAATATATATTTGATTATTATTTATATTAAAATAGTCCCTAAAGATTTCCAATATTCTCTTCAGTATTCTAAATCAAATATAGAAATTTATAATAATAAATAATCCAAATAACAATGTTGGTGCAACAGAAGTTCACATAATGACTTTACACTTTGAAGAACAATAACATTAAAACTCACAAGTAAGCTTTTTATATTACAGCCATTCTACTTAATTATATATTCATAGAAAATGTTTTAAGATTTACAAAGTCAAGTGAAAAAAATATTGAGTTTTTTTTTAGTTTAAAAAAAATATAATTATGTCCTCAATAAATCAATCCACTTTATGTCCATGGATACATAAAATCACAACTAGAAGTTGAACATTGTGTGTGTTTTTTAATATATAAAATGAAGTATGTTTTAACTCATGTTCCAAGAAGAAGAAAAAACATTATTATAGCATAAAGGATTATGAATTAAAATATGAAACTAAATTTACAATGAATATTATTTTTGTTTTTACAAAATATTTGCAAAAATCACAATTTGAGAAAAGTATAGTGTAAAAAAATATTCATCTTCAATAGCTCAGAACATGGAACATAGCAACAACTTTTAGATTCTAAAGTTATTTTAAGATTGTTTAAAAAAATAAACACTGAATAAATTTAGCACAAAACAAGTATAAGTAATTAGTTGATTAGGACTTTTTACAAGCAGAAAGTTCCTGAATGGGAGCTGAAACTTTAACTATCCCTGTTGCAATCCTTGCATTTAAGATTTTCTATTTTTACCTTACCACCAGATTGTGAGACATCTTTCTCATTTATTTGCTGATTGGTTAAATAAAAAGACCCTGTGTGTTTATGATCTCCTCAATGTTGCATATTCCTTCCCACAAATGAAGCCACAATAGTTAAGAGGCTAGTGCTCTCATCTACTGCCCAAATGGTACTGGATCTTTCTTTCTTCACTTGTTCTGGTACTCATTGAGTCCTGGATTCAATTCCAAAATTTGATCAATTTTGTTCTGATAAAAATAACTTTGAGGTTCACTCAGTCCCTGAAAATGGGTACAAGAGAGTTTATCTGGGAAAGAAGTGTGGCCTGGCATAAAACTGTCCATAATGTCCACATTTCAAAGGTGATTGTAGACAGTAACACCACATTCACCACAATTACCACAAGAGGTGGCAGGTACCTTCCACTTGTTACTTTCCACAAATAGTCAAGAGTATTCTTAATGGTGAGTCCCATAGATCATTGTTTAGACACTCTAAAATTCATGTTTTTAATCAAATCTTTCCATCCATGGCTAGCCTGATGTCAAACTATTGCAGCTTCATGATCACAAGATTTCTTATGTAATATTTATAAATAATCTAGCATTACCAAGTGACCTCAGATTTATTTTCTGTCGTCAATTATTGAATTAATGCTATCAGAAGAAACAGAAAAAGATCATACAAACTGATGAAAAAAAACCTTGCATCACGCAAAAAGAAAGAAGCCTAACCAACAATAGTCAACAATCAGCCATCAATTTGTGAGAAAGAAACAAAGAGACAGACAACATTCCAGAAATTCTGCAGCAACCTAACTGACAGCCAGCATTATGGAAATCCTGCAGCAATATGGGCTATTATTGTCCAGCAATAAACATCAAATCCTACAACATAATACTTGAATGACATAACTGGTGTATAATACATTTTGTATCATCTGGACAGTAGTAAAATAATTTAGCAAATAAAATAGTGAGCAGATTAAACAAACAGTGATAAAGATTTTCAGTTTAAAAATAAATCTTCCTCTATCTCAGTTTCAAAGTTGAACGCATTCGAAAATAAATGTCTAAGGAAAATACTTGGTATAGCATGGAACAAATTCAAAACAAATGAGGAAATTAGATAAATCGCTAATCAATCAGCACTAATATCTTCAGCAATAAAGAAAAGACGATGGTCATATGTTGGACATGTGATGAGATGAGATAATAATAAAATAGCAAAGCAAGCCCTCATGTGGGAAACAACAGGAAAGAGTAAAAGATGAAGTCCCAGAGAGAAACTGAGAAGAACATTGATGAGAGAGGCAAGAGCAGCAGGAATCGGCTTCCTCAATGAGATAGAGCTGCTTGCACAGAACAGAGACAAATGGCGAGATTTAATCAAATATCTTCAAAAGAATTGAAAACTTCTTGAACAAAAATTCAGATAAGAGAAAGAGTATCTTGGTCTATGCCCTATGGGCCAGCTATCGCTCGAAAGGTCAATAGATAGATAGATAGATAGATAGATCTCAGTTTATCTTTCTCTTAATTTTCACTTACCATTTCAATTGCTATTTCTCTATTTCCTCACTTGTTTTACGGATACATGTTCATCAGACTCATAATTATACTTATACCTCCTTACTAATGAAATCATTAACTATTTCCCAGGAAATTCACACACAGTCATTTTAAACAACTTTTACAAACAAACACTAAAGACACTGTTATAAAAGTATTTATTGTCTTTGTAGGTTTCTTGCTGTCTGTTGACATTAGTGTTATTCTTGTTTTTTTTTTTAATTTCTTCTTCAATTTACTTAAATAATTAAATATATGAAATGAAAGATTGTTGCTACATATAAAACAGTTTATAGGTGTACAAACATAATGACACCTTTCATTCCAAAAGAAAATGATTCTTTCAAACTAGCAGAAGACTTATAAAACTTGTTAACATTTTCCTGGTACTACTTCACTGTTTATTACTATCCTGCAAACTATACAACTTGACAAACATCTGAAGATCTAAAGTTCTCAGTAAACAAAACTTAATTTGTTCAACTCTTGTGTGATACCAATGCTGTCATATGGATGTGAAAGTTAAAAATCGACAAAGACTTTAGACCAGAAATTAAATGCCTTTGAAAAAAAAATTTCATAGGATCTCAAACATTGGATGGAAAGAATGCATCTCAAAAGAACAGATAAGAGATGAATCAAAACAAGAATGTGTTAATCTTTAAAAGAAAAAGGCATTAGAAATACATCAGGCATGTGCTGAGAATGAATGAAGAAAAATTTCCCTGTTAGGTATTCATGTGGAAATACATCAATCATGTGCTGAGAATGAATGAAGAAAGACTTCCCTGTTAGGTATTCATGTGGAAATACATCAAGCATGTGCTGAGAATGAATGAAGAAAGATTTCCCTGTTAGGTATTCATGTGGAAATACATCAAGCATGTGCTGAGAATGAATGAAGAAAGATTTCCCTGTTAGGTATTCATGTGGAAATACATCAAGCATGTGCTGAGAATGAATGAAGAAAGACTTCCCTGTTAGGTATTCATGTGGAAATACATCAAGCATGTGCTGAGAATGAATGAAGAAAGATTTCCCTGTTAGGTATTCATGTGGAAATACATCAAGCATGTGCTGAGAATGAATGAAGAAAGATTTCCCTGTTAGGTATTCATGTGGAAATACATCAAGCATGTGCTGAGAATGAATGAAGAAAGATTTCCCTGTTAGGTATTCATGTGGAAATCATCTGGTAAAAAAAGACAAAGTAGACCAAGACAATCACTTCACAGAACAATTGCTAGGGAAGACTCAACCATGGGACTATGTAATAACCAAGAACTAGCAGCAGATCGTTAATCATGGAGAACTATGACTTCTGCTCTATGTGCCATCTTTGGCCCAACAGGAAAATTAATGAATTAAACTATCAAAATCCCTTCAACTCTCACAATCCAGCAAAACATGATGGTATCCATCAAGGAAGTGCCAGGAACAAAAGATTGTAAATATAACATAAACAGTTAACAAAAATAGATATAAAGGAATAGTTAAACATGACGTAGTAAAATAAGAACAAATTTTGAACTACATGCGAATGTAGTAATAACCAGGAGTAATTATTTTGATAAACACTTGTGAAATATAAGGTACATTTTTTCATAAAACAATTCTGAAATACAATAACAATAAATTAATAAGGAAATTAAAAGCAACTCTAATACAGATAGATGGCTTATTTAGCTCAGAAAAACATTATTATAAAATCTATCTCTGTCTATTTACCGTCCTTTTGAGCGAAAGATGGCAGAAATTAAAAACTCTCCATATCTGGCAATCTTTGCTGTTTGACCTCAGAATGTGTCCTGAACTTGTATCCCACTACATGTCCCTGTTCTAAACTAGCCTCTCGATATAAGCAAAGAAACTTATGGTTGTTGCCTCGAGCATCAGTGTTCTTTTGGTGTTTCTCTAAGCTTTCCTCTTTTTCTTTTGCCATGCTATTTCCAGTTTGAGGGTTTAGTTTAGTTTCATTAACAAATCATCCTCACAACACATTGTCCATAAATGCTGAGATCTCCTCCCCAGTAGGCCCCTCAGTGATGTTTCTTTTATCACATGACTGACATATGTCCCTTCTGTTTTTTAATCTAGATTATATTACTGGATACAAGACCATTTCTCTTACTGCATTAGTCTTGAAACCAATGGAAGAGATTGATCACTTTATCTATCTTGGAAGACACATTGATCAGGAAGGGGATACAAGTAAAGAAATTAGAATCAGAATAGCTAAAGCAGCAATGTCTTTGAGAAGCCTTGAAAAGTTGTGGAAATCAAAACTCATCAACACAAACAACAAAATTCAGACTATTCAAATCAAACATACTATCAACCCTTACCTATGCATGTGAGACGAGATTTGATAAAAGATTTTTACAATTGAAAACTGCTAGAATAAAAATTTAGATAAGAGAAAGAGTATCTGGGTCTGTGATCTATGGGTCGGCTACGGCTCGAAAGGTCAATAGATAGATTAGTCTTGAATTAATTTCATGGGATACACAAAGTATTTCCATGAAGCATTCATTTGTGAAGGCATCTAATTTTTTGTTTATTTCTTTATCTGATTTCCAGCTCTCACATACATAGAGATGGATTTGATTTGAAAAACTTAAGATTATTTTTTTGTCCTTAGCAGTTTCATTTTCATATTTTCTCAAGGTTTTTGAAGTCATTGCTACCTTTGATATTGTAATTTTAATTTTGTTCTTTGTGTCCTTGTCTTGATCTATACTACTTCCAAGATATATGAAATTATCTACTTCTTCCGCTGCTTTTCCTTCCAGATTATAAAAAAGAATACTTTCAAGAAGCAGTTTCATAAATATCAGGAAAAGAAAAGAGTCACATGTCACAGACATCAAGATAATAGAGAAGCAAAGACTTTTTTAAATATAAAAACAATTTAACAAGAAAGACTTTATGGGCTAAAAAAAATTAAAAATAAAAGATTCTCAGCAGGTCATGACACTGTGAATATTAAAGTTTTAATTTTATAAATCTTCATGGACAAAAGTTACAATACAGAAGAAAAGTAGATCACAAAGAAAACTTGTAAACATATACAGAGAAAGAATGGAGAAAGACTCCATCAACCCTCATGACATATAGGTAATATGGTACTATCTATTTATCTATTGACCTTTCGAGCCGTAGCCAGCCCATAGGGCGTAGACCAAGATACTCCATCTCTTATCTGAATTTCTGATTTAGCAGTTTTCAATTCTTTTAAAGATATTTTATAAAATCTCGCCATTTGTCTCTGTTCTGTGCAAACAGCTCTATCTCATTGAGGGAGCCAAATCCTGCTGCTCTTGCCTCTCTCATCAATGTTCTTCTCAGTGTCTCTCTGGGTCTTCCTCTTTTTCTCTTACCTGTTGTTTCCCATATGAGGGCTTGCTTTGCTATTCGGTTATTATCTCTTCTCATCACATGTCCAACATATGACCATCGTCTTTTCTTTATTACTGAAGATATTAGTGGTTGATTCGCAATTTCTCTAATTTCCTCGTTTGTTTTGAATTCGTTCCACGCTATACCAAGTATTTTCCTTAGACATTTATTTTTGAATGCGTTCAACTTTGTTTCTATATCTCTTGTTGTTTTCCAGCTTTCACACGCATACATAAGGGTTGATAGTACATTTGATTTGAATAGTCAATTTGGTACTAGTATTGATTGAATATGGTACTAGTGCTCATTTATTATTATATGTGCACTTTTGAGTAATCATCATCATCATGTACCACACTGGTTGGCATAGACGATCATGTCCTTCCACATTTCTCTGTCTTCGGTGTATCATATTATTTTTTTTCACTGTTTAGCATACCACGATGCCAAGCTATCTAGTATCTTCTCTCTTTATTATCTGTGATCTCTTTTGTCCTGCATTTTGCCAGTTGTAACTAAGTACTCTAACTTTCTTCTCCTCATATTATACCCAAAAAAATGTTGATTGTCTCTTCCTGATGTGTTTAGGTGCTCTCTTTTTGTGTCTGCCTCTTTGAGAATTGTGGGTAATTTGGACAGCATTATGGCAATACTTACTTTGTCCTCCTTATGCTCTCTGGCACACAAGACCATCACTAGAGGTCTCAACTGTTGCCTGTCTTGAACAACTTTTCAAGTTCACTTCCCATTCACATAAAGCTGTTTTCCTTCAGTTTATTTATCATCCATGCAAAGCTATGTCTCTTTTGGTTTCCTCTTGTTCTCTTACTATTTGCAGTCCAACATAGGGCTATTCCTGGTAGAGCTGTCTGAGGCATTTTGAGAACATGGTCTATCCAGCAATACCTATTTTTTAGGACCTCTATCATAATGTTACTAGCACAAATTTCATATAACGATCGTTGTTGGAAATAATGTTAAGTCAAATAAAAAAAACACCCAGCATTCTACAAAGATATCAGTTTTAAAAGGGATCTAGTTTGAGGTGATAGATTTGGTAAGTTTCATGGTTTTGATCTCTTCAGTAGGACGTTTATCACATTAGATTTGAATATCATCATCATAATCATGTGTCAACCTGGTTGGCGCAGGCGATCATGTCCTTCCACAATCTTCTCTCTACAGTGCATCATATCAGTTCTGTTGTTGACTGTTTTCTATGCCATGACACCAAGCTATCCAGTATTTTTTCTGCTTATCGTCCACGATCTCTCTTTCCTTTTATTTTGCCAGTTGTAACCAAGTATTCCAACTTTCCGCTTCTCATGATGTGCCTGAAAAATGTTGATTGTTTCTTTCTGTTTTTTAGGAGTTCCTTTTTTGTGTTGGCCTCTTTAAGAATTTCCTCATTGGTCTTTTTAGCTATCCAGGGAACTTTCAACATTCTTCTGAGAAATCCCATCTCTGTGGCCTCTAATTGTCTTTCCATTTGTTTGTCTACTGTCCATGATTTGCTTCCATAGGTCAGAATTGGTTCTATATAGCACAGATCTCTTTCTCATCTATATTGACATAGATTTATTGCATAAGATATTTTTCATTTTCTGAAATGCTATTTTGGCCTGAGCTATTCTGATTTTTATTTCTGTGGTGCATCTTCCATCTGGTTATTATTGTGCCCAAGTATTTGACGCGTTGCACTTATTTCAGATGTGTCCTGTTTATTTTTATACTGCATGATGGTGATGATTGTTTCTTTGATATGACCATTATGGTTATGGCTATGGAAGGTCCCAGTATCACTGCAAATGAATTAAAATCCATAATTGCTCACCGATTGAGCCTTTTTTAATACAAGGTTGCCTCCCTTCTCAATCTACTCATTTAACTGATTTAGACTGGTTAGGAGGTGAGGCGCGCCTTCCAGCACCAGAGCTGGAAGCTGTCAGCGACCCACAGCTGATGGCTTGCGCCAGGGTTGGTGAACCAAAACCATCCAGACCCTGCTCCACCTCTCTGTGGTGCCTCCAGTAACAGACTAACCTGTCTAGTCTGGCCAAGCGTGCAGGGATCGAAGAGGGAAGACAACCCGGTACTCAAAAATGTCGTGCTGAAGTCGGATGTGTTGGGCCAATAGGCGCAAATATAACAGTTATACTGCAAACCACAACACAACGCAGACACGTCACTACGTCCTTGTAAGGGCAGATGATGATGAGGAATATTCTATAGTCTACCACGATACTCTAGGATACTTTAGTCATCGGGCAAATGCAACCAGACTGGTTAGTTTCCCTTACTCTCCCCCTTCATAATCAACTGCAAAATCTGAGTCATCAAGAATATTTGTAAGAGTCCATATAATTCCTCTATTATTAGATTTTACAATATTTATCAGGATTCAATAGATGCAAAGTGAAAATAAAAACAGTGATAAAAAGCATCCTTGTTTAAACTCCATTTGTAATCTCGATGGTTTTCATGAGAGCATACCACTTATCAACAGGGATTGAAAATTATCATTACAGTAAATGCTGTCTTTCTTTTCCTGAAAATTCTGACATACATTTAAGGCTGGGTGAAACTAGAAGCTACAGATTGAGATTCAGCCTGACAACTTGTTATCAGTACACCTCGTATACAGTTCACTAAGCATCCACTACTAATGATAAAAAAGAGAGAGAACAGCTAAGACTGAAGATATGGGCAAATTTAACATTGAAACAGAGAATTAAAGATACAGATAAGCTGATAAATACTATTAAAACATGTTTTCAAATGCATAATCACCTACATCAAACAGCAAATCACATGAAGAAGATAAACAGAAGCTATAATATGAAGAAGATAAACAGAAGCTATAATATGAAGAAGATAAACAGAAGCTATAACATTAAGAAGATAAACAGAAGCTATAACAAAAATACTAATCCATTGTTTAAACAAATGAAGTGAACATCAAATTATAATCTACTGATCAACCTAAACCAAATAAATGTGGTCTGTAGCAGAGCTGACAAGGAGCAGTGAGTTGAGAAAAAATGCAAACAATAATGAATAGTGATGAGTATACATTATAATTATGTAATGGCAACTTTCTATACATCATAATTATGTAATGACAACTTTCTACACATTTTATTTATGTGATGACAACTTTCTAAAAGAATTACTTTTTTTTAACTTATTAAATATAAAACTGAAAAACACACTATTGTCCTGGTAGTAAGACAAAAAATTTTAAAGATAAATTATGTTAGTTTTATGAGAATCTACAACAAAATATGTTCAGATAAATGTGGTTCCAGTCTACAAACTTATTCATAATTGCCAACATTAAATGATAAACATGTATTTCTATAAATTATATTTATGCCATTACTCAGATATTCATCATCAGCTGTTAACATTTAGCATTACCAATCAAAAGAATCTTGGAGAGTGACACTAATGTTATTAATGCTAAAAATAAATTATTAATTACTTTTATTATTATTTTCATTGTTCTTTTTGATAATAGGATAAGCTGATAGATATTAAATCAAAACTTACATCAAAACCAATAAAATTCATTATTTTCACAATTTATGTAAATTTATCATCAAATGAACTGCATTTTGTTTAAATTCAGTGGATTAAAAATTAATTTCAAACTTCATGTTTGGTTGACAATATCAGGAGTATAGATAAAGTGGTGCAAGGCACAGCCTATGAAACTACATACATTTTTATTTAATTAACATTTCTCAGAATTTAGGTCCACTCTGATTCAAATTATTTTGTTGTTTTGTTAGAAATTTACTTGCTTGACAAAATTATTCAATGGAACTTTATTAGATTAAAAAAAAAACCAGTAAAACCTCCTCTACAAATATATAACAAATTTCAATATTTCTAAAATAAAAAAAACACAAAAAAAAAACAAAACAAAAAACAAGGTGCTTTGTACCCCGTTGTTTAAAAATATTTCCAACAAAACAATATACTCCTGAGTTAAAAAATAAAGACTGAAATCAATTGCTTTATTAATCATTTTGAAAAGTACAATGCAAAATAAGTAATCCAACACAATCCCAAACTAAAATATTTTTAATTTTCTGCTTCGTTTGTCAGGGAAAAAAAACCAAACATTTTCTACTTTAAGGTTTTATAGACCATCACAGAAGCAAACTGAAAAGGTATGAGGGATTATGACAAAATAAACAAAGCATATGAAGACAGATTCCTTTGGTACCTTAAAAGTTTTAGTCCCTTCTGGTAAGACCTGAAAATTAGTTCACAGAATCAAACCTATAATTATTTGCTTTGTTCAACCTGATAAGTGTGTTTTTGGAGACACATTTTCCATGGGCAGAGCTGAAAAACTAGTTCAGACAGACAAACACAAGTACAGTCAAGCAATTCAAGGCAAACATTATGTTACTCAATTAAAATAGAATACAGTTATAGTTAATTTAACTCAACAATATCAACTTGACTCGGTAAATACTGAAAATATTATACAACATATTTTTTAAAATAAATATTTAAAAAATCAATCACATTGTAAATAAATATTGCAGATTTCTGACAGAGTATAAAAAAAAAATTGCCCTAACTTCATAAATACATTTATTACAGATTCAACATATCAGACAGCAAACAAGTCAAACCTACCTGGCTGGCTTCAAAATGGTATCCAATTCTGAAGTAAGATGTCGGCGGATGTAGGTTTTTGATGGAGGTATTCCAAGGATGGATGCAAGTGTTTCGGCATTGAATGATGGTTCCAGCACCATTAGAGCACCATGTACACCACTTTCAACGAGATTCTCACAATATTCCTGGCATTAGTAAGACATTACCATTTTGAATTTAAAAACAACATAGAACAACTAAGCTATGTATGTTCATTAATATTTTGTTTAAATAACGATATGTTTAAAAGCAATGGAAATCAAGACATAAAGTTTGAAAAATAAAATTGTAAGTTTCATGTTTTTTATATTTTTACCCTTTTCCCCAACACCAATGTCCTAAGTAGTGTAACACTTTGTTATAACAAAATAATAGAAACCATAATTTATTTTTTATAAGAAAGTGTAACAAGACCAGAGTTTAGAGTGGACTGGGGCATCACTGCAGGCATGACATTGCCATATCTTCTCAGTCCCCATTCCAGCAAGCAACAACGGTTTCATCCTGATCATTTATACTGTTTGAGTGAACATGTCACGTTCTGAAAAAAAGGTGTGCAGTTTATGATGCACACTTCTGGGTCACTGTAATGGCCACCCATTGGGCAGCACTACTTTTATGCACCTTATGCCAAGTCCATGTAGACTTCATGATCAGTGAACAAGCCCAAAGAATCGCTGTCTGAACAAATGAATTCAGTCCTCCACTCCGACAAAACACTTGATATGGCTTTAGTCCAGCTGGTTTTCAAATTTGCAATTGAACATAGATGACATACCATCCAAGGACAAAACTAGGGTCCGGTACTGTTCCACTTCAATCGACTTCCAACGATCAGCCATGTGCCTCACATTTCTCTGCGCACCTGGTGTTTCAACCATGTTGAATTTGTGACTTTGCTGATTCTGATCCGAACACCTCCAAATGACTGCGCTGGACATGTGGTCATTAATCTCCAAGGACATTTGGTCTCCAATCTTCAGTCCATTGTTCTTTTAAGGAAATGTAACAAATGATCCCAAAACATGCAAATGATATTATTAGGTATATTATTTAGTAAACTAAACATGTTCTCATCCCAATTTTGTTTTCAAAAAGTATCCTCATTTTCAAAATTTAGAATGAATTCAAGTGATTTTATTTATGACATTTGGATTTAAAAAAAACAAGAAAGTTCAGATAAATGTACTCAGATTTATTACAAAGCAAGGAATTTACATTCAGAAACCTTGAGGAAAAAAAAAAGAAATTAAAAAAAATTCAAAATGTAAAACAAAGTTGAGGATTTTCAACTCAAAGGCATTCAACTCATCTGTACTCATACTGATTCATGCAAGAGCTGAAAAAAGGAAAAGAAAAGAGAATAAACTAGATGCATTTAAAACAAATGTCTACAGAAAATACAGTTTATAATAGAATGAATTCAAGACTATTGAATAAATGTCTACAGAAAATACAGTTTATAATAGAATGAATTCAAGACTATTGAATAAATGTCTACAGAAAATACAGTTTATAATAGAATGAATTCAAGACTATTGAATAAATGTCTACAGAAAATATAGTTTATAATAGAATGAATTCAAGACTATTGAACAAATGACCAAGCAACAACAGTCTCACGTACAATAAGAAGAAATTAAAATAGACATCTGTCAGTCATGGGTAAAGAAGAAAAAAGAAGTTCACAAATCAAGCCCTCAAACAGGAAACAATAGGTAAGAGGAATATAGACTGACCTGTGGAAACACTAAGAAGAACATTAATATGAGAGGCAAAGATAAGAGGAAGCAACTTACTCAGAGTGAGCTTGCCCAGAAGAGTGACTTATGACAATATACCTTGCGAGCCCTGTGTGACATTTATTAGCACTGGAAGAATTATTTTGTGAGTGTGTGTGTGTGTGTGTGTGCGTGCGTGTTCATGCGTGTTTAATGATGCTAAATACTTACTCCCAGATCAATGCTGCGTGTCCACTTCACAAGCCTCTCAGATGTCCACACAATGAGGTCAGTGTCTTTTTCTTCACTCAAATTGCGACGATGATAAAGTTTCTATAGTGTTGCAGAGAGACATTTTATCAGCATAAGGTTTTAGTGTTGTAGAGAGACATTATATCAGCATAAGGTGAAGGTGTTGTAGAGATACATGATATCAGCATAAGGTGAAGGTGTTGTAGAGATACATGATATCAGCATAAGGTGAAGGTGTTGTAGAGATACATGATATCAGCATAAGGTGAAGGTGTTGTAGAGATACATGATACCAGCATAAGGTGAAGGTGTTGTAGAGATACATTATATAAGCATAAGGTGAAGGTGTTGTAGAGAGACATCATATCAGCATAAGGTGAAGGTGTTGTAGAGATACATGGTATCGACATAAGCTGTTAGTGTTGTAGAGAGACATTATATCAGCATGAGGTGTAACAAAAAAATGGTTGACAATCAGCAGCAGAAATTACTGCTCATAAATTTATAAAGTTAACTCTTAAACTGTCCTTTCTTGACTGAAACAAGGATAGACAATGAGGTCAGTGTCTTTTTCTTCACTCAAATTGCGACGATGATAAAGTTTCTATAGTGTTGCAGAGAGACATTTTATCAGCATAAGGTTTTAGTGTTGTAGAGAGACATTATATCAGCATAAGGTGAAGGTGTTGTAGAGATACATGATATCAGCATAAGGTGAAGGTGTTGTAGAGATACATGATATCAGCATAAGGTGAAGGTGTTGTAGAGATACATGATATCAGCATAAGGTGAAGGTGTTGTAGAGATACATGATACCAGCATAAGGTGAAGGTGTTGTAGAGATACATTATATAAGCATAAGGTGAAGGTGTTGTAGAGAGACATCATATCAGCATAAGGTGAAGGTGTTGTAGAGATACATGGTATCGACATAAGCTGTTAGTGTTGTAGAGAGACATTATATCAGCATGAGGTGTAACAAAAAAATGGTTGACAATCAGCAGCAGAAATTACTGCTCATAAATTTATAAAGTTAACTCTTTAACTGTCCTTTCTTGACTGAAACAAGGATAGACAAAATTGAGGAATACAGCAGGAATGGTTAGGTTTGGTTTTCAAAGCTTGATGATGATAAACCAAAAAATAGAAGTTAGTTCGGGTAACACACTTTATTTTTGCACACTGAAAAGGCTTAAGACTAAATTAAATAATGGCTTTAAATGTATAATAGAAGATGAGTCACTACATTTTTAATGGAAGGTCCAACATTTTAAATACATAACAGAAATACAAAGATGTTAAAATCACCCATATTATCATATTGTTCGATTCAGAATGATATGACGTCATGGGACGCACCAAGATGGAAGTTCGTCCGAGTTCTAGCCGTGGTGTATACAATGCTGATCTTGAACATCGCGCTGTCTGTTGTCACAGCGAGTTGGCGGATTGTTAGAATTGTAACCACGGGTTTGAAATAATTGTTTGTGCACATTTCGTTAACCACCGCTGTAGATCAAGTCTTTATTCTGCTGGCTTTGTTTGCCACATTGGAAGCTAATGACCTAACTGCCTAACTTGTGTAGACTGTTGGTTCGGGGCAAAATTGTGTTCGTTGCAGTGTCACTGCTAAAATCGCTCAGTTTGTGACAGGGCTACAGGGATATGCACAAACGGACACAGTTGTCGGCGAGAGCGTTTCGGACCCCAGTGTCAGTACTTTGATCTAGTTTGCAAATACGCCTAGGGATCTGGACCTACAGATCCGGACAGTTTCATGGTCTAATCAACAAGTTACGGATTGAAGGGGCGATAGTTGCAAATATCTGCTCCATCTACATTGGCGGGGGTCGGAATGTGGCTCTCAAACAGAAGGCAAACCAGATCGACACATTTGATGCTTGATATACAGTGGACGGGTGTGGACCAGAGGCCGCAGTTAATGGCAAAACAAAGACCAATCTTTATGACAATGACTGCACACACACACAATTGAGAAGTGGAACCAATTCTGTTTACTGGTATCTGTACTTTGACACGTTCCAGAAGACTCACATCATTCGAATTTATCATTGAGCTAGCACTATGATTAGGATAAAGAATGACACTCCAAAGGCTTTCTCTGACAGTGGCGGTGTAGTGTTCCAGTATAATGATATATCATACCCAAATATTTCTGTGAACACTATTGTAGTCACCATACAAGCGACAATGGCACATAGTAAGTTTGAGTTTTCACCGACCTTTTCGCAGGACGAGAGTGCACTGACGGTGTGGTGTGTGAGGTGCAAACATTTACAGACACTTATTGTCTGGACGGGCATTCTTGGTCGTTTTGTACAGTGTGTAGTGGGTGTTGCAAAGGCTGCACCTGCGTCATCATCGGTACGTGGCACGGCAATTTTTCACATGGGATCTATGCTCCGGGAAGACTGCTCCGGGTCTTGTCTTAGTGTCAGTTCTTTATGTGAGGAAAATCCGGAAAATGCCAACATTGCAAAAACCCTGGCTATACCTGTGATGACACTTGTCCTGATGGTAGTTTTGGACTACAGTGCGAACAGACGTGTTCTGATGGCTGTGACATCATATGTCAAGAGCAGACTGTACGCGCAAGGAAGCGTACTACGGGCCAGACTGCACTCTCAAATGTCCTGACCACTGTTTCAACGACACCTGTGAACAGTCAACCGGGATCTGTTCATGCAAGGGAACGTTCTACGGGTCAGACTGCACTCTCAAATCTCCGTACAACTGTTTGGACGATATCTGTTAACAGTTCATGGGGGCCGGCGTCTCGTATGTCGATGATTCCCACGTTAGAAGAGTCTGCCGACTACAACAAACCCAAGCATATGAATACCTTAATGTGTACTGGATATTTTCTTTCTGTGCTGGACATGGTTCATTTCTTGGTGTGTTTCATTGCTAGCCAAGGCTCATATCTTGGCTTGTGTGTGTGTGTGTGTGTGTGCTGGCCATGGCTCATATCTTGGTGTGTGTCATGTTAGTCATATCTCATATCTTGGAGTGTCCGTGTTAATCATGTCTCATATCTTTAAGCGTGTATGTGTTTAGTCATATCTCATATCTTAGTGTGTATCTGTGTTAGTCATGTGTCATATCTTTGTGTGGGCACGTTTGGGCTAGTGATATCTCATATCTCTGTGTGTATGTTTATGTTAGTCATATCTCATATCTTTGTGTGTGCATGTCTGTGTATGTCACATCTCATATCATTGTGTGCCTATCTATGTTGGTCATATCTCATATCTTTGTGTGCATGTCCATGTTAGACATGTGTAATTTCTTTGTGGGTGCATGTCTATGTCAGTCATATCTCTTATCTTTGTGTGCATGTTTATGTTAGTCATATCTCATATCTTTGTGTGTGCATGTCTGTGTATGTCACATCTGATATCATTGTGTGTGCCTATCTATGTTGGTCATATCTCATATATGTGTGTGCATGTTAGACATGTGTAATTTCTTTGTGGGTGCATGTCTATGTCAGTCATATCTTTATGTGCATGTTTATGTTAGTCATGTGTCATATATCTTGATGTATGTCAGTGTTAGTCATGCCTCGTATCGCTATGTGCATGTCTGTGTTAGTCACCTCTAGTGACTCGGGCAGATGGTGCTCGTAAACCTGGGAGGGCCGACCATCTAAGGGCAGAATCCCCCTACAGAAAAGATCACCTGCTGCCTTGCAGGAAGATTGGGGACAATCAAAGGCTAGGGAAAGCAAACCTGAATAAAATGCTGGCAGAAATCAGATGCACTGGGCCACTGGCGCAGAACACAGTGCAACGTTTTTAACGGGTGTTCAATCAGAGTGGATCTGGCAGACTCTAATTGTGATGTTCTGTTTGTAACACACCTAACCTGACAGCTGAGTTAATGTGAGGAGCTGGAATCCTACTCTGATTGGGTCCTGATCGCAGAGAGAGAGAGAGAGATATTGTTCAAAATCAGTGCCTCCATTATTATCCTCATCATTATGTGTCACACAGTCTTGTATAGTTTATCACATATTTCTACAAATATCCTCATCATTATGTGTCACACAGTCTTGTATTGTTTATCACAGATTTCTACAAATATATGTTCCCTTGTTGCCTTCAGTTCTATTGACCATCTTCTATATAATGATGCCACACTACCAAACACCTCTCTCTTTCTGTCATCTGTTTTTTGAAATATATGTGCCTATTTTGGAATTCTTTTGCCGTCTCTTCTCAACATGTCTAATAATCTCTCTTGAGCAGATTTTTTGGCATGACTCTAAAACATCATAAGATTCTACAACATGGATGGTTTCCCTGCCTGGGGTTGCCCCTAAGTGAGGTCCAGGGTAACGTTGTCAGCCCTACACCCAACAATCCATATATGATGGAAAGTAAACACGACCTTCATCTTGGGACGCACCGAAAGAACAAACATGGTCAGCGTTATACTAGTGCTGTCTTTCTTTCTCAAAAATTTTTAAATATATTTTTTAATCCAGTATCCATTTAAGTTTGCATAAACATAGAAGCCATCTATTGTGATCGAATTTACTCTTTTATTCTATGTAGATAAGTTTGATTTTTTTTGTTCTATGTAGATAAGTTTGATCTTTTGTTCTATGTAGATAAGTTTGATTTATTTTGTTCTATGTTTATAAGTTTGATTTTTTTGTTCTATGTAGATAAATTTGATCTTTTGTTCTAAGTAGAAAATTTTGATCTTTTGTTCTATGTAGATAAGTTTCATCTTTTGTTCTATGTAGATAAGTTTGATCTTTTGTTCTATGTAGAAAAGTTCACCAACTACTGCTCTGCCACAGCTTGTTGAATCTTAAGCTTGAAAGAAATTGCTTGAAGATTGAAATGTCTCAAAGACTAGTAGTTTAAGATCAATGATGAACAACTGCATAGGCAAAATTATCACCACATAACTTCAGGATATTTCAGATTGTACTTTGTAGATGTTGTCATATGCTCTTCCACATCATCATCACATACTGGCTGGAGGAGGCCTTCGTATTCTTCCACAATCCTCTGTCCACAGTAAAAAAAAGTAAAGTACCCCTGTCACGCCAAGTGGTGTATAGGGAATATGGTGTTAGCGACCATAAATTTTACAGACCTTCGGCACATGATTTTTGGGGTAATGTGGTCGGTGTTATGCCCATGCCGCTTTACTTTCCCAGAAAAAATCCGGTACCCATTTAAGGCTGGGTGAACCTGAAGCCGTCGGTTGGGATCGAACCCTACCTCTTGTCCTTTGTAGTCCAGTTCACTAACCAGTGAGCTATCGTGGCTCCCTATGTGAAACATATGAATTCTGTTGTTGATTGTTTACTATGTCATGACACCAAGCTATCTTCTTTTTTCTGTCATCCACAATCTCTCTTTCCCTGTATTTCACCAGTTGTAACCAAGTATTCTAACTTTCCTATTCTCATGATGTGCCTGAAAAATGTTAATTGTTTCTTTGATGTTTTTAGGAACTCTCTTTTTGTGTTGACCTCTTGGAGAGTTTTTTTTTGTTAGTCTTATTAGCTGTTCAGGGAACTCTCAACATTCTTCTGAGAAATCCTATCTCTATGGCCTCTAATTGCCTTCATTTGTTTTTTTTACTGTCCATCATTCACTTCCATAGGTCAGAATTGTTTCTATATAGCACCGATGAACTCTCTTTCTCACTTCTATAGACATAGGCTTGTTGTACAAGATGCTTTTCATTAGCTATTTGGTCTGTGCTATTCTGCTTTTTATTTCTTTGTTGCATCTTTTGTCTGATGCTATTATTGTGTCTAAGAGTTTGAGGATCTGTAATTGTTTCAAATTTGTCCCGTTTAAGCTTCATGCTGCTTGATGAGGAGAGTTGTTTCTTCAATATGACCATTACTTGTGTTTTCTTACTATTATGAATGAGACCTTTCATGATGCCTCCTCTCAATATTATACTGACTCTTGTACAGCCAGCTATAAATGTAAATAAGATAAATCTTTCACAAATTTAAGTTTTAAAAAAGAATAGGAATCAAAAGTGTTATCAGTAGGGCTCATAATTGTATGACAAGTATTTTTGAAATTCAAGTTAATTTCAACATGTATCATGCCTTTCTGAACACCCTGACACTTTTTATTATTGGTCATATAAATGTATATTTTGACTATAATATAAGTTTAGGTCATATTTTGAACAAATTGGGGGGGGGGGGGGGCATATATGCATATTTTTGGCTATACTTGGTTATATTTGTCATCATTTTAGGCATAATAAAACATTCATTTAGATGGCGCTTTATTAAGTGGAAAAAATTTGGCTTTGTAACTGTATTGCTAAGAAACATGTAAACTTGACAGTAAAAAATACAACATGTATATAACTCAGACAATGTAATTCAAAATAAATATTTAGATGGAAAATTAAAGACAACTTTTAGTTGATTTACTGTATGTCAGGATACATCTATCTTCTGCAATTCTAAAAATTGATAATTTAACATCAATTTTAATACTAACTGAGTAATTAATTAATGTCACATTCATGTATATTTTGCATTTTGATGTCATAAAATAAAAGTGAAATGCTGGCACATTTTGATGACTTTTAGGTCTTATTTCACATTTTTAGATCATAAAAATCCTAGCCCTTGTTATCAGTGACAGATAATTTAATTCATTTGTTTCAAATCAGGATTTGAGTTTACTAGGCAACCTATTTGTACATAAAGCTGAAACTGATGGACAAGGTTGTAGATGGCATGTGTATTTCAACCTTATAGAACCAAACTGAAATATTAAGTAAAGAGATAGCCAAATCTCTCTCTCACTATATTTCTTATTTTTTTCTTCCCTAACTCTGCAAGCCATAATTAATTTCTACTATTTTATTGACTGAAGTACTTCAGATAAGAAATGAGATCACATTTATTTGGTTACAATAATTAATAAACAATCAGTTTGTCAATCAGCAATTGTTAGGAATCGGCTCCCTCAATGAGATTGATATGTTTGCACAGAACAAAGACAAATGGTGGGATTTGATAAATGTTTTTTTGCAAGGATTGAGACTGCTAGAAAGAAAATTTAGAAAAATAGAAAGAGTATCTGGGTCTATGTCTTATGGGCTGGTCACAGCTTGAAAGGTCAATAGATAGATATATCTATCTATTGTCCTTTCGAGCCGAAGACGGCACATAGGGCAGAACTACAATCTCAAAAACAGAAACCTTGCATGCCAAAATGGCACATATTGCAGAGATCACAGCTTCTAATATGGAAACAATAGATAGATAGATAGTCAGAACTTGTCAATGTATCTCTTACTTCTTTGTTAAAATCAATTCTTCTTAGCAACTCAATGGCATGGAGAATAGATGACTGATGAAACTTTCGATGAACAGAAAAATGCTTTTCAAGGTCCCGGCGGGTTAGTGTGTTAAGAACATGTCCATCACAAAGCTGTTCCTCAAAGACATCTGTGTACTGAGGAAGGCCAAGGTCTGGAAGGAACCTGTGAGCAATCCATGTTGGATCCATTTCGCTAGCTTTAAGGTATTTTCTGCAAAAAAAAAGAACTTAATCATTCCATGTTGGATCCATTTCGCTAGCATTAAGGTATTTTCTGCAAAAGAAGAACTTAATCTATCAATCATAGTTTTTAATGGGTTGTCTTACATTATCCATGAGGAAAAATAAATCACATACAAATTGTATTTTAAAGTTTTTTTGGTTTTTTTTTTATTATCCATGTATGCTGTAAAACATTGCACGAAGATGCAACTTTCACATGTTATTGTTGCTAGCCTATTGTGCTAAATGATTTTTGTTCAACTGTTCAACTCTGAATTTTGATCCTCAAATCCATAAGCCAAATCATTGAATATTATTGTAGACTGAAACTGGTGGCAAGGGAAGACTGAATCAATTTTTTTTACTGACACTCAATATATCACAAATAATCGAAAAAGAAGGTAGGCTTGTGTTGGCCATGTGATGAGAAGATATAACAAGAGAACAAAAAACTATCTCTTAAATGGGAAACCTCCGACACAAGGAGAAAGGAGGCCAAGTAACACTCATAAGAAGGTGACTGGGCAGTAAACACAAGGAGAATGGAGACCAAGAAACATTCAGAAGAAGGTGACTGGGCAATAGACACAAGGAGAATGGAGACCAAGAATCATTCAGAAGAAGGTGACTGGGCAGCAGACACAAGGAGAATGGAGACCAAGAAACATTCAGAAGAAGGTGACTGGGCAGCAGACACAAGGAGAATGGAGACCAAGAAACATTCAGAAGAAGGTGACTGGGCAGCAGACACAAGGAGAATGGAGACCAAGAAACATTCAGAAGAAGGTGACTGGGCAGCAGACACAAGGAGAATGGAGACCAAGAGACATTCAGAAGAAGGTGACTGGGCAGCAGACACAAGGAGAATGGAGACCAAGAGACATTCAGAAGAAGGTGACTGGGCATGGGCAGCAGACACAAGGAGAATGGAGACCAAGAAACATTCAGAAGAAGGTGACTAGGCAGTAGACACAAGGAGAATGGAGACCAAGAAACATTCAGAAGAAGGTGACTGGGCAGCAGACACAAGGAGAATGGAGACCAAGAAACATTCAGAAGAAGGTGACTGGGCAGTAGACACAAGGAGAATGGAGGCCAAGAAACATTCAGAAGAAGGCGACTGGGCAGCAGACACAAGGAGAATGGAGACCAAGTAACATTCAGAAGAAGGTGACTGGGCAGTAGACACAAGGAGAATGAAGGCCAAGAAACATTCAGAAGAAGGTGACTGGGCAGCAGACACAAGGAGAATGGAGACCAAGAAACATTCAGAAGAAGGTGACTGGGCAGTAGACACAAGGAGAATGAAGGCCAAGAAACATTCAAAAGACCTTGATAATGAGATCAAGAGATTCACCCAGAATAGGGAATAGTGGCAAGATACACTGCAGGTCTTGTCCACAGTCTGACATCACTGGAAAGATAATACCAGCAGATCATCAGACATGGGAAGTTATTTTTTTTTCGATTTCAATCCTAAGTGTTATCTTTGTCATGAGAAAACTAATAAACTAGGATTCCATTCTATTCTTTAGATGTGGAACACTGATGAAATGCATATGTAAAAGCCAACATGCATGATGGATATGGATACAGCTGACAGTGAGAATGCAGTCTTAAGATTACAGCATGAAATATATCCAAACAATATGACAATCTTACACAATGATTCATCATCATGCACCATACCAGTTAGCGTAGGCGATCATGTTCTTCCACAATCCTCTGTCTTGCATCGTATCAGTTCTGTTGTTGACTGTTTACAGTGTCAAGACACAAAGCTATCTAATATCTTCTCTTTTTATCATCCGCAATCCCTCTTTTCCGGTATTTTACTAGTTGCAACCTTGCTTTAGAAAAGTGTTCTTCTCATGATGTGTCTGAAAAATGTAGATCGTTTCTTTCTGATGTTTTGATGAAAATTCTTACGACAGATGTTAGTTGCCAATGCATGTTTTTTTTATGATTCTCCGATCCTTGTCATTGATAGTTTCTTCAGTATACTGATTACTTCCACATTCTTTACTTGTGAAATGTTTTTGTGCAGTCTATGAAGCCTATATATAGATCTTTCATCACTTCTATAGCTCTTCCTATCAAAGTTCTCAAGATCTATTTGGATTATTTATGCCTTTTCTTCCACAAATCAACATTGTTCCTCAATTATTTCTGATTTTATTTTGTTCTTTACATATCTCATGATGATTCTTAGTAATATCTTGGTCATATAGCTCATGAGACTAATAGTCTGATAGTTTTTGCAATCATTGATGTCTGACTTCTTTGGGATGGCTATAATGATGAATTTTAGTAGATCTTTAGATATTGCCAACTTATATATATGTCCTTGAGTAGCACACAATAATTAAAGTAACCTTACCAGAAAAATGTAGACAGAAAAAAGACTAAAGTGGATTGACAACAACAAGAGATGGACAGGAGAACCTGTGCCTGCACCATGTGATGAGAAGATACTGACTGAAGGAAATGGTGATTCGTGGTAACCAACTTTTGATGAGAAGATACTGACTGAAGGAAATGGTGATTCGTGGTAACCAACTTTTGATGAGAAGATACTGACTGAAGGAAATGGTGATTCGTGGTAACCAACTTTTGATGAGAAGATACTGACTGAAGGAAATGGTGATTCATGGTACCCAACTTTTGATGAGGAGACTGCACAATATGATGATCATGATCTGACTAAAAGTCTTTCTATGTAAGAGACAAAAACAATGCCATTTCAGAATTGTTTAAATTATTAATCATAAAAGCTTTACTATTATTCTTATAAACTTAGACTATTGAAATCAAACTTACTATCAACCCTTATGTTTGCGTGTGAGAGTTGGAAAACAACAAAAGACACAGAAATGAAGTTGAACAAATTTTAAAATAAATGTCTAAGGAAAATACTTGGTATAGTGTGGAACGAATTCATAACAAATAAGAAATTAGAGAAATCACCATCAACCACTAGCATCATCATATCTAGGCCACTAGAGAGAAAAATTTAAAAAAAACTCTTGAGAGAGAAAGTGTACCTGGGTCTATGCCCTATGGACCAGCCATGGCTTGAAAGGTCAATAAATAGATTATTCTTATAAACAATTTTGAATGCTTACATTTCATTTGGATTTCTGTGCTGCTCTATAGCAAGTCTTAGCTTTCTTCTGTGCATTGGAATTGTCACACCTAATGCTGTACTTAACTCACTGTCACTGAGACCTAGAAGAATCTGCACAAACAAATTTACACATGGTTATGAAATCTGATGACAGCTTTTCATATTTATGTCTTAACTTTTATACATTTATATGTCTTGCATGAGAAATGTAGTATTGTTAATAAAATAGAGATAACAGTCATCTGCAAAAATGTATGCCAATGTTAGGTAATATTTTAAAAGAATAAGGTAATATTTAAAAAGAACACACAAATGAGAATTAATTGGGAAAAAAACAGAAGTCTTGGCAATAGGGAGAAAGAAGCAAAGGATAACTATTTCAATATCATCATCATCATCAAGTACTGGGCCTGCTGGCATAGGTGATCATGTCTCTCCACAACTTTCAATCTCGACAGTTATTTATCATTTCTGTTGTCGACTTTCTGCCAAGCCATTCTCTTAAGCTGTCTGGTATCTTTTCTCTTTGCTTCCCTCTTTCTCTTCGTCCCTCAATTTTCCCAATTGTTACAATATAGTCCAACTGCTCTCTTCTCATTCTATCTATCTATCTATTATCCTTTCGAGCCGAAGACGGCACATAGGGCAGAACCACAATCTCAAAAATAGAAACCTTGCGTGCCAAAATGGCGCATATCGTACATATATGGCAGAAATCACTGCTCTCTTCTCATTACATGGCCAAAAATGATGATTGTTTCTTCCTAATATTGCATATTAGATCTCTTTTTGCTTTGACCTCTTTCAGAACATTTTCATTACTCTTCTTAGCTGTCCATGGTATTCTCAATATTCTTCAGTTCCAGTGATTTCCTTGTTTGTTGTTCTATTGTCCTTGATTCATATCCATATGTTAAAACAGGCTCTACATAACATTTAAGAACTCTTTTTCTTGTTTCTATTGTCAAAAATGGATTGCACAGTATCTTCCTAATTTTTTGGAAAGCTGCTTTTGAAAAACACATTAAAAGACTGGCCATGTCAGATTACATAATCTGAGAAATATTTGATGGTGTGATCATGGTGAAATAGTCCATTTCTATATCTACCTACAATTTTATGGGTTTTATCATTGAAGAATAGTAAAGTAGGTAAAGTAAAGGTTTCTTTCACACCTGGCTAAGTGTATGGGGAATATAGTGTTAGTGACCATATTTTTCTATGACTAAGGCATATTTTTGGTGATATGATTGGTATCATGCCAGGTTGCCTTTACTTTCCTGAAAAATTTCTGGTATCATTTTTAGAGGCTGGGTGAACCTAGGAGCCTTGTCGGTGTGAAGAAAATATGCTACTTCTGGTGATCAAACCCACACCCTTCTGAACAGTAAGTGAGACCACTACTGTAGAATAGTGGTGATCTTAATATGTTTATGTAATTAAACTTTTTTCCCACTCTCACTTTTTTTTAAAAAATAAATAATGCTAAATAGCCGCTGTCCATCCCATTTTTGCCATCACAATGCCCCTTTTTGTCTATAAGAAAAATATGATGATTTTCAGAATATTAATACATCATTTACATGAGGCTCATAATTTTGTAGCTTTCGTAAGGCTATAACAGTTTTATGATATCCACTTTCTAGTTACATTATCAAAACCCTTCTTCTAGTCAATAAATGTTATCAGAAGTGAAGACTTTTGATAACACTAAAGTGTTTTTACACTTTAAGCTATAACTTCTTTTAATCAACCTGACTATACCATAGAAGAATCATATACAGGTTATGTTCCTGAAATAAACAACTTACCATGACAACTAAGCATAAAATATGGACTAGATATGAATATCAAAAAGACTAAAACTATGATCATAAACAAAGGAAATACTCAAAACCCACAAATGGATATCAAAATTGAAGGAATAGACCTGGAGACAGTTCAGAACTACAACTACCTTGGACATACTATAACCAGTGATGGAAAATGTACAACTGAAATAAACAAAAGAATAGGAATGGCAAAAAGCAATTTTAATGCCATGAAGAACATACTAACATCAAAACAAATAACACCAGGGCTAAAACTAAGAATAGCAAAATGTTACATATTCTCAATATTCCTATATGGTGCTGAAACATGGACATTAGACAGGAAAACAGAACAGAGAATTGAAGCCTTTGAAATGTGGATATATAGAATAATAGGTAGAATTGGATGGAAGGAAAAGAAAACAAACGACGCAGTCTTAAAACAACTAAAAATGAAAAGAGAACTACTAAACACAATTCAAACAAGACAAATGTGATTTTTGGGCCATGTTAAAAGACACAACAGCCTACTAAAAATAATCCTGGAGGGTAAAAAAAAAGGTAAAAGAGGCAGACCAAGACTAACATGGATGAGTAACATCAAAAGATGGACAAATCAGCCTATGACAACCTTCGATGCGGAGACGGCACTCGATGATGAGCATGACAACTAAATCATCAGTAAGAAACGTAATTGTATGATAAATTACACTTGTTTGATTCACTTGGAAAACCGCAGAATATTTTGTTCTATGTTATTTCTTTCATTGAATGAACCATTTCCTTATCAATTTTTAATTTCTTCATGAAAAATTAAGAATATAATTTTAGCAAATGAACAAAAATAATAAACAGAAATCAGTATTTTGTATCTAAAATAAGGCTATTGTTTGTCAGTGTTTATCCAAACCAAATATTTACCCTTCCACTTTTGACGTTGGCCAGACAATTTTGTGCATACATGGGCATAGCCAGAGTTATCTCCAACCAGGCAAGGACTTGAGGGGCACGCCACTCTTTCATGGGGACTCCCACTATTTTCTCTATAATGTTCAGCTTCTCCTGGTAGTTTTCTTGACTGAGCACACAAAGTTTGGGGCAGGAATCTGAGGAACATATTTAGATATATACATTTTAGAAAATACTATCAGACACTAATTGGTTAGTAGTGCTGACTATTGCATTCCAGGTAGTCCCAAAGGCTCTCAATACTTCTCAACAAATAGTGAAAGATGCAGATGAAAATAATTACTGGTAGCCTAAACAAACTTCTTTTCAGTCCTTACAATTAATATGTTCTATTCCTTTATCCTAGCAAATGAGTAATCTTGTCAGAGGTCTCAAACTTTTCTTTTCCTGAGCAAAATATCTAAAAATGTGCCATTTATCCATGTTAAATAGTAAAATGTGCAAGTGTTTTACCAGTTGATACTTCTTCTTCTTTTAATTTTCACCTTCCTGAAGAGTATAGATCATCAACAAATACTTTCTAAGCCACCCTGTTTGGTGCCATTTTCTTAAGTTTCTTCCACATCTTCCCTATCTTCTTCGTCTCTGCTTCAGTCTGTCTTCTCAGAGTATTTTTTGGCCTTTTTCTTTGTCTCCACTACTTGGGATTACAAACAAAAGTGTCTGTCATGTAATACTTTCAGTTTACTTCTGCAGTCTGTGTCTCATATCTATCGTCTTTTTTACATCTATTCTTCCACTAAAGTTTGGCACTTTCCCCAAATTGATGTTCTGTGGTCACTGGGTTTAGGTGTTTTGCTTACTGGATAAGACTATTTGTTGTTTGAAATAGTAAATAAACTTTACAAAAAATTTAGAAACTTTAAAATGTGATATACATAAATAATGGCCATATACATATGTATTTATCAAAGCAGTAATTTTGTATAAACCTGTGTGTTACCGGGGCCTCATTATGAGGGAAGAAAAGAATAGTGACACTGTGACCTTCCAGGCATGTCGTAAGAGGCGACTAAGGAGGTTGATTAATGGCCTGACAAGCTGTCATTGTAAAAAGTATTGTTATGGAAACAGAGCCATATATTTTAGAGCAGTGATCTCTGCAATATGTGCCATTTTGGCACACAAGGTTTCTGTTTTTGAGATTGTGGTTCTGTCCTATGTGCCATCTTCAGCTCGAAAGGACAATAGATAGAAAGATGGATGGATGGGATGGGATGGATGGGATGGGATGGATGGGATGGAAGGATGATGGGATGGGATGGATGGATGGATGGATGGAAGGATCAATGGATGGATGGATGGATAGAATTCTGTATAAATGTGTCTAATTTATTAATTAGCCTCTGTGGCTCAGGATGTTTATTTTGTCTTTGAGATTTAACTTGAAAATAAACTGCATGTCAAATTCTTGCTTTTAAAACAAAAACTAAGCAAATTATGTCAATAGCTGTTTTTGTTTGTGTATTTTACAAGTGGATTATAGCATACTTGTTCATTCTTACTTTTTCTAATTTCTCAGAAATCACATTGCCTTGAATACCTAAATGGCTTTTAATTCCATACAGAACTAATTATATTTAATGGTGTGAGCATGTGTAAGGCTTTCTTCTATGAACTCAACAACTTAGACATCAACATTTGCAAGTTGGTGTGGGGCAGCTCTTTTCAATGTCTTGTCTTCCATAACTCCTCAATGGACAGGCACTTAGGAATAATTCTCTGACATAAACAACATCTTGAAGTGCTAAACGCAGAAATTTCATGCACTGTGTTAACATCTTCTTATACTCTTAGAATAGATATCAGAGTAGAGTGGATGCCATACAATATATATATATATATATATGGCCCTTTTCGTCTTGTCAGACGGTCTAGTGGAGGTTATTGCGTATTTTTTTTAGGTATTGTTTTTGCCGAACAGCTTCTCTCGTGGCTAATTCTACCAATGTTTGACAAACACACGCGGTCACATAATGAACAGGTCAGGCTCGCTGATCCACAGGGTTTACCATCCTTTTTCATGAGTCTCTTCTCTTCTAAGTCCTGTCTTAGCACAGTCTCAAATGTTGTTATACCGTTCCTTATACATGCTCTCCATGATGTGCGATCACTTGCCAGATGTTGCCAGTCATTTTCATAGATGGAGAAGTCTTTCAGAGATGATTTGCAGATATCTCTATATCGCAGTTTAGGTCTGCCGATTTGTCTTTTTCCGTGTTTTAGCTCACCATATAGTATTTGCCTAGGAATGCGTTTTTCTTCCATCCGTTGGACATGCCCCAGCCATCTTAGCCTTCGACTTCTGAGCATCGACATGATTGTTAGGGTCTTAGCACGTTGCAGGACAGTTAAGTTGGTTATTTTGTCTTGCCATTTGATGTGCATTATTTTGCGGAGACATCGCATGTGGAAGACATTTAGTCTTTTTTCCTGGTTTGAGTACGTTGTCCAGGTTTTGGATCCATATAGTAGTGTGCTAAGCACACATGTTTGATATATTAGGAGTTTAGTCTTTCGAGTTAGTTTCGTGTTGTTCCATGCCCTTTTTGTGAGTTTGCCGAAGGTCGTAGCTGCCTTACCAATTCTACAGTTTATTTCTTCATCAAGAGAGATGGTTTGCGTAAATGTGGATCCAAGATATGTAAATTTCTGTACTGATTCTAGTGGGCAGTCTTTTAGAGTAATAGATAGAGGTTTGAAGTCACCTTGATTTAGTATTACTGTCTTCTGAACATTAATTGACAGTGAAAAAAGGTCGCATGCTTTATCCAGGTTGTTGATCAGCGACTGTAGGGTGGCCTCACTATGAGCGACTAGGGCTGCATCGTCAGCAAATAAAAATTCTTTAAGTAGGGCAACATTTGTTTTGGTTTTTGCTCTTAGTCGTGCTAGGTTGAACAGTGAGCCATCTGGTCTAGTGCGAATGTAAATATCTCCTGAGCTGTTTTCGAAGGCGTAATTTAGGAGGGCAGCAAAAAATATACCAAAAAGGGTGGGGGCGAGGACACATCCCTGTTTCACTCCTTTGTTGACTTTGAAATTCTCTGATGGACTCCCATCAAAATGGACTTTGCCATTCATGTCTTCATGGAAGGAAATTATCAGCCTAAGTAATTTAGGAGGGCAGCCTATGCCTTCTAACACCTTGTAGAGACCATCTCTGTTTACTGTGTCGAATGCCTTTGTGAGATCCACAAAGGCAAAATAGAGCGGCATATTTTGTTCCCGACATTTTTCCTGCAGTTGTCTAAGAGTGAAGATCATATCTATGGTTGATCTCCCGGGTCTGAAACCGCATTGGGACTCGGGAAGCACTCGTTCTGCAAATTTCTTCCTCATTTCACTTTGCCTACTCTGCCTGGGCACAGGATATGGAGATAGTGCTTTACCCAGTCGCACTATCCCCCTCTCGACTTCGTTTCAAGGATTTCCGAAGGAGGGACAAAGTCCATACGTTCGGAATTGAAAGAAGGTGCAGGGGATGCCAGAAAGACGATTAACGCCGTCCACTGCCTTAGGGTCCCTCCCTCCGGATTTTTACTCTGGGTGTACTCCCATAACCTTCGATTCTAACTAGAAACTAGTCCACAAGGTAGTGGAGGGTTTTGTGGTCGAAGTTTCCCTTCTTCTAGACGGGTTGCCAGCCAAGGTTTACGAGTCCCGTCTACCCGGAGCGATATCTAAAGATACGCCTTTGTCAGGCTCAAGTGCCCGGACGTCCGAGAGAACACGTTACCGGTCAATGCAAGGCTAGAAATTGCTCCAATGCACAAGTACCAAATCCATGAAAAACACATCACTGAAACAGTACATAATCCAATTAATGAATAAAACATCCATAGAATGAATTGTCGGCATAGGACTTCTCCACACAATCGCAGTTTACTGCGTAATTAAACACAAGAATCGAGAGCTAAAGTAGCTTCGCTGCTTTCGGTGGCCATCTTGACCGGAACCCTACAATTATTATATAATATGGGAGCCGCGATAGCTCAGTGGTTAGTGAACTGGACTACAAAGGACAAGAGGTAGGGTTCGATCCCAACCGACGGCTTCTGGATTCACCCAGCCTTTAATTGGTCCCGATTTTTTTCTGGGAAAGTAAAGCAGCACGGGCGTAATACCGACCACATTACCCCAAAAATCATGTGCTGAAGGTCTTTAAAATTTATGGTCACCAACACCATATTCCCTATACGCCACTTGGCGTGATGGGGCTCTTTACTTTTTTTTACTTATTACATACTATATTAATTTATAGTATATACTATAAGTAGCAGTCTTACCATCAGATATTAGACTCTCTGCATGAGGCAGGGCAATTGATCTCCGAATGGAATTTCTGCTGAAGACACGGGAGAGTGAGCCAAAGCTTTTCTTTTTCCTTTTGTTTTGTTTAGTTTCCAGGGACAGGTCAAAGTCTGAACTATGTGTGAACCACTTGAACATTGGACCAGAAGCTTTAGCTATGTCTATGTTGCTGACTGGACTGCTGCTACTAACTGGAACTGAGAGAATAGATTAGAACTAAATGTTAGTAACACAAACTATTACACATGAAAGAATAACATTTATGGAACACATGGACAGGTTAAAAAAATTATTATTTTACTAGTCTCAGTTTAATCCTAAACACAAAAACAAAGTTTAGGAAACTCATATCAAATGTATTATCAAAATAATTTCATAGGTATGTGAGAGAGATTAAAATGAATGAAAGAAAAAAGAAAATAAATTATATGCATTTGAAAAACAAATAACAGAGGAAAATATTTTGTTTACTAGGTGTGGAATTCAAGACTAGTGCAGGAGTAGGAGAAATGGTCATGCATTGAACAATATCATCTATTACCAAGAAATGAAGTAGGGCACATGTAAACCATAAATGAGAAAAAATGAGAACCATAAAAGAAGCCCCCAAATGAAAAACAGTAGGCAAAAAAAAGGCCAAGCTAGAGAAACACTAAGAAGAATATTGATAAGAAAGGCAATAACAGCAACCATCAGCTCCATTACTGAAATTGAGAGGTTCACCTACAACAGGACTTGTAGTGAGACACAATTTGGGTCCACTACAGTCTGATGAGACTGGTAGATAACAGGAACAAAGAGTTAGAAAAAGACAATACTTTAGCTCTGTCCAATGTGCCTTCGGCTCAAAACAAAGAATCTAACCAAGAGTTGCTATATTTAATATGACATCATATAATTTTTGTTATGGTACAAATGACAGTTTTTAAAATCAAAGTTGTCATTAACAAACAATTCCACTTTACTCACCTTATAAGTAAATAATTACTGAATCAGTAAATCCACAGCACTATTCTGGTAACAATCAGTGTTTCTAATGTTATGCATCAATTACTATAACAATATATTTTAACTTAGATTATGAAACAATCTGATGAATTGTTGCTTAAGAGTAACTTATATTCAAAGAAAAGTACTAAAATATACTATCTATCTATTGACCATTTGAGCCGTAGCCGGCCCATAGGGCATAGACCAAGATTCTCCTTCTCTTATCTGAATTTCTGTTCTAGCAGTTTTCAATTCTTTTAAAGATATTTTATCAAATATATACATGCAAATATATTATTATTCTTGTATTTATAATAAAGATACTGAAGTGAGACAAATATGAGCAAAAGCAGGATATTTGTTGCCCTAAAAGGTGTTTCACAAATTGTAAATACAACAGAAATGCTTGGAAATGAACTGATTAAAATCTTATATTATACAAAAAAATATATAATAAAATCATAATAATTGTATTCTTACTTTTACAATGTTTATTATTACATTCACACAATGTTGAGCACAATTCTAGTTGTTTACTTTTACAATATTTATAAAAATATTTGATTCATAACTTAATTCTGTACTTTAAAATGGTACAAGTGATCTAAATTTTCTCATACTTTGCCCATTATTCTCTAATTCCCGATTGAATGTGCAATTTAGCACAGAGGATTCCTCCATTGTAGAGAAACCAGTATCATCAACACAAGGAAAAACATCATCATTATCATGCTGGACTTCACTGTCACTGGACATGGCTAGAGATGGCATGGCTATGACACTGTTCTTGTGCTCCAGCTGCTCTTTTGCCTGATTAAGCAGAGATAAAAAGATTGACTGAAGCATGTATTTTGTGAGTGCATGAATTGTGAAAGGAGGAAGAAGGAGAGGTGGACAGAGAAAGAGATGGAAAGATTGCATCAAAGAATGGATAAGCCTCGGCAGAGTTGCAGAGTCTAAAAAAATTATGGAAGATAAAGATATATGGAAAAGGTTGACAAAGTTGGTCAGTAGTGCCAGGGGACTGCCAGGGATACAGGATTAAGAGACAGAGTTGAATCTGCTAGAAAGTTACTCTATTTTGTTATTAAAGATAATCGACACATTAGACTCATAGTGGATCCGTTAATAGTTAACTCTTTACTTTTCATAATCATTTTGCTTGTTTGAATAGAGTTATCTGACTTAGGTTTGTGAACTACCCAATGTCATCAATTAAAAAATTCTGATTAAAGGAGAAATATTGCACAAAAGGGATATAATTTTTGTATAGCACAAAATTACTTTAAAATAAACATGACAATCAACAATTATGGACTAGATATGAATATTAAAAAAAACTTAAACCATGATCATAAACAAAGAAGATACTCAAAACCCACAAGTGGATATCAAAATTGAAGGAATAGACCTGGAAACAGTTCAGAACTACAACTACCTTGAACATACTATAACCAGTGATGGAAAATGTACAACTGAAATAAACAAAAGAATAGGAATGGCAAAAAGCAATTTTAATGTCATGAAAAATATACTAACATCAAAATAAATAACACCAGGGCTAAAACTAAGAATAGAAAAATGTTACATCTTCTCAATATTCCTATATGGTGCAGAAACATGGACATTAGACAAGAAAACAGAACAGAGAATTGAAGCCTTTGAAATGTGGATATATAGAAGAATAGGTAGAATTGGATGGAGAGAAAAGAAAACAAATGATGAAGTCTTAAAACAACAAAAAATTAAAAGAGAACTACTGAACACAATTCAAACAAGACAAGTGTGATTTTTGGGCAATGTTAAAAGATGCAACAGCCTACTGAAAGTAATCCTGGAGGGGAAAATACAAGGTAAAAGAGGCAGAGGTAGATCAAGACTAACATGGACGAGTAACATCAAAAGATGGACAAATCAGCCTATGACAACCTGCACCATCAAAGCAAGAGACAGAGTAGAATGGCGCTCCATGGTAGCCAACCTTCATTGCGGAGATGGCACCGTGATGATAATGATAATAGCACAAAATAATTGGAGTAAGCTTTTAGAAAGTGATAAATGAGGAAAATGAAAGTTGAAAAATTGAAAATGTTACCAAATTTTTAATCCAAATCATTTTCCAATAGAAATCAGGTGTAAATTTTATTCCACATGTTATATTTTGTTAGCTAAATTCATGTATTTCTTTGCTATAGCTCGTTTCAATTCAAATGCCCAACTTCAAAACGATATTACTCAGCAACCGTTTGTTAAAAACTGTTGAAATTTTCCAAATGTTATTAGAATGCAAAAGACCCTTTAAATGTATATTTAACAAATATCTTGCAGCTGCAGTTTTCTTAAAGCGGCGAATTTCTTTGATGTTTGTCAAAATTGTAAATTGTGAACCCCTAAATAATAGAAATTACCGTAGTTGCTGGTCTATGATTAATTTTCACTAGGTAAAGGCGTGGCCGTAATGGGGAAATAACCTAATAGACAAAACACCAGGAGAATTATTGTCTTCTCAGTTCGAGGACGGACGATAATATCAAGGTATACCTGTATGGCCAATTTTCATAGTTGTGTGGTCCTGATAAGGACCGTTTGTTGAACTAATTTAAGGTAATATAAGGGCCAACATTGTGGGGGCTATATACTTTCATTCTGAATCAGACGAGTCTAAAAGATTAATAACTGTTTGGGGTTGAACATTCCACAAACCATCATTTTTCCAATATTCCTCTTCCTGTTGTAAGACGTGGTCTTCACATTTAGCCCAATAATCTTTGTCTATATTTAATAAAGTGAGATTAGCAAGAGTCTTTACATCGCATATTTTGAATGTTGTATTTTCATCTGCCACTTGTCCTTTTAATTTTGCCCAGATTAGTTCTATTGGATTTAAATGAGCATGGTAAGGTGGCAGCCTCAAACTTATATGACCGTGCTCTTGGATAATCTTATCTATTTGAAAAATCTTTGTCCTTTGTTTTTGCTTTACTAAAGATAGTAATTCAGGTTTTAAGTACATGTTATTAAATTGTATGTGCTCCTTTGTGAGCCATATCTTAATAGCATCTTTTGTACTGGATGACGTCAGGACTTTATCTTCAAGTGCAACAATGTTGTGGTACGCGGCATTGTCCATTATTAGGCAAGATGGTCGATCTAGTGATGGGAGAACAGAATTTTCCATCCAATGTCTAAATATGTGACCATTCATCTCAGAGTGATAATCCCGATTGTCTATGGATTTTGAAAGCAAAATGAGCTCTGCATTCTGTATTAGTCCATGTTGTCGACTACCTGCATGAGCAATTATCAAGCGCTGTCCTTTGCTGCTAGGTATTAATCTCTTAATCTTTCCATCTGATGACTGCCATTCCCTTTGGTTAGTGTGGTGAGCATTGATCCATGTTTCATCCAAGTACACAATATCATAACCTTGCTTGCGCACCTCTTTTACTTCACGTAAGTACTTGCTTCTCATACTACTATATGTGGCTTCTCACAGATGATGAGTCGTCCATTGGAATACTTTCTGAATGTAAAGCCTGCAGCTCTCACATTCCTCCATAATGTAGACTTTGATATTTCAATACTGTTGTTCTTTTTCAGCGATACTTTTAATTTTCTTCTTGTAACAGTTTCATTCATACCCAACATTTTGCGAATTTCACTTCTAATAAGTTCACTGTCGAAATTATCCAACATTTTTGCTCTTCCTTGTGATTTTGTATATTTTGAACATTGACGGTCACGTGCTTGAATCCAGCGATTAAATGACCATTTAGATAAATCCAAAATGTGTCTTGTCCTATTCTCAGGGTTTTCTAAAGAATTAAATAATCTTCCTCGTTTAGCCTCTTTGCAAAAATAGTCATACATTTTTATTGCGATGTTTTGTAAACTGCAGAATTTTATTTTAAGACTCATGATAAATGTTATCATTCCACGTCTCCACCTATGAATGAACGGAAATGGAACACACAATTTCTCGTGTTTTTTACAAGTGTCTAATTGTGTCAAAAAACCACAGTAAAAGCGTGCAAATACGTAAATTTTACCGTGTATGGATTTTTACTCGCTATTTTTAACTTAAAATACTGTAAACATTAAGTTTTGACTACATCAATGGGTCGTTATAAATTTATATTAATCAAATAAGCAACAATAATAACCAAATGTTTTTTTTTAATGAAATTAATTCCCTGTTGGGTTCTAATCATTATAACTTTACATGCAAATTTTGAACAACTTACAACAAGCGGTTAAAAAGCTATCGATTTTAAAAGTTGGGCACGAGTTATGAAACAAGCTATAGTTGAATATCCCATTCACATATTAAATATAATAGAGGGACTCACATTTGAAGTAGACACAGTATGAAGTAAAAAAAAATGTAAACACATTTCTTATCCTATTTGTACTATGACCTATCCAGACCTTCTTATTCAACAGACTGCTCAATCACAAAACAATGAAATATAATAATGTAAACAAACTATATCTTAAGAAAATTTAGTATTCTTACTTTTCAAAGCTGTTGTAGTCTTTTAAATAATCCACAGGGAACTTGGATTTCACGTTTTTGATTGGAAGCCAATATTACATAATAAATAACACACACACAAAACCAGTGTATACACTGCATAAATAAAATTTATTTCCCATAAATGGCTACTTTCACTTTTAAAACCAGATTTGTAGAGGGGAAACCACTCTTCTAAACAAGGAACCTACGTAAAATTTTAAAAAAGAAAGATACGGAAATAAATATAGAGGTAGACTTTAGACCAGAATGACTTCGCTGTGGGCAGGGCTTTCATATATCTGCTCAGCTCCCATTCCAGCAACCAACCAAATGTTCATCCTGATCATTCATACTGTTCTATTAAACGTGTTGGGTTCTATAAAAATATCTTGTTTTTGAATTCACACTGTTCTATTAAGCGTGTTGGGTTCTGTTAAAATATCTTGTTTTTGCATTCATCTGTCTATCTATTGTCCTTTCAAGCCGAAGACGGCACATAGGGCAGAACCACAATCTCAAAAACAGAAACCTTGCATGCCAAAGTGGCACATATTGCAGAGATCACTGCTCTAAAATATATTGCGCTGTTTCCATAACAATACTTTTTACAATGACAGCTTGTCAAGCCATCGATCATCCTTAGTCGCCTCTTACAACATGCCTGGAAGGTCACAGTGTCACTATTCTTTTCTTCCCTCATAATGAGGCCCCGGTAACGCACAGGAATTCATACTGTTCTATTAAACGTGTTGAGTTCTGTAAAAATATCTTGTTTTTGCATTCTATCTATCTATCTATTGACTTTTCAAGCCATAGCCGGCCCATAGGGCATAGACCAAGATACTCCTTCTCTTATCTGAATTTTTGTTCTAGCAGTTTTCAATTCTTTTAAAGATATTTTATCAAATCTCGCCATTTGTCTCTGTTCTGTGCAAGCAGCTCTATCTCATTGAGGGAACCAATTCCTGCTGCTCTTGCCTCTCTCATCAATGTACTTCTCAATGTCTCTCATGGTCTTCCTCTTTTCCTCTTACCTGTTGTTTCCCACATGAGGGCTTGATTTGCTATTCGGTTATTATCTCTTCTCATCACATGTCCAACATATGACCATCGTCTTTTCTTTATTACTAAAGATATTAGTGGTTGATTGGCGATTTTTCTAATTTCCTCATTTGTTTTGAATTCGTTCCACGCTATACCAAGTATTTTCCTTCGACATTTATTTTCGAATATGTTCAACTTTGTTTCTATATATCTTGTTGTTTTCCAGCTTTCACACGCATACGTAAGG
This sequence comes from Megaustenia siamemsis, assembly GCA_032433765.1. Taxonomy (NCBI): domain Eukaryota; kingdom Metazoa; phylum Mollusca; class Gastropoda; order Stylommatophora; family Ariophantidae; genus Megaustenia; species Megaustenia siamemsis. The sequence continues at coordinate 48,525,582 of JAVIAB010000088.1, forward strand.
GTTGATAGTACATTTTATGTGAAGAGTCTAAGTTTTGTGTTTGTGCTGATGAGTTTTGATTTCAACAACTTTTCAAGGCTTCTGAAAGACATTGCTGCTTTAGCTATTCTGATTCTAATTTCTTTGCTTGTATCCCCTTCTCGATCAATGTGACTTCCAAGATAGATAAAGTGATCGATCTCTTCCACTGGTTTGTTTTCCATGTATATTTTTTTGTCTGTTGGAATTAAACTTTTCATGACTTTAGTCTTTTCATGATTGATCTCAAGTCCAATTTTGATGATAGTTCAATTGTGTTTTCCTGCATCGTTTTTATCTGACCACTGATGAGAACTATGTCATCAGCAAAGTCGAGGTCCTCCAAATGGTCTCCTTGAATCCATTCGATGCCTTTATTACCAGTGCAGCATTTCTTCATTATGAAGTCCATAACAACTCCAATTAACAAGGGTGATAAAATACATCCTTGTTTAACCCCACTCTCTATTGGGAAACATTCGCTCAGTCCTTCCTCTGTTCGAACTGCACACTACGTTTCATTAGCAAAATTGTTTTTACGATAGCGGCTTGGTAAACCTCTGATCAACGGTTCTATACCAAGCCGGAGAAAAATAATTCCTCCATCTTGGATACAACCGAAAAAAGGTTTTAAATAAATATACAGACATTTGAGCACGAGCTCAGAGAGAAAGTTAGAATGGGATGGCAAGGGACATCACCAAAGTCAGATCCTTAGAAAGTAAAGAGTTCAGACAAAAGCAAAGTGCATTAGCTGAGTAACTTATTAGCTGGGAAAATAAAGTTCATGAGAAATAAAGAAATGTACAACAAACATGTGACAACAAAATAATCAATGACTAACACAACTCGAACAAATCAAAAGAATACCTAAATTATATATTTTTCAAAAAAGTAAACTTATTTGTTATATCCTACCTCTTTTAGCTCAGCTTCTAACTCAATGATTGTCTGCTCCTTGGCATCTAGTTGTGCCTTAAAAACATGGACCGCTCTACTGCATCTTTTGCTCTGGTGATAACTTCCCACTTCTCTTTTTCTACATCTCCTTTTTCTTTAGCAATCTGAATTAAAGGTTAACAGCTTCTTTCTTTGATAAAAGTCAAAATACTGAGTTCAACAATTTCCTTATAAATCAAAACATAGATTAGAAGTTCACATATAACACAGAGCCAACAATGAATAATGGTGGTATATCATCATCAAGTAACAACAGTCTTTTACCAATTCTATTATCCTACAAAAACACTCCCTGTATTGCATCTTTTAGCTCTGCTTTCTTTTATCTCTTCTTCCCTCAACTTTTCCCTGTTGTCACAACTCTCACAATATGGCCTAAAAATTATGACTGCTTCTTCTTGATGTTAGAGATAAGCTTTCTTTTAGTTTTGGACAATTTTAGAAAGTCATGGGTAGTATATAAATAAGTACTTTTAACATAGATATGCATATGCCTGCACATCCAACAAAGTTCATACTCCATTTGTATAACATTATTTAAATTGTGCACCAGGAGAGTCATCAGTATTCAAACCGTTGGTATTTGCTAAGGCAGGACAGAACACCTATGAGTTTGTCTATTATGCGGGACTTTTCCAGTGCTATAAAAATACTTTCTTGTCTGTGTGTAATTTGTGTGTCTATCTTTTCAGAAGTTTCCATTCTAAATAAATATTCCATTAATTTTATTGCCTTCTGTTTAACAACTTGAAACCACTAATTTGTTTTGTTACGTCCCTTATTATGTAACAACAATACAAGTATTTCATCCTTGTTCTATATGAGGCTTACACTTGCTTTTAACAAAACCCAGAAATAAAATTATGTCCATACATTTTTTATTTCTGAATTGCTGTAATAATTTTAAACTATTGTCACATGATGATATATCTATATATATATTATATAAGTTATGTCCTGTAAAAGTAACATTTTTGAGTTGAGAGCTAACAGTTTGCTGAAATACAGGTCCCTCATAGGCAAGCTTTTGTGTATTGAGGAGTATGGTTTTGATTCTAGTTCAGGCTGCCCACAGTTCTTTGCTACTGATTGTTTGTGGATTTTGTCCAAGCAGTCATACCTACTTGTCTCTCTGAAATTTCTTTGACTCTTTGGAAGTTTTCATTTGTAATAAATATTAATTAATTTACTGTTTTTTGTCTATAGTGCTGTGATGTTCATTCTACACAATCAATAATTTCATATCTTGCAATGTCTCTGCTGAATCAGCCTGCATAATCAAAATCAACCACTTTCTATGAAAATGATTTGATGCAGCACTGATTCAATGTTATCTTTAGGGTGTCTTTTTATCTTTTCTTCTACCGGCCATGTAATAACCTTTATTCTTTATATGTCCTCATAATGCACTTGTTTTATATAATCATAACAAGCAGATGTGGATATGTAATGAGATGTTATGTTGTGGTAAGATCATTATCAAAGTACTCCAGAAACATTGAAGGCTACCTCAATCATATAGCCATTTACTGTGCCAGTTTGGATCCTTGGAATAATTAGATACAAACAACATACAAACAGATGTGTCATTTAGTAAATGATGACCTGAAGCAACATAAACAAAGATATGAAAGAGAAACATACATCAATTAACGCAGACGCAGATTAAAATTGAAAAAAAAAGAAAAGCATTTGATACACACTCACAGAAACAAAGTGCTTCACTTATGTGTAACTAAGTAAGTTAAAGAAAAAAAGAATTAAATAAATAAAAAAATATGACAGCCAGATTTTTATCAGTTGAGCCATGAATATAAAGTAAAAATAGAAATAATGAAGAAAGTTGCTTCTAATTCTAAGTTCAATTGTGATCATCATTGAGTGCCGTCTCCGCAACGAAGGTTGGCTGCCATAGAGCACCATTCTGCTCTGTCTCTTGCTTTGATGGTGCAGGTTCTCTTAGGCAGAGTTGTCCATCTTTTGATGTTACTAGTCCATGTTAGTCTTGGTCTGCCTTTTACACAGCTTTTTACCTTGTTGCCATTCCCCTCCAGGATTACTTTTAGTAGGCTGTTGTGTCTTTTAACATGCCCCAAAAATCGCATTTGTCTTGTTTGAATTGTGCTTAGTAGTTCTCTTTTCATTTTTAGTTGTTTTAAAACTCAATTGTGACATAAATCAAATTAAATTAAAGTCTGTTAAATATATAATCATTTTAATGACTGGACCAAATATTCACTCAAAGGATAATACTAGAAGAACATAAAGAAAAAACAACTATTAATCTGTAATTTCATTGATTTAAAAAAAGTGTTTGATAAGCATACATAGATTGCCCTTGTGGAATATCTTTAAACATTATGGAATGCCACTAAAAATTACCAATATTATAAAAGACATATATGATGGCTATACCTGCGCAGTTCTCATAGAGGAGGGAATGACTGATTCGTCTTGAATTGAAACAAGAGTCAAACAGAAATGTATACTATCACCATTACTATTTGGAATTACCATTGATTACGTAATGAGTAAATTTTGCAAAGGCAATTAATAAATTAATTATATATAAATTAATAATGGCATTAAATGGTATGACAAGAATTACCTGGAAGATCTAGATTTTTGCAGATGAGATAGTGTTCATAAGTGACAATATCAACGAGATGCAAAATATCATAGATACCTTATTATCCATGGCAGAAAAAATAGGACTTGAAATCAACATGGATAAATCAAAAATAATTAAAAATAAAAATACACCTGAGGGGACTAAATCATCAGAAGTTGGAAAGAGTAGATCACTATGTAAATATTGAGATTAATATAAATCAAGAAGGTGAAATAAAAAAAGAGATCAGAAACCAGATAGCTAAAGCAGCAGCAAATTTTAAAACTTGGAAAATATATGCAAATAAAAAATACTAAGCAAGGAAACTAACCTTATAATATTCAACTTAAACTTATTATCAACACTTACATGTCAAAAAACTTTAAAATTAAAAGAGATTTTTAAAAAACTTAACGCTTTTGAAGACAAATGACTAAGGAAAATACTCTGTGTACAACGGAATGAGTTCAAATACTCTGTGTACAACGGAATGAGTTCAAATACTCTGTGTACAACGGAATGAGTTCAAATACTCTGTGTACAACGGAATAAGTTCAAATACTCTGTGTACAACGGAATGAGTTCAAGACTATTTGGTTATTTGGTTACGGAAGGCCCCGGTATCACTACAAACGAATTAAAATCCATAACTGCTCAACCACCCGTCCAGCGTAATCATCCGAATTAATATCTCATCTCCCAAACAAAGAAAAGTAACTGTAGTCACCATCATAGCAGTCTCAGCACACGCCAAAAGACATAAGGCAAAATCGCGCAGAAAGTGAACACAGCCAACTGTTCCCTGTCATACGATATCATCATTCATCGTAAACAATCGGAATATCGAAACATGATCAAAACGGATGAGACACACAGCTCACGATGAGCCATTATGATGACGTAGAACACAACAATGTCATACACACAACAATTTCACACCCTTTAGATTCCTGATTACTCTAGTGAAAGCAGCCTACGGTGAACAAAACACGGTGCAAATTCCCTAAAGCGATAAAACTGCGGCTGACAAAGTAGTTTACATTAATGAGTAACATGAAAATAACTTGCGTCAAGGAATTCCAACAATGGTCATGCATTCAAGACTAATTGTGACATAAGAGAAATGGCCATGCAACCAAAGATCTCATCTTCAAGTAAGGAAAGAAGAAGGACATATATTAGACATGTGCTGAGAAGAGACAACAAGAGAATTCAAAAACAGGCTATTTTATGGGAAACATCATGATACAGAAAAAGAGGAAGACCTAAAGAGACACTAAATAGAACATTTATAAGAGAAGCAAAGTTGGCAGGCATAGACTCATTAGATAAGATTGAACATCACACCCAGAATAGATATGGGTGGTGAAAAACACTGCAAGCCATATCTAACAGTGCAGGAAGGATTAAGAATAAAGAATTATATAATCATTGAATCCATTTGTCTTAGTCCATAATATATTGCCAATTAGGCAAACTAGTGCAACATGTGTATCATCCAAGTTGATAATATAAACAGAGAAACACAACGCTATCACTTAAATGCAAAACAACATGAAGAAATAAAGAATCAATCACTTTAGACACCAGAGAAAAAAAAACACTGACTAGGGATGCAAATATATTCAGAATCAACTCTCTGAGATAGAAACGCTTGCCTAGAATTAGAGGCTTATGACAAGGAATACAGCAGGCCCTGTGTAACATCTGGTGGCACTGGAATAATGTTAGATTTTTAAAAAAACATAAACTTTTATATTTAATTGTATTGCAGACCAGTAAAAATCTTTTCAAGAAAACAATTCATTACCTGTTTGATCATCTCATCACTTTCCTTAACTCTCTGCTCATAGTTGTGGATAAAGTCCCGCAACTCTGTTTCTTTCTCCTCCAGAGTAGTATACAGTTGTTTCATCTGACTGAGAAGATCTAGCTTTTCACCCTTTAGCCTTTTACGATCACTCTTCATACCTTAGAACAAAGAAGACATTCTTCTAATTATTTAGTAAATGAATGAACTCGAGATGGAGATAGTGAAGGATGCAGTTAATGACAAGTACTCTATGTTTATCTGCTTGAGTTTTTGAAGTCACCTGCGCCAAGTGGGATTAGAGAACTACTTCGAAGGAAGGAGCAAGTGGTGGGATGTAACATACACTCCTACAAAGGATGATGAAAAGGGAACAAAACAAAATCATGACGCTTCAGTCTACATGTGACCATCTTCAGAAAACACGAACACAGAAACAGACAACAAAATGAAGAATAAGTAAACAACATGTTCTACCTCTTCCCTCCCCTTATCCTGCACCATGACATAATTTCCCTAGGACACTCATAGTCCACACACTATATATTTCTAAGTATGTTGGCACCCATCTATAAGCGTTATGATCCCTCCTTTCAGACTAATATTATTAATCATTATCAGCACTTAGTTTACTATGATTTTCTCTTGTGCCGTGGGTATTTCAGTACTACCATTTTTCACCATTTTCTCATATCTGCCATTTAGTTATCTCCAAATATATTACCCTACCATCCTTCTACTTTTATTGTACCCCTTGGGCCATCTAGTTTCCTAAAATCACTATTACGGATGATATTGCCCTTGGGGCAGTCATCTTCCTCAGTTTGTTCACACCTTTGTCATTCCTGGCACGCTGTGTTTTACAGTTCCTTATCTGGCTATTATCCACTTCTTCTCATCTGTATCACAGCTTTGGCATTTATCCTTCTCTTCCACACTGTGGCTCATTTCTCCCCTTACTTTCTCATATACATCTGATGATCAGCCGAATGCCAATCGAAGCCACAGACTTCCAGCTAAGTGTTTTTTTATTCTTACATTTTATTTCATTCCTATTTTTAATGAATGATTTTCCTGAAAAATAGTATTGTCTTCTCTTTTCATTTAAAAAACAATAGAACATGTAGTTTACTTATTCTTCATTTTGTTGTCCGTTTCTGTGTTTGTGTTTTCTGAAGAAGGCTGCATGTAGGCCGAAACGTCATGATTTTGCTTTGATCCTCTTTTATAAAGCTGTCACTATACTTTGCAAGAGTGCATGTTACACCCCACTGCTTGCTTCTTGCTACAAGCTTTTCCCACAGCACTGTAAATTATTTACCTGTCCCTAACTTCCAAGGAAGCATGACATGTTCCATGACAAATGTCAACACTGACACTGTCAACTCTACAGGTAACAAGTGCTCAAGGATATTTTACTTTCAAATCTCAATGAATTCACATACATGATAAAATGTCTGCGGGTCAGAAAATCAAAAACTGTTTTACTTTCTACTCTTTAATAGCAGTTTTAAATTGTACATATTTTGAAAAAACTAACAATTAAAGCTTTCCCATATGCAATAATTTGTGCACTTTCAAGTTTGAGTCTTTCAGTGCAATGTTCAATCAATAAAGCTTACTGATTCAGTCATGGTCATTTGACAAACAATAGATATAATCACATTTAGCAAATACAATGCTGTTTATGAGAATTCTGCTAATAAAATGTACAGTTAAGCAATTAAAGTATTAAACACTATTAAATTAGAGATTAGAGCTACGCACAAGCAGCTCAACATAAGTCAAACTGGCAAGTCTATCAGCATGTTCATTTTGTCTTACACAATCCTTGAAAGATTACTTTAGAATTTAGAGTGTGGAAAAAACTTGCAACAATATGAGAGACTACATGGTAAATAAAAGCATACAGAGAGAAAACATCTGGGTAGTAGGAGAAAGTTTCTGGAGAAATAAACAAAATTTGATGTATTGAAATATCCAAAGACAGGGGTATTTAGGGATTTTACCTATGTAGTTAACATATGATGAGTGGCGAAAAACACTACAAGTCCTATGCGAAGTCTAATGGTGTGGGAAAGATCAAGACCAAGAACCAAGGTAACATATGATAATGATAGTTGAAATAATTCCCTATAGCTGAGTGGCAAGAAATGTCTCCATATTAATATAAACATATCTGGTTAATTTTTCACAGCATGTTACATTTATGTTACTTTGGATAATTAAGCAACTGCTACTGTAATTTGGCATGACGAAGCTACCTCATCAACCAAAAAAATGATCATAACCACTTTATTCCCCACACACCTAGCAAGGCATGGTGGGAATCTTTACTTTACTTTTACTGTAAAGTAACGTTTATGAACATAGGGATTAACTTGTATACATTTACTTATCATATAACGAGATATATATAAAGAGATAGAGGGAAGCAAAGAGAAAAATACCAGACAGCTTAAGAGGATGGCTTGGCAGAATGTCAACAACAGAAATGATAAATAACTGTCGAGATCTAAATTTGTGGAGAGACATGATCACCTACGCCAGCAGGCCTGGTACTTGATGATGATGATATCATATAACATTGTTTTTCATTTTCTTATCAAACACTTCAAACAGTAACTATCATTTTAGTATCATCAACATGTCTTTAATTTGAGTTTACATATTTGCATTTTCTTGGTCAAATCTTTAAACTTTATCAAACTGATAATCATATTTCTCTGTAATAAAAGTCATGTTTTTATTTTATATCAAACACAATTGTAAAGAAACATTCAATACCCTGTAGAACTTCTTTGGCCCGGTTTAGTTCCTGTCGAGTCTGTATCAGCTCAAGTTTAATTTCTCCATAGCTGGGCCTGACTTCACTGACTGCTCCTTCAACTTTGATCCGTCGGAGTTCATCATATTCCCTCTTAGTATTGGACAACTCTTCTTGAAGCCTTGAATTCTCATCTTTCAGGTCATCATTTGTGTTCTATTCATGTTCATATGGAGAAAACAAATTGTACAATTCACTTGCTATTTTTATATATAGGCCTATTTGTTGTGTCAATAATCTCTCTCTCTCTCTCTCACATGCGCACAAACATATAGTTTAGCTTAGTTGACAGGTCACCCTCATTGTCCATTAGACAAGTCCATAATTGCTCAGATCTTCTCTGAAGCATTTCTTTCAATATGTAGCGATTAATGACCAGTGTTTTGCTGGTTGACAAGTCTTCTTTGGATTTATGTGTAGTGCTTCCATCTGCCATCTCCCACATTGACACGATATTCATGAAGTCTGTTCATGGCTGCAGATTCAGGGTACATTTTTTAAGCTATTTTTTCATCTAGCATCTCTGAGGGCATTCAGACTGTCACTCAGTCCATTGCCCTTCTGCGCTCAACATCAGCCAAACTGGCAAGTCTATCAGCATGTTCATTATGTCTTACACCTGCCTGTCTGGCATGAAAATTAAGTAGACTTTTTTGTTACACTAGACCTCCCCAAAAACTTTAACCACTGCTAGTTGCGATCTTTCTGTGCACACGCTTTGAGTCACTGAAGAAACACACACATACACACGTGTCATCCTAAAGCTTTAGTAACAGCCATAATTTTCATGGTCAAACTACTTGTAGTCAATGAGAAAGCACCACTGTCTTCATCTACAGTTCTACGTACAACTTGAGCCATGAATGCCTGAATGCCCACAGGCTTCGTATATACCAAATAACAGACCCATCTAAGAATAAGACTGTCACTCTCAGAAGAGTTCTCAAAAACCAAGGTCTGAGCCTCAGCCTCAACAATCAACAGCTAATTTTGTCTGCACTTTCTGTCCAGTGTGATGGTGATGGGAAAGGATGTACTGCACTTTGACGGCACTAGTACTCATTCTTCCCCATGTTCTAGGTCCTCATTTGAACACACTTGCTGAACAATATCCATAGCCAGACCCATAGATGATTTTCCTCTTTTTGTACTCATGTAAGTAAAAAATAGCCTTGTCACGACAAATGGCAAATATGAAATATGGTTTTAGTGACAATAATTTTTATAGACTTTTGGCACATGATTTTTCTGATAATGTGGTCAGTATTGTGCCCGTGCCGCTTTACTTTCCCAGAAAAAAATCTGGTGCCCATTTAAGGCTGGGTGAACCCAGAAGCCGTCAATCAGGATTGAACCCGACCTTTTGTCCTTTGTAGTCCATTTCACTATCACTAACCAGTGAGCTATCGTGGCTCCCTTTGTACTCATGTTAAATTCATGGTAAACGATGAGGATATTTTGCACACACACAAAAAAAAAAAAAATTGTAATAACCACATTCATTAGAACATTTTTGGAATCTTACATTTGTGGAATAGTAAATGTCAATACAAAGTACAAACAACACAATTTCCATCAAGCTAAAAGAGAAAGTAATGAGAAGAAACACACAACACCACTATGTATGAAAGGGCTAGAAGTTTGGTACCTTCAATGCTTCATGGACACATTTTAATTCATCATGTTCCTCTAACAGGCGCTTGTAATCACCAACTAATTGCTCATTAGTCTTAGATAATGTTTGAACTGTGGCTTCTAGTTGTTTCCAATCTTTGTCTGATTTCTCTTGTGCTCTTCTGGGGACTAACAATGATAATAAACCCTTAGCACAGCTTCATTTATTTCATGCCAGATAATTAATTAATTAATTAGCAGACCTTTTCAATGCAGCCAGGACTGTCACAAAATTCTTAGCTCTTCTAAGCAGATGTTGAGAAGTAGTTCATAGTTCCAGTAGCTTCCTGATTAAATGAACCATATCTATCCTATCCTTTTTTGCACTACTCTTGATCTAAATTCTTAGCATTTTCACCAGTTCCCAACTGCAACAGTGATAAATATAACATTATAATAATACATGCACCATAGAGAATATGTAACCCCAAAGGTTCTGTATAAACCCTTGTGTTCAACAATTCATTTGATGACTCAAGATGTTCTCTATATCTCATACAAAAGTCTATTCTCACAGTTCTTTAGTTACACTTCTAACTCCACCAGTGTGCCTTTTATTTTTTTATATTTAATAGTATGAGATTTAAAGTGAAAAATATCATTTATTTACAAATTAATTAATTCATTTTTTTATTATGTAATTATCATTTGGTTGCCTTGATGATCGTTAATAAATGATAGATGATTTATATAGTACCATAATTGGAAACAAATCTTGAAATAAACGAAATTTTAGAAATTTGTTACTTAAAAATGCTGCCAGAAGAAATAACCAGGGTTGCTTTTACTAAAACTATTAAAACAAGTAATAAATTATGATTATGAACTTGTATGCAAATCAGAGAAATAATGTGATATGCAGATATAATAAAGTCAATAAAGTATAAAGGCCTGCAATTTAAAACATTTTTGTTCTTGATTTGCTGAAAGCAAAATCATGAATCATCTCCTCAAATAAAACACCATAATATATACACAGCTTATGGCTTTCTATGTGCATGATGCTAAGTGTGCACAATTTATAGCTATGTTGAGACAAAGTAGAAATATTTAATCTCAGTTCATTTTTTTATTCCCTTTAGCTTAGAAAATCAATAAGTCATTTACAACCTGCAGTTTTAAATTCCTGACACTTTACTTTGAGATTTATTTGATTCCATAATGATAATCCATTGTAATAGTATTGCTATTTAGTTTTAAATTTTATCAAATTTATGTAAGGATTTTTAAAAAATCTTTTCTTTATTTTATTTTTAACTTGATAATGATGCTGACTACATCGCTGAAAAAGGCTTTCGTTACAACAAATTTTTATTATGAAAACTAAATACTAAAAGGCTTTCGTTACAACAAATTTTTATTATGAAAACTAAATACTAAAAGGCTTTCGTTACAACAAATTTTTATTATGAAAACTAAATACTAAATAAATTAAACATTATTTTAATTAATTAATTTATATTCTTCTTCTTCTACCTTTCAACTCCCTGTGGAGCATAGGTCTTCAACACACACTTTCCAAGCCGTTCTGTTTCTTGTCATTCTTTTATGATCATTCTATATCTTCCCTGTCATCTTCATTGCCACTTTCACCTGTCTTCTCCAAGAATATGTTGGTCTTCCTCTTTGTCTCTTCACATGGGGATTTTAAAAAATACCCTCTTTTTTAATACTCTCAGTTGCCTTCCACAGTGGTATCCTATCCAGCGTCCTCGTTGTATCGCTTTGACCACTGGTATTTTACTGGTCCTGCCATTGACTGACTTTGTCCTGCCATTTCCATCCTTTTATTATGTGCAAACATCCGTTAATGAAGGTCTGTATCTTTAATTTCTATTAATTAATAATATTGTTTAAGGTTTTAGGCAAAAAGAAAATGTACTTCTGTCTTTGTAATTAATAATAACTGCAGAATTGATTATTTGGGGTAATAAATAACTATTCATTCATTATTTTACATTAAGAAGACAGCAAACAAAAATAAGGAAAAATAAAAAGTACACCAGAGGACAATATATATCTAAACTGACAGGTATTGGAAAGAGTAGACCACCATATATATGTAGGGAGTAATATAGACCAAGCAGGTGAAAGAAAAAAATAGATCATAAGAGGGATAGCAAAAGTAGCAGCAAATTTGTAAAACCTAGATACAATATAGAAATAAAATATAGAAATAAAATATAGAAATAAAATATAGAAATAAAATATAGAAATAAAGTATAGAAATAAAATATAGAAATAAAATATAGAAATAAAATATACTAATGAAGAAAATTAAACTTAGAATATTCAACTCCGAAGTATTAACAACTCTTACTTGTACATGCGAAAACTGGGGGAAAAAAACAAAAGACACTAAGAAAAAACCAAACGCTTGAAGGCAAATGCCTAACAAGAATACTGTGCACAATGGAATAAATTCAAGACTAGAATAGAGATAAGAGAAATGGTCATGCAAACAACTATCTCATCTACAATTAAAAAGAGAAGATAAACATATGTCAGACATGTGTTAAGAAAAAACAACAAAACAATTCAAAACAGACTGAGAAACATTAGGATACAGAAAAAGAAGAATTTAAAAGTAAGGAGACACTGAAAATAACAATTATATGAGAAGCAAAGTTGGCAGGTATAAACTCTGGGATAAGATCACACATCACGGCCAAAATAACGATGGATGACGAAGAACACTAGCCCTATGGCGCATGATGCGACGTCTAGCGACGCTGGAAGCATCTAGAAACACTAGGAGCCCTATGATGCCACGTCTAGCGACGCTGGAAGCATCTAGAAACACAAGGAGCCCTATGATGCGACGTCTAGCGACGCTGGAAGCATCTAGAAACACAAGGAGCCCTATGATGCGACGTCTAGCGACGCTGGAAGCATCTAGAAACACAAGGAGCCCTATGATGCGACGCTGGAAGCATCAGCACACTGAGATCATAATGACCAGAATCCCCGCTGGAGCAAATATCCTCCTAATTTTGCCGCCAAAGGCCATTGATACGAAGTTGCAAACAGAAGATCTTTTCTTGTGAATGTACACCAGAGGTGTTGTACAAAATACAATAAAGGTTATGTGCATTTTTGAAAGAGGATTGTTTTAAATTGTGTGTGTGTCTAATGATGTTGAACATGAGTATTGTAAAAGAAAGTATTGAGTTACTTTCAAATCTCAACCGTTGATGACGAAGTATGGGGTAATTTATTGACAGTTTAGTCCCTTATATCAAATTCGGAATATTTGTTGAGGTCCCTCGGAATATGTTGTCCTAAGCTGTAGCTTATTTAGTATCCGACCCTGTATAACACAACATTGGAGGAGGAAGATACGTTAATGACAACAGAAACAAGGCACAGGAGAAAGGAGATGAGATCAAGCACCACATAAGTATCTAGTTCCTTTTGCAGTAGGATCTGTCGATACAATGTTAGCGGATTCAGTCACGAAAGAAGTTGCTCATTAAAACAACATCCATCATAAGACACGACACTAATTGTACAAAACCATTGACAAATATTGATTGCTTCCATAGAAGACAATGGAGCTTCACAACAGCAGAGCTGGATGTTGCCAGCGACTCACAGCTGATGGTTTGCACCAGGATCGGTGAACCAGAACCATCTAGACCCTGCTCCTCCTCTCCGTGGTGCCTCTAGTAACAGACTAACCTGTCAAGTGAGTAGGGGTCGAAGAGGGAAGACAACCCTGTACTAAAAAAATGTTGTGCTGAAGTCGGATGTGTTGGGCAGAAAGCCGCAAATATCACAGTTTTACTGCAAACGACAACACGACGCAGACACGCCCCTGTAACGACATTTTAAAGACAGGCGACGAAGAGGTGTGATGTCATCGATGAACGCTAATGAACGGTCGATTGTTTCCATTTGTCAAGATGCCAAAAGCTAGGCCACACACAGAACACCTGCACACACATATGCAATATAACATATATAATTGTAATCATTACATGGACAGCAAGTGCCGTTACACCTGCATGTCATAAGCAGCTTAATTCAACAATGAATTTGATTGTTTTTTAAACTAATAAATAAACAAATAAATATCTACCAGCTACAAGTCCTCTGTCCATTTGTGTGGCTTTGTCGACTTTACCCACATCTTCCTGCATGCTGATCTGACTCAGCCTTTTATTGGTTGATGCAAGCTCCGCCCTCAGCATATTCACTTCCTGATTGGCTGCCTGTAAATGTTGCAATAATTTTGAAACACGAAAAAATGTTACATTGTTAGTTATGAATAAACAGTATTGTAATGTTTATGTCCCATCGAGTTTCCTTTCTTTCAATCAACTTCTCTTCCTTCCTCATCCAGCATAATTGCTTGCTTCCTTCATATCTTCACCTGTCACTTTGTATAGCAATGAAAACAATTCAAATATAAACACACAATCATCACGGAAAGAAAAAAAATCTACAGAATATAATGAGACGAGTACCGACCTGTATTGAGATATCAATGTGAGAAGCTAGCTGCTTGTTGTCTTCTACCATCTTACGGAAACGTGACTGGGCATCCAGCAGCAGTTTCCTGATGAGCACCATTGAAGAGTGGACGGACTCGTCATCTGGTATTGCAAGGTCTCCATCTTTGGTTGTTGGAGATTGGCTGGACACAATGTACTGAACTATCTGATCATTCAGGCAATCTAAGGACTGGATGGCTGAAAGAAGAGAAGATATGTCCCCTGTCAAAATGTGCCGATTTCTTTCCTAAACATTTTTCACACTCGGATCAGGGCATTTTGTATTTTATTTGCAAATAAACAAATCAATTAAATTATCTAACATGACTGCCCAGACCACCGCGTTTTCATTATAAGACAACAACATTGTTCCTTTAGTAAGCGGAATAATACACCAACTCAAGTTCATCTTCTAATGACACAGCTTATCTCATTATGTCTGAATATATCACTTTTCTGCAGGCTAGTCTTCACGACTAGCTAAGTTGACTGGAAAAAAATAATAAATTTCGGCACTCACTCATCCAAATAAAATTATTGTAGCAATGGTTTAACGAGTTCAATGGTTTAACGAGTTCAATGGTTTAACGAGTTCAATGGTTTAACGAGTTCAATTGTTTAATAAGTTCAATGGTTTAACAAGTTCAATGGTTTAACAAGTTCAATTGTTTAACAAGTTCAATGGTTTAACAAGTTCAATGGTTTAACAAGTTCAATGGTTTAGCAAGTTCAATTGTTTAACGAGTTCAATTGTTTAACAAATTGTATCATATTTAATTACTATTCGAAGGCTTCACAGCCTTAAATCTAAAGTAGGAAACAGTCTCTTCAAGCAGGTCCTCCTGATCTCTCGTCCCGAGGCACTCAATCCTTCCAACCGCCCCCTCCCCCTCTGAGCGAACTATACTCACCCTCACCTATCATCCTCACAACTTAGCTGCTGTGAAGATACTCAACCACTACCGTTCCATTCTCCATTCTGATCCCACTACCCGTCTACTTTTTAGTGATCCCCCGATGCTCGCCTTCAAACGCGACAGGAATTTGGGAGATATTCTGGTTAGGAGCCATCTCCCTCGCTCCGACCATCACCACTTCGGTACGGCCCCTTGTCGGAACTGCATCACTTGTGTCTATGTGCTCCCCACTGACTCTGTCTTATTCCCTAATGGACGGTTCGAGATCAAGCATGGCTTCACATGTGTGTCTCGTAACATCATTTATGCCATCATATGCCAACGATGCCACATGACTTACATTGGCGAGTGTGGGAGACAATTATCGGAAAGATTTTGTGAACATCTTCGTGCTATTCAACAGAATACTCGCACTCCAGTGTCTTCCCATTTTAACTCCCCAGACCACAAGGGCAAAGACGACATCCGTATCACTGGTATTGTCCTTTATCTCTCTGGCGACCGCAGCCAGTTTGCTTTGGAGAATCGCCTCATAGTCCAGTTTGGTTCGCTCACCCCACGAGACATGAATGTATCTCACTCGTACACATAGTTCTCTTTCTGTAGCTCCTTCTCTTTTGCAAAGCCTTCTCCTCTACTGCCCACGTTTGGGCACTTTAGCCTATCTACTATGCCATGCTATTCATAGTTCAACTCCACTAGTCCCCACTGAGACACTTCGGTGTTCTCCTATACCCCTTTTTATCTGTGCTACTTACCCCTCATATGTTTTTATTGTACCCCACTCTCAGACATCTCACTCTTTCCGCCTTTTGAGTACCTGTTATTCTACTATTATATTCTTTCTCCTTTGTGTCTGCACACTGACCTCGGTGTGTACTCTTCGGGTTATGTGGGCGCTATGCGCACATTTCTACACATATATGACTGCCCCCATATGGATGTGCACATGCATGTATGTGTTCATATGTATAGGTATTGGTATATATATATATATATATATATATATATATATATATATATACATGTATGTGTGTGCATGTATGTATACATATATATGTATATGTATGTATATGTGTATGTTGATAGGTATAGGTATGGGCATGTCTGTTTGTACGTGTATATATTATATGTATACACGCATCTCTCTCTCTCTCTCTCTCTCTCTCTCTCTCTCTCTGTATATGTATATACATGTATTTATGGGCCCTTAGATACGTTTAGACATTGTCAGTGTCTTTGCAGTTGAGGTAGCCTAGACGGCGTTCCCCTCACTCGCGTATTTTTAGAACCCTTCACCTGACCAGAGGGTATAATTACAGCTACACCCGCGTGACTATTTCTTTCCCATTCTGACCACGGTCCACGACACAGGGAAGTCATTTTTATTTTCTTTAACCAGTTTCAATTATTTTGCTTTGTATGTTTCGTTACCAGTTGGCTATGTAGGATTAGTTTTATTTACTTACATATCTGTGTGTGCGTGTTGTTTGTTTGTTCCTGCTGAAGGCATATTGAGCCGAAACGTCATTCAAATCTGTGTCGTCTACTAATCACGTAAAGCTTTTACCATACCATTTTTTTCTATTTTTTTTTTTCAATTCTCTCTCACATTTAGCTTTACTGCAGCTTCACTTTGTTATGCATTCTTTGTATTTCTTTGCCATAACCCCTTACAGTCTCTTCCTACCGCCAGCAAAAAAGTGTTCTTTTTTCGCCTTTTGTGCGCAGTTGAACTTGATAAAATTGTCGATATGTGATATCTATTTGTTAAACTTCATTGTTTCTTTGGTTTAATTCTTTTCTTCTTATTTCTTTACTTCCTCTTATAAACGTTCGGGTGTCCATATACAAAGTTTTGGTTCTCACCCTTTTGGCGGCTTCAATCATTGTCATTTCATGTTTTTGTGGCGTTTCAAAAAAACGTGTTGTACCAAAAAAAATCTGAAAAATAAAAACTTTGAAGCAAAAGTTACCTGGTAAATATGACGGTAATGCCCATACTTTATCGGCATATGTATGGTATCAATACCTCATGCAGGCCGCACTATTTTTTTCCCACAATACCTATTTTAACTACAAAACGTACAACATTTTGCAATCAAAATGAACGGACGTTAAAATGGTACAGACATTACAAGATATGCAATCTTGATATGATCATTCTCCCACAGAACCAGATAAAAGAAGATTAGGCAGACAGAAGGAGGGGTGGGAAGATAACATTAATATATTGTCAGGATCAATCTACGTCATCCCTCAGAAAGCATCTCTTAAATGTGAAGGTTGGAAGAAAACTGTGAGGACGTCATCAAAAGTGTTCCAAATACCGTCAAAATTACGAAACTGGTGGTGATACTATTTCAAACAAGTTAACGGCTCTTGCTATGTAGTTTGTGCGACGAAAAGTGTGAATTCACTTGTCCGTGTCTAGTTAATTAAGACTACTGCTTATATCATCACCTTGAATATAAAGGGAACAGAATGACTAAAATGCACGAATGAGTTGATTACCGGTAATTTAAAAAAAATGTCATGTCACCCACAGCACGAGCCACGAAGTCAGAGGTAACAGCAGTCCCCGTTCCTGACAACACAGTCACTCTAGTGTGAAATAGAGACTGTTTACAAGAACTTACTGACTTTCCCTATGGGAACGGTCAGCCATTTTTTTACAATTTATTTTATAATACGTATTTCTATCTATCTATAATGACCTTTCGAGCCGTAGCCGGCCCAAAGGGCATAGGACAAGATACTCATTCTCTTATCTGAATTTTTGTTCTAGCAGTTTTCAATTCTTTTAAAGGTATTTGATCAAATTTCGCCATTTGTCTCTGTTCTGTGCAAGCAGCTCTATCTCATCGAGGGAGCCGAATCCTGCTGCTCTTGCCTCTCTCATCAATGTTCTTCTCAATGTCTCTCATGGTCTTCCTCTTTTCCTCTTACCTGTTGTTTCCCACATGAGGGCTTGCTTTGCTATTCGGTTATTACCTCTTCTCATCACATGTCCAACATATGACCATCGTCTTTTCTTTATTACTGAAGATATTAGTGGTAATACGTATTTGCTGCGTTGCATATTACTCAAGTTTCTATTCTGAAGACAGACCAGCAAGCCCACTCCTAGACCAGCTGGTTCTAAAATACTCAGTGCTGACTAAACTGGAAAATGAACCTAATGAGAAGGAACTTCATGATGTCATCCGCGACCTCTCA
Organism: Megaustenia siamemsis; assembly: GCA_032433765.1. NCBI lineage: Eukaryota > Metazoa > Mollusca > Gastropoda > Stylommatophora > Ariophantidae > Megaustenia > Megaustenia siamemsis. Next base: position 48,544,114 of record JAVIAB010000088.1, read on the forward strand.
AGTGGAAAAACTTCTGGTAACGAAATCTCAGCCGAAATACTCCAGGAAAATCTTGAAACACTCCTGTCCCACCTCTACGCACTTTATATCCAGGAAATGAAAGTTGCCAAGATTGTAACGTTATACAAAAATAAAGGGGACAAGTGCGATTGCAATAACTATATGGGGTGTATCCCTTCTGAGTATAACTGAAAAAGCATTTGCAATAATTGTTTTAAAGCGCCCACCTCAACTGACGGAACGTATCCTTCCTGAGACCCTGTGCGGATTCAGAGCTGGACGATCAACCACGAATAAGATTTTTACTCCCCACCAACTGCAGGAAAAATACAAGGGACAGAGAAGATTTATAGCCTTCGTTGATCTCACAAAGATTTGACACCATGAGCAGAGCAGGTCTATACAGGGTGTGGGAAAATGTTGGCTGCCCTCCTACATCAATCAAGCTGATCAAGTCATTTCACAACAATATGTCTGTCATAATCCAGTTCGACGGTGGATCTATCCAGACCTTCAAGATGAAGTGTGGAGTCAAACAAGGATGTGTCCTTGCCCCTACTTTATTCAGAATAATGTTCGCTGCCCTTCTACACAATGCGTTTGAAACCGTCTCTGGGGACATCTACATCCGTACAAGATCTGACAGCTCATTTTTTAATCTAGTACGTCTGAGGTCAACATTTAAAACAATTGAGACCCCAATCAAGGAGCTTCTATTCGCTGATGATGCAGCACTGGTTGTTCACGCTGATGATGCAGCACTGGTTGTTCACGATGATGATGCAGCACTGGTTGTTCACGATGATGATGCAGCACTGGTTGTTCACGATGATGATGCAGCACTGGTTGTTCACGATGATGATGCAGCACTGGTTGTTCACGATGATGATGCAGCACTGGTTGTTCACGATGATGATGCAGCACTGGTTGTTCACGATGATGATGCAGCACTGGTTGTTCACGATGATGATGCAGCACTGGTTGTTCACGATGATGATGCAGCACTGGTTGTTCACGATGATGATGCAGCACTGGTTGTTCACGATGATGATGCAGCACTGGTTGTTCACGATGATGATGCAGCACTGGTTGTTCACGATGATGATGCAGCACTGGTTGTTCACGATGAATCCATCCTGCAGTCAAAGATTGACAATCCAGCTAGATCACGTGATTTATTCTCCCTGTCAATAACTATACAGAAGACTGTGGTGCTTCAACAAGGTGTAGCCAGTCCCGCAGCTATGTCATTAAATAACACACCATTTGAATCTGTGAGAAAGTTCACCTATCTCGATTCTATGGTCACAACCCCTGTCTCCCTTAAGAAATAAATAAATTCCCGAATCGGAAAGACAGTTTCCACATTTGGTAAACTTAAAGATAGAGCATGAGCCAACACCAAACTAATACTCAGGACTAAGATTCAAATTTACCAAAGTTGTGCGCTTAGTACACTTCTATATGGATCAGAAACGTGGACTACCTATGCAGGGCAGGAAAAAAGGTTAAACAGCTTTCATGTGCGTTGCATTCGAAAGATTATGAACATCAAATGGCAGGACAAAGTAATCAACTCTAATGTCTTACAACGAACCAAACTCACATCCATCATGGCAACAGGAGTCGTAGACTAAGGTGGCTGGGTCATGTAAGAAGAAAGGCGAACAATCGTATTCCCAAACAAATACTGTATGGCGAACTAAAGGGCGGAAAGAGACCAAAGAGCAGACCAGTGCTGAGATATAAGGATGTTTGCAGGATTTCCTTTGACGGAATTTTGTTATCAGTGACAGAAACTGGGAAAATCTGGCCGCATATCGTATAGCACATGGAGAACAAAAATAAAAGATGGCACAGTAACTTTCGAGGCAGTGCTGTTATCAAATTCAGAAGACAAAATGTGAAGGGAAAGGAGACGAGGCCAGGTACCACGTATACATCTTGTTCATTCTGCGGATGGATCCGCAATTTATAAATTAGCTGTTTTAGTGACATGTTGACCACTTTATGTCCACATTTATTGATTAGTTATAAAGTTCTTCTAGGACATGCCACTCAACAAAGGGCAGATAATAAGTTTCCATGTCTAGCGATATACTGCTAGGTCTTGTTTTGTTCATGAGCCCATAGTTGTCCACTCTCTATTAATTACTCATAGTTGTCCACTCTCTATTAATTGCCCATAGTTGTCCACTCTCTATTAATTGCTCATAGTTGTTCACTCTCTATTAATTGGCCATAGTTGTACACTCTCTATTAATTGCCCATAGTTGTCCACTCTCTATTAATTGCTCGTAGTTGTCCACTCTCTATTAATTGCTCATAGTTGTCCACTCTCTATTAATTGCCCATAGTTGTACACTCTCTATTGATTGCTCATAGTTGTCCACTCTCTATTAATTGCTCATAGTTGTCCACTCTCTATTAATTGCTCATAGTTGTCCAATCTCTATTAATTGCCCATAGTTGTACACTCTCTATTGATTGCCCATAGTTGTACACTCTCTATTAATTGCCCATAGCTGTACACTCTCTATTAATTGCCCATAGTTGTACACTCTCTATTAATTGCTCATAGTTGTCCACTCTCTATTAATTGTCCATAGTTGTAAACTCTCTATTAATTACCCATAGTTGTCCACTCTCTATTAATTTCTCATAGTTGTTAACTCTCTATTAATTGCTCATAGTTGTACACTCTCTATTAATTGCCCATAGTTGTACACACTCTATTAATTGCTCATAGTTGTACACTCTCTATTAATTGCTCATAGTCGTCCACTCTCTATTAATTGCTCATAGTTGTACACTCTCTATTAATTGCTCATAGTTGTCCACTTTCTATTAATTGCGCTTAGTTGTCCACTCTCTATTAATTGCTCATAGTTGTCCACTCTCTATTAATTGCCCATAGTTGTCCACTCTCTATTAATTGCCCATAGTTGTCCACACTCTACTAACTGCCCATAGTTGTCCACTCTCTATTAATTGCACATAGTTGTCCACTCTCTATTAATTGTCCATAGTTGTAAACTCCCTATTAATTGCCCATAGTTGTCCACTCTCTATTAATTGTCCATAGTTGTAAACTCTCTATTAATTGCCCATAGTTGTCCACTCTCTATTAATTGCCCATAGTTGTCGACTCTCTATTAACTGCCCATAGTTGTCCACTCTCTATTAATTGCCCATAGTTGTCTACTCTCTATTAATTGCCCATAGATGACCATTCTCTATTAATTGGTCATAGTTGTCCAATCTCTATTAATTGCCCATAGTTGTCCAATCTCTATTAATTGCCCATAGTTGTCTACTCTCTATTAATTGCCCATAGATGCCCATTCTCTATTAATTGCCCATAGATGCCCATTCTCTATTAATTGCACATAGTTGTCCAATCTCTATTAATTACCCATAGTTTTTCAATCTCTATTAATTACCCATAGTTTTTCAATCTCTATTAATTGCCCATAGTTTTTCAATCTCTATTAATTACCCATAGTTTTTCCATCTCTATTAATTGCCCATAGTTGTCCAATCTCTATTAATTGCCCATAGTTGTCTGCTCTCTATTAATTGCCCATAGATGCCCATTCTCTAGTAATAGCCCATCCTAGAGTTTATTTTGCTCTTCCTTGTTTTCTTTTGCCACCTGGTGTCCACATGAAGGCGCCGGAGTCTTCTTCCCTCCGTTCTGAACGAGTAACAAATGCACTTTCAGCGTCTTCTCTGTATGAAGCTTAATACATGTTCTGATGTGTTTCCTTCTCTATAGTCTAATATCTGGATTTCTGTTTCAGTCACATCGAATGTTTTGTGATGGTGGCTTATATATGACCAAACTATTGACAAATCATGATTGCTTGCAACCTTCTATTGGCCAAGACGTCAAATGCCACATAAATATATTGAAAGAATAACATCAGAAACAAACAACGCAAACAAAGTAATTGAAGAACCTACAGTAAACTCATTACATGGAGCAAACATGGAAATAGTTCACTCGTTGTATGACTAACAGTTTAAAGATAATCAAAATGTAATCAATAAAAATGAAGGTAAACTGAAGCATCAAACAACCGCACTCCTTTGCTCTCGAGAAGAACACTTCATGAAAATTAACACTTCTAAAATAAGAACGTTAAATATGAGTAGACCACCTGACCCACTCAACATTCAAGTCAATGGTAGCAGGCTTAAGCAGGTCCCAGGATTACAAAATGTTGGGAACACTTTCACAGAGAAAGGAAAACTCGTCAGAGAAACTAAAACAAGATGACATAAGTCTAAAGCTGTGGCATACCAATTGTGTCCTTTGAATCAAACACCCAAACATTAAAATGTCATTAAAAGTAATCAATAATCAGCTGTCAATTATTGACATGCCTCAATTATCAAAGTTAAAGAATGTCACTATCTAAAGCTCAAACGTTGGACCAATGAGATTACATCAAAGATTTGGAAGGGTTAAATATATATTTGCAGTCTGTGTGAGATGTGATGACGTCATAAGCATTGTTGATGTAACTTCTACTTAGGATGTGCAGTGGTCAGATATTTCCTGATAACGGGACCTACCCGACTGTCAATATAAGCCTACAACAGTCGATATGGCTTTATTGTATGCCTGAGGCAAATGAAAAGAGAAGACAGTTCATCATCATCGAGTGCCTTCTCCGCAACGAAGGTTGGCTACCATGGAGCGCCATTCTACCCTGCCTCTTGCTTTGGTGGTGCAGGTTGTCATAGGCTGATTTGTCCATCTTTTGATGTTACTCGTCCATGTTAGTCTTGGTCTGCCTCTGCCTCTTTTACTTGTATTTTCCCCTCCAGGATTACTTTTAGTAGGCTGTTGTGTCTTTTAACATGGCCCAAAAATCGCATTTGTCTTGTTTGAATTGTGTTTAGTAGTTCTCTTTTCATTTTAGTTGTTTTAAGACCTTCATTGTTTGTTTTCTTTTCCTTCCATCCAATTCTACCTATTCTTCTATATATCCACATTTCAAAGGCTTTAATTCTCTGTTCTGTTTTCTTGTCTAATGTCCATGTTTCTGCACCATGTAGGAATATTGAGAAGATGTAACATTTTGCTATTCTTAGTTTTAGCCCTGGTGTTATTTGTTTTGATGTTAGTATGTTCATGACATTAAAATTACTTTTTGCCATTCCTATTCTTTTGTTTATTTCAGTTGTACATTTTCCATCACTGGTTATAGTATGTCCAAGGTAGTTGTAGTTCTGAACTGTCTCCAGGACTATTCCTTCTATTTTGATATCCACTTGTGGGTTTTCAGTATCTTCTTTGTTTATGATTATAGTTTTAGTCTTTTTCGTATTCATATCTAGTCCATATTTTTTGCTTGTTATGTTTATTTCATTAAGTAATTGTTGTAGATCTTTAGAATTTTCTGCTAGTAGTACAGTATCGCCAGCATATCTTAGGTTATTGATTATCTTTCCATTAATTTGTAGGCCTGGCATCTCTATGATGCTTTTAAAAATTTGTTCAGTGTATATATTGAACAAGCTTGGTGATAGGATGTATCCCTGTCTTACTCCTCTTTTTATATCAATGGGTGTAGAGTTCGCTTTGTTAAATTTTATTATTGCTGTTTGCTCGCAGTATAGATTACATATTAGTCGTATGTCCATGTCATCTAGATGTATCTCTTTTATGCATTCTATAAGTTGTTTGTGGTGTACTCTATCAAAAGCTTTGGTGTAGTCTATGAAGCAGGCATATATTGGTTTGTTTACTTCTGCGTATTTGTTCGATTAATGTTCTCATGCAGAATGTGGCTTCTTTTGTCCCCCTATTTTTCCTAAATCCAAATTGCTGCTCATCTAATTCAGTATTGATTTTATTCTGAATCCTTCCTTGTATAACTTTTAGCAAGATTTTTGTAACATGGCTCATTAGGCTTATTGTTCTTTAGTTACTGCATTCCACTGCACCATTCTTTTTAGGCAATGCAATGAAAGTTGATGTTTTTAGTTTATTTAGAAGAGAGTTACACTTGGCTTTAATCAAGGACACTGATAAGCTTGTGGTCCAGGACAGACAACTGCAGCTTCTCGATTCTTCACAACTGACCTTAATGTAATAAAACAACGTATCTCATAATAATATAATAATTGTATAAATATTTGTTATAAATTAATTACAGTATAAAGAGGATGGGCTAGAAATGGAACGATCTTAAAAGAATGGCAAGAAACATAACAGCTTTGAAAGTGTTTCTTAAAAACTCATGCTCCACAGGGAGCTGAAAAAGATAAGAAATGCAGATTTTAAATAACAATTAATACCACGCGAGTTCTATCCCTTTATGTCCCGTTCATATCTTCATATCCTTTAGGGGAATTGAAGTGTTTGATAATGAATACCACATGGTACAAGACCTGCTTTATCTATCTTTCCAGTACTTTATACAAGTGTATAAATGCTTTTGGCTGAATCTCCTTGAACTCTAATTGAATGAAAATTTTAAATTTCTTTTCCGTGTATTCTTATTTGTTTTTGGTAACTTTAAGGGATGGAACAATCTATATAGCTCATATATTCCCTATACGGGGATTAACTTTAGCGTTGCCGCTCATTCTTTTAAAAAGACTATTGTTTAGCAAAACCAGATATGTATACAAGTAAATGAGAAAAAAACGTTTAATATGTAATTTTAAAGTTAATAAATAACATTTTATAACCATCACCTATATTTATTAATTATTAATTTTATTTATTTCTATTAACCATGAAAGGGTTGGCGTGCAACGTGCAATTTCAAGCCAAGCTTCACTGCCAGAAGAAGATGGATAGAAGCAGTGACAGAGACAAGTAACAACAAAGGAAAATCACTAATTCAGACAATTCGAGCAGCTCAAGAACGACAAATGATATAAACCACGACACCTTTTAGGTATCAGTGAAAGAGAAAAGAGGAAGAAGAAGTAGACCAGGGCTATCGCCGACGATTGCGAAAATGTATGAATCTTTTGTTCCCTTACGTTGCACATATTATAATTATTCCCATGCATAAGACAGCTTGTTCCCTTTCTTAGTATCTTGTTTAAAGTAGCCTTGTTCTAAGTGTATATTTGAATCCTTCGTCGCATTGTGTTGTTATATTTCTTATATAATTGCTTTCGATAGAAATCCTCGTATGTATATGAAATATTTAAGGACTACCACAGCCTTGAAAGGTAAAAATATAACTTGTATATATTATAATATAGCAGATTTGCGCGCGCAAGAATAACAAATATCGTTTGTTTAAGTTTTCATTGTGATGTTTAGTCTCAGTCTGTCGACATATGGCAACTTTGGACATTGTTTTTCTTCGTACCGTGTCTACACCAAATGTGGACTCCACTATTATATTCAACATTCTGAATGAGACATTCAACTAACTAGCTTCATAAGTTGTCATTTTATTCAACTTTCACTTTATTCTTTATGTACTTTCAAAATATTTATTCCAATGATTTTATGGCTTAGAATTATTATTTCTCAGTTGTGCAATAATTTCATCTTTAATGTGATCAACACCATTTTTTTAATTAAAAAAAAAATGATACAGAAGTTTTAAACTGCTGACATTGAATAACACAGATCAAAGTCAGACATTTGGGAGTCGCTGTATCTCAGTGGTTAGTGAACTGGACTACACAAGACAAGTGGCCGAGTTCGATCCTGATCGACGGCTTCCAGGTTCACGCAGCCTTAAATGGGTACCAGATTTTTTTTTCTGGGAAAGTAAAGCGGCACGGGCGTAATACCGACCACATTATTCTAAAAATCATGTGCTGAAGGTCTGTACAAATTATAGTCACTAACACCATATTCTCTATACGCCACGTGGCGTGACGGGGCTCTTTACGGTTTTTTTTTTCTTTACTAAGTCAGAATTCTCAGTTGAACTAAATTTCCGGGAAGTTACAGGGTTAATCAATATTGTGTGGATATGACTTCCTGAAGACCTTGTGTTTGCAGGTGAAGAACAGCTTTTCAAAGATTTCTTTTTTGCGGAAATACGCTGTGATAAATCAAATATGCTGCTTTGCCGTGTAATTACAACGTCCACAGATGACTGTCACATACGCAGGAGAATGAAGCAAAACTAAATTGTAAACAACGAATTATCGACATATGTCGCCAATTCCTTCCTGAGATAATAGACAGTATCCAGTACGACACGAGCAACAATTACTGCCCCTTGACGCACGGAGACAACATTTGTTACATCGTTGATGTTAGCACAAGTCAGACGTGTTTCGCAATGACCAATCAAATGTCACAGCGCCAAACGTTTCATGTTGTTGGAGTTGACCTTTGTGAACATGTTTTTTTATCTCATGACCAGTTATATACCATCCAACATACCGTATGTAACTGAAGTTTCCTATCATCATCCAGCTCATACATTATAACGTCTGCCATCTCATTATCTACCATCTATTATCATAAAACCACGCTATGTCAATTGAAACCATCATTGAACATCACGTTATTAATGAACATAAGAAATGAAAACCAGAACAAATAGAAATTTGAACAAGCTTTTCTCCTTTGTTTCTTTCTGTGAGTCGTATCAAACTGTTCGGAGAACGGGCGCCTTACAGTAATTAATACAACAATAGTGATGATGATGATGATACTGAGACTAGGTTATTATAGCTCCAGGTATACATCTGTGCTTCATAACAGGTCACTCAAGGGCAGACAAGCAAATCAGAGTCATCCTTTCGGTTTAGTTGGTTCCTTCAAAGGGACATAACTGTGCAACGTTTGGTATCAGTCTGATGTAGGTGATGTCCGGTATGATCTGTAGCAGATCGCTACGTGCTACTGGCCATTTCAAGAAGACAAAAGCTCAATAAAATGGCTACAGCCTTTCTCTACGTCTCGTTTCTGCCAATTACACTAAAGCTCGTTGTAGATCAAGCATGCTAGCATGTCCAATATAAAGTGGGACCTGAGAGGTCATCTTCTGCTTGAGGATGTTAGAAGAAAAGTTGACTGTAGTAAACAAACCAATGTGTGCGTGAGTACAATGGTTTTTTTTCACAGAATACACCATAAACAACTAATAGAATGCCTATTATATAATATAAAGATGCACATCCGGACTATGCAAATATAAGACTGATATGTAATTTATACTGGGAACAAACAGCTATGATACAATTTAACAGTGAGAACTCTGCACCAATTCAGATATAAAAAGTGGATTAGGACAATTATGCATTCAATGAGCAATTCTTTTTTTTTCACTTTGTACACTGAGCAGACGTTGCACGACATGATAGCGATGTCAGGTCTAAACATTGGTGGACACATCATTAATAATTTCAGATATGCTAATGACACCTCACTGCTAGCAGGAAATCAGGAAGAGTTACAACTAGTTAACAAAATAAATAACACATGCAAAGATTATGGTTCAGATACTGATATCAAAAAGACTAAAACTATTGTCAACAGAGATAACACACAAAACCTACAAGTTGATATCAAAGTCAGTGGAAGAATCTAGAAAGAGTTTAGTAATACAACTATCTTGCACATATTATAACAAATGAAGGGAAAATATAAGATATAACTTGTAATAGGAATAGCAAAAAGCCATTTTAAACGCGAATTATATACTCACTTCAAAGGTGATAACATCGAAAACTAAAACTACGAGTAGCAATGGTGTTATTAATGGTGCAGAAACATGGACATTAAATATGAAAACAGAGCAGAAAATCCAAGCCTTTGAAATGTGGATTTGTAGAAAAATTGGGTGGGAGGAAATGAAGACTAACAGGGAAATTTTTAATCAGCAGAATATTAAAAAAAAACAACAACTAATTAACGCAATTCAAACAAGACAACTACAATTGTTATGACATGTGAAGGAACGACCCTACTGAAAGTCATATTGGAGGAGAAAGTACAGTCTAGACGAGGCAGAGGCAGGACAACAACAAAGTGGAGTGATAACATCAAAAGATGGATAGGTGAAGCTTGACAACATCACTATCAAGTGTCAAGGCAAGAGACATGATATACTGGCGTTCCTTGGGAGCCAACCTGTGATGTGGAGACGGCATCCAATTCATAAATGCATAATAGTGCAACTCTCTCTCTCTCTCTCTCTCTCTCTCTCGCTATTGTCTCTATGTGCGCACGCAAGTGTATAGAGTTGAGTTCGTTCTTTTTAAAATACGCTTTAACCATGCCATCTTGTCAGCCCATACTAAAATCTGTCTGTCTGAGGCAGTACAGGGAGCGGTCTCTAAATGGAAACGGTAGTAATTACATAACAGCTTTCCAACAGTGAAAGCGTAATGTAAGCCTAAGTTGCCATATCTGGCTTGCCTGTTTAGGGCAAACTGGCCAGTAATTGGAGCATTCTACCGCCCGAGGGGAGGGGTGATATTTCATGTAGCTCGCGATAAAATAAAAAAGATCGTTTACCGCGCACCAACTTCACAAATTTGACATTTATTTACACGACTGCTGATGATACATGTTTATTTTACATTATTTATTGTCCATTATTGCGTGGAGACTATTTCTTTTTATTTGCTCCATATTTTATTCATGTCAACTCGCGCATATACATTTGCATATTACAAATTAAAAATAAAAAGCTAGAAAGACATCCGACAAGGAACATTTAACAATAAAATACACATTGAAGAAGTGAATGTATCACAAGACGTGAATGCAAAGCTGCAGCGACGTTGCTTGCTTAATGACGTATGCAATGTTACAGAAACCTCAACCCGATAATACGGAGAAGAAAGGAGAGAAAAAGGCATGTACTCCTCAAAGGTGACGTATTATCAACAAGGACGCCAACAAAACTATCAACTGATTATAGTTCGGCCTAATGGCTTTCTGGTGCTATCTGCGCAACAAACAAGATCAGCCTGGCTTCATCTCTAAGCAAGGTCCTCTCAATGTCTACATGCACGACACTAATCTGCAATAATTGCTTTCCTCAAAACTGTAAGCCACTATCATCCGACAAGTTCACATCCGAACCAATATTTTGTCCTGTTCATGTTTACTTTTCACAATTTCTCTTCAAGGCTATTGATATTTACAGTTTCTGTGGTATTAGATACAGAAAGAAGGGATGGCGTCCGTTTGTTATAACGCTCCCCTGTAGGCTACCTGCAGCGTACCCCTCTAATGAGTCGCAATATTGACTGATTATTTCTAATGAGAAATAATGCCAGAGGATATTTTTGGAAAAGGTGCTATTTATACTTTTACTTAACGTCAATAACTTCAAATACGCTCAACAGACACTAATTTACGGCTAATTATGGAACATGTTATTTCATATGCGTGACCTGTCTGCTAACAACTTTTATTATTCTTGTGTTCCTCTTCCGTCTTCCTCTGTTTGTCTGATTTCTTTTCATCTCTCCCCCAATTCTCTCTCTCTCTCTCTCTCTCTCTCCTCTCTCTCTCTCTCTCACACACCCTTTCTCTATATATCTTATTTATCAGTACATATTTCCCATTTATTTAACCTGCTAGCTTCAGAGATTACCGTAAATTAGAATACAAGCAGAGACATAAATGTTGAGATTAAGAGCTCATGTATGGTTCTGTTAATACAAGCAGAGACATAAATGTTGAGATTAAGAGCTCATGTATGGTTCTGTTAATACAAGCAGAGACATAAACGTTGTAAGAGCTCATGTATGGTTCTGTTAATACAAGCAGAGACATAAACGTTGAGATTAAGAGCTCATGTATGGTTCTGTTAATACAAGCAGAGACATAAACGTTGAGATTAAGAGCTCATGTATGGTTCTGTTAATACAAGCAGAGACATAAACGTTGAGATTAAGAGCTCATGTATGGTTCTGTTAATACAAGCAGAGACATAAACGTTGTAAGAGCTCATGTATGGTTCTGTTAATACAAGCAGAGACATAAACGTTGTAAGAGCTCATGTATGGTTCTGTTAATACAAGCAGAGACATAAATGTTGACATTAAGAGCTCATGTATGGTTCTGTTAAGACAAGCAGAGACATAAACGTTGTAAGAGCTCATGTATGGTTCTGTTAATACAAGCAGAGACATAAACGTTGTAAGAGCTCATGTATGGTTCTGTTAATACAAGCAGAGACATAAAAGCTGAGATTAAGAGCTCATGTATGGTTCTGTTAATACAAGCAGAGACATAAACGTTGTAAGAGCTCATGTATGGTTCTGTTAATACAAGCAGAGACATAAACGTTGTAAGAGCTCATGTATGGTTCTGTTTTATTTCTTGACAAAATTCGCTTTGTTCCTTATTGAATATTGATGCCCAAATGAATCCCTGACCTCAACTTCAATTCTCATGCTACATGCAGTAACAGACTCCGCTGTGCCCGATGACAATGTATCCTGACTTCAGCCCTTCTCGTTGATACTTTCTTTATCTGAATGCGTGGTATAATGCTAATGTCTTATCTGGAACTTATATAACCGTCTTTTTTTCTGTATAAATGTACGTGGACTGAATCAGAAACATATAATTCATCATCATCATCGAGTGCCTTCTCCGCAACGAAAGTTGGCTACCATGGAGCGCCATTCTGCTGTCTCTTGCTTTGATGGTGCAGGTTGTCATAGGCTGATTTGTCCATCTTTTGATGTTACTCGTCCATGTTAGTCTTGGTCTGCCTCTGTCTCTTTTACCTTGTATTTTCCCATCCAGGATTACTTTTAGTAGGCTGTTGTGTCTTTTAACATGGCCCAAAAATCACATTTGTCTTGTTTGAATTGTGTTTAGTAGTTCTCTTTTCATTTTTAGTTGTTTTAAGACTTCGTCGTTTGTTTTCTTTTCCTTCCATCCAATTCTACCTATTCTTCTATATATCCACATTTCAAAGGCTTTAATTCTCTGTTCTGTTTTCTTGTCTAATGTCCATGTTTCTGCACCATGTAGGAATATTGAGAAGATGTAACATTTTGCTATTCTTAGTTTTAGCCCTGGTGTTATTTGTTTTGATGTTAGTATGTTCTTCATGCCATTAAAATTACTTTTTGCCATTCCTATTCTTTTGTTTATTTCAGTTGTACATTTTCCATCACTGGTTATAGTATGTCCAAGGTAGTTGTAGTTCTGAACTGTCTCCAGGACTATTCCTTCTATTTTGATATCCACTTGTGGGTTTTGAGTATCTTCTTTGTTTATGATTATAGTTTTAGTCTTTTTCATATTCATATCTAGTCCATATTTTTTGCTTGTCATGTTTATTTCATTAAGTAATTGTTGTAGATCTTTAGGATTTTCTGCTAGTAGTACAGTATCGCCAGCATATCTTAGGTTATTGATTATCTTTCCATTAATTTGTAGGCCTGGCATCTCTATGATGCTTTTAAAAATTTGTTCAGTGTATATATTGAACAAGCTTGGTGATAGGATGCATCCTTGTCTTACTCCTCTTTTTATATCAATGGGTGTAGAGTTCGCTTTGTTATATTTTATCATTGCTGTTTGCTCGCAGTATAGATTACATATTAGTCGTATGTCCATGTCATCTAGATGTATCTCTTTTATGCATTCTATAAGTTGTTTGTGGTGTACTCTATCAAAAGCTTTGGTGTAGTCTATGAAGCAGGCATATATTGGTTTGTTTACTTCTGCGTATTTGTTCGATTAATGTTCTCATGCATAATATAGCTTCTTTTGTCCGGCTATTTTTCCTAAATCCAAATTGCTGCTCATCTAATTCAGTATTGATTTTATTCTGAATCCATCCTTGTATAACTTTTAGCAAGATTTTTGTAACATGGCTCATTAGGCTTATTGTTCTAAAGTCACTGCATTCAACTGCACCCTTTATAATTATAATTTATAATTCATAGTATTTTCTTATTCAGCGCTCACCCAAAGTGAGCGTGCATGCGTCGTGTCGCTACTTTAGAGCAATCTGCGACATTTGCCTATTTTCGGTCCAGCACATGCTTTCAGTTTAGATTCGTAGCTATTCTCCACAGGCAGCGGTAATTTTAGCCCACTCGTTTCATTTTTTAAACTACCAATGGCTTTTTAACGTGAGTAAAATGTACATGGGACCTCCATCTTTTCTCCGTTACCCGAGACAGCTAAACATCGAATCTCTTTACCAAGAGATAGGGGGAGTTTAAAGCCACGAAGTAAGTCACACATTCCAAGAGAGAGAGGGGAAGTATAAAGCCACGAAGTAAGCCACACATTCCAAGAGAGAGAGGGGAAGTATAAAGCCACGAAGTAAGCCACACATTCCAAGAGAGAGAGGGGAAGTATAAAGCCCCGAAGTAAGCCACACATTCCAAGAGATAGGGGGAGTTTAAAGCCACGATGTAAGTCACACATTCCAAGAGATAGGGGGAGTTTAAAGCCACGATGTAAGTCACAGATTCCAAGGGATAGGGGAGTTTAAAGCCACGAAGTAAGCCACACATTCTAAGAGAGAGAGAAGTATAAAGCCACGAAGTAAGTCACACATTCCAAGAGATAGGGGGAGTTTAAAGCCACGATGTAAGCCACACATTCTAAGAGAGAGAGAAGTATAAAGCCACGAGTAAGTCACACATTCCAAGAGATAGGGGGAGTTTAAAGCCACGATGTAAGCCACACATTCCAAGAGATAGGGGGAGTTTAAAGCCACGAAGTAAGCCACACATTCCAAGAGAGAGGGGAAGTATAAAGCCACGAAGTAAGCCACACATTCCAAGAGAGAGGGGAAGTATAAAGCCACGAAGTAAGTCACACATTCCAAGAGATAGGGGGAGTTTAAAGCCACGAAGTAAGTCACAGATTCTAAGAGAGAGGGGAAGTATAAAGCCACGAAGTAAGCCACACATTCCAAGAGATAGGGGGAGTTTAAAGCCCCGAAGTAAGTCACACATTCTAAGAGAGAGGGGAAGTATAAAGCCACGAAGTAAGCCACACATTCTAAGAGATAGGGGGAGTTTAAAGCCACGAAGTAAGTCACACATTCCAAGAGATAGGGGGAGTTTAAAGCCACGAAGTAAGCCACACATTCTAAGAGAGAGGGGAAGTATAAAGCCACGAAGTAAGCCACACATTCCAAGAGAGAGGGGAAGTATAAAGCCACGAAGTAAGCCACACATTCCAAGAGAGAGGGGAGTATAAAGCCACGAAGTAAGCCACACATTCCAAGAGAGAGGGGAAGTATAAAGCCACGAAGTAAGCCACACATTCCAAGAGAGAGGGGGAGTATAAAGCCACGAAGTAAGCCACATATTCCAAGAGAGAGGGGAAGTATAAAGCCACGAAGTAAGCCACACATTCCAAGAGAGAGGGGAAGTATAAAGCCACGAAGTAAGTCACACATTCCAAGAGAGAGGGGGAGTATAAAGCCACGAAATAAGCCACACATTCCAAGAGAGAGGGGAAGTATAAAGCCACGAAGTAAGCCACACATTCCAAGAGAGATGGGAAGTATAAAGCCACGAAGTAAGCCACACATTCTAAGAGAGAGGGGAAGTATAAAGCCACGAAGTAAGCCACACATTCCAAGAGAGATGGGAAGTATAAAGCCACGAAGTAAGTCACACATTCCAAGAGAGAGGGGAAGTATAAAGCCACGAAGTAAGCCACACATTCCAAGAGAGAGGGGAAGTATAAAGCCACGAAGTAAGCCACGCATTTCAAGAGAGATGGGAAGTATAAAGCCACGAAGTAAGCCACACATTCCAAGAGAGAGGGGAAGTATAAAGCCACGAAGTAAGCCACACATTCCAAGAGAGAGGGGAAGTATAAAGCCACGAAGTAAGCCACACATTCCAAGAGAGAGGGGAAGTATAAAGCCACGAAGTAAGCCACATATTCCAAGAGAGAGGGGAAGTATAAAGCCACGAAGTAAGCCACACATTCCAAGAGAACAATTCCCACCGCCTGCAGAGAAGTTCGAACCCGAGACCTTCTTGTACAAAGGTAGGCGGTTTACTTCCTGATCAGTTCCTCAAGCCCCATCGGTGGCAAGAAGACTTATGTTGTTATGAGGGACAAATATGTTTATTTAAATTGTATAAAGAACCAACAATCTGTTCACTAAATGCTTTACAATCTGATGATTTCAAATTTTCTGTAAAAAATTCCGTTTAACTACGAGGTCCAATATGACATGTTCATCTCAAGTATATAATAATTAAACAAGAAAAGCACTCAAATTATAATAAACTCATGGTAGAGCATAATGACATGTGCACATACTTCAAGCGCCCCACAATATTAATGAGGATTGAAGAAATAAGTCTGGGTCGATGAACTGGAGAGTAGGGCTATGTAAATAGTCACATTGTACTTTTAATAATCCATGTTTAGGTCTCCGGAGATTTTTGGGACACCCTGTATGTGTTCTATACCTGAATCAGGATTATCACTCAGGCAGTTAACTTTGGAAGTGCTGGAGGACTAAACAAAATAATGCAATAATGGAAGGGCAAAAAATCCATCTGTTTTACTTTTAAATTAAAATTGGTATTTTTGTAAATAAATGTGAGAGAATAATAAAGAGATAACAATAGCATATAGCAAGAGCCTTGTACAACGTGAGCTGACACGATGCAGGTGTGATTGAACAGATACAGAAGTTGTCCTGACAAGGAGAGCATTTAGCGGCCGACGTTCTTGCTGGACCAGAACGTCGCTGCAGAGTATATAGGTTGGATCTGCTGTTGTTGAGAACAAGCACGATTTCCAAATTGATCTCATCGCTTTTTCTAAATCTATTCTAGGAGAAGTGTGATATAACATCTTTGGCATGCACATCACGAGGCGGCTGCACTGAGACATTTATTTTACAGCCTCAACAGAGACCCTTGTGAAGGTCTCGAAACAAGAGATAAATGCCGGAAACATATTTTCAAAGAATACACAGTCCGTTACATGCAGTACTAATGTTGAAGCAAACAACGCAAATCAGTTTTGAGATCTCTGTCATAACAAATATGGTATCTCTGCCTTTTGAGTATTTTTTCTGTGTGTTTTTTCCTATGAGTTTATTTATTTAAAACACACACAAAAAGTGTCCCTGGTCAAACCAGCGGAGCATATGTGTATCCTAAAGGTTGTGTAAAAGTGTAATCGCGTCACGTTCGCATAATGTATTTTAAAACAAACGCTAACTTAATTGATTTCTCGAGAGGTAAAGCCATGACTTGTCCACATATACGAGAGCTCTCGACATAGCCTCGTTCCTTAGCGGATCGATGAAGTCTGCTTGTTGCTCTCTAATACAGAACAGGCCCCGTTGAATGCACAATGAATCATGCATCTACAGGAAATACGTGACAATGAGCCTGTCGAGGGTTCCTAGTTTTGAATAAATTATTCAAATAGCATTTCCTCTTTCAACTTGTAACGCTCTGCAACCTGTGATGCAATACAAAGCGATGACAACAAAAGACTTGGGAAGTATGTTGTCTAGCTGTTGTTTCTACTAAACTCAACCCGCTGAATCATGACCAAATTCAAGTGGAGCTGGAAAAATAAATAAAGCACTAGAGTCTGGATCCTAGCTGTCCTAACTACAGGTCAATCAGACTAATCAGTCGTGTTTACAAAATAGTAGAAAGAATAATAGCGCCGATCACGAGTTTCCTAGAAGCAAGTCCACAAAAGATCAACAAAGTTTTTTTGGACAAAAGTGGATGAAAATTTCCAGCACAAGAAGCATACAGTGGTAGCGTAAAAAGACAGGACATAAAGCATACAGTGGTAGCGTAAATAGACAGGACATAAAGCATACCGAGGTAGCGTAAATAGACAGGACATAAATCATACAGTGGTAGCTTAAATAGACAGGACATAAAGCATACCGAGGTAGCGTAAATAGACATGACATAAAGCATACCGTGGTAGCGTAAATAGACAGGACATAAAGCATAGCCAGGTAGCGTAAATAGACAGGACATAAAGCATACCGCGGTAGCGTAAATAGACAGGACATAAAGCATACAGTGGTAGCTTAAATAGACAGAACATAAAGCATACCGAGGTAGCGTAAATAGACAGAACAATAAAGCATAGCCAGGTAGCGTAAATAGACAGGACATAAAGCATACCGAGGTAGCGTAAATAGACAGAACAATAAAGCATAGCCAGGTAGCGTAAATAGACAGGACATAAAGCATACCGAGGTAGCGTAAATAGACATGATATAAAGCATACAGATGTGTCTTAAATAGACAGGATGTAAAGCATACCGGGTTAGCGTAAATAGACAGGACATAGAGCATACCGTGGTAGCGTAAATAGACAGGACATAAAGCATACCGTGGTAGCGTAAATAGACAGGACATAGAGCATACAGTGGTAGCGTAAAAAGACAGGATATAAAGCATACCGTAGTAGCGTAAATAGACAGGACATAGAGCATGCCGAAGTAGCGTAAATAGACAGGATATAAAGCATACCGTGGTAGCGTAAATAGACAGGACATAGAGCATACCGTGGTAGCGTAAATAGACAGGACATAAAGCATACCGTGGTAGCGTAAATAGACAGGACATAGAGCATACCGAGGTAGCGTAAATAGACAGGATATAAAGCATACCGTGGTAGCGTAAATAGCACAAATAGCATACCGTGGTAGCGTAAATAGCACAAATAGCATACCGTGGTAGCGTAAATAGCACAAATAGCATACCGTGTTAGCGTAAATAGCACAAATAGCATACCGTGTTAGCGTAAATAGACATGACATAAAGCATACCGTGTTAGCGTAAATAGACAGGACATAGAGCATACCGTGGTAGCGTAAATAGATAGGACATAAAGCATACCGTGGTAGCGTAAATAGACAGGACATAAAGCATACCGTGGTAGCGTAAATAGCACAAATAGCATACCGTGTTAGCGTAAATAGCACAAATAGCATACCGTGTTAGCGTAAATAGCACAAATAGCATACCGTGGTAGCGAGAAGGGAGAGGGGAGCTCAGGACAGGACGAGAGGGATAAAGACCGCTTGGTCAAAACAGTCGCCACAACGTGTGAGACCCAGGATTTGTGTTTCACCCCCCTTCCCCAATAGAAATCATTTCTTCTCTACCACGGGTTTCGAACATCGCAGCCAGCTTTTCAGCGAAACTCTGAATTTCGCCGCACGGCCACGCGCTAAAAAAATTGAGCATGATTGAATGAAATAGATGTATGATTGACAGTGTGATAATAATTCAACCTTCGATCTGAGACTTTCATGGAAAGGTCAGACGAATGAAGTCACATGATGATAAACTGAGCGCTTGATTATAAGGGAAAACAAAGTGATTGTTAGCAACAACTCAGTTGTAAAGAAAGTTTACAATGTTAGAGATTCTGGTTAATACAGGGAAGGGCAAAGAGGTGGAGTAAGTCTTGTACACCTGCAGGAGAGGGTAGGGAAGTGAGTCTTGTACACCTACAGGAGAGGGTAGGGAAGTGAGTCTTATATACCTACAGGAGAGGGTAGGGAAGTGAGTCTTGTACACCTGCAGGAGAGGGTAGGGAAGTGAATCTTGTACATCTTCAGGAGAGAGTAGAGAGGTGAAGTAAGTCTTGTACACGTATATCTTCAGGAGAGGGTAGAGAGGTGAAGTAAGTCTTGTACACGTATATCTTCAGGAGAGGGTAGAGAGGTGAAGTAAGTCTTGTACACATATATCTTCAGGAGAGGGAAGGGAGCTGAAGTAAGTCTTGTACACATAGACCTTCAGGAGAGGGTAGGATAGTGAAGTAAGTCTTGTACACATAAACCTTCAGGAGAGAGATGGGAAGTAAAGCATGTCTTGTACACATAGACCTTCAGGAGAGGGAATGGAAGTGAAGTAAGTCTTGTACACATAGACCTTCAGGAGAGGGAAGTGAAGTTAATCTTGTGCACATAGACCGTCAGGAGAGGGAAGGGAAGTAAGTCTTTTACACATAGACCTTCAGGAGAGGGAAGGGAAGTAAGAAGTAAGTCTTGTACACATAGACCTTCAGGAGAGGGAAGGGAAGTAAGTCTTGTACACATAGACCTTCAGGAGAGGGAAGGGAAGTAAGTGTTGTAGACATAGACCTTCAGGAGAGGGAAGTGAAGTTAGTCTTGTACACATAGACCGTCAGGAGAGGGAAGGGAAGTAAGTCTTGTGCACATAGACTTTCAGGAGAGGGAAGGGAAGTAAGTCTTGTGCACATAGACTTTCAGGAGAGGGAAGGGAAGTAAGTCTTGCACACATAGACCTTCAGGGGAGGGAAAGGAAGTAAGTCTTGTTGACATACAAATAAAATAACGGGGAGAACTCAGAATAATCAGATGAAAATAAAACCGAACTGGCAGAGTCACTTGCATCCCACCCCACAAGGGTTGAGTCTGAATATGAAACAATTAGAGAAGCAGCTTATATACGTCATCACTGAGGTCTCATCAGCAATAATTAACATCAATAGCAAAAGCAGATACTAAAGCAAGCTTTCAAATGCATAATATAGAAAATAATTGCATTATTTGTAAACTGCAATGACCCCACTGAAAAAGTGATTCTAAAACAGATCCCAAGTCACTCACAAACTAATCACAACGTGCTGATCAACTTACAAAATCAAGAAAAAGCAAACAACGTTCGGAATGAATAACTTTTGAAGAAACTAAACTCGTCATCAATAACATTACTGGAGAGAAATAGAGTAATTAGAATCATTATGGGCATAAGTAATGACAACCTGTACCATCAAAGCAAGAGACAGAGCGGAATGTCGCTCCATGGTAGCCAACCTTCGATGCGGAGAAGGCACTTAGCGGTGATAAACATAAGAGCCAGCGACCTCTTGAGACTGAAACTGACCACTATTGAAAACACCACCAACAAAATGGAAGTAATGGTCTGTTTAAAAAAAAAAAAGTAAAAACACCTCGTCACGCCAAGTGTCGTATAGGGTATTTGGTGTTAGTGACCATAATTTTTATAGATCTTCGACACATTATTTTTTGGGGAAATGTGGTCGGGAACCGGCCCGTGCCGCTTTACTTTCCCAGAAAAAGTCCGGTACCCATTTAAGGATGGGTGAACCCGGAAGCCGTCGATCAGGATCGAACCCGACCTCTGTCCTTTGTAGTTAACTAACCACTGAGCTATCACCGCTCCCACTAATGGTCTGTCCCTGCAGTACATTTTTGGGGCACAAATGGTAGAATACATTGTCTAGTCTTGCAGTCAGTACAAATCAAATGATACACTTTTGGGGCACATATGGTAGAATACATTGTCTAGTCTTGTAGACAGTACAAATCAAATGATACACTTTTGGGGCATAAATAGTAGAATACATTGTCTAGTCTTGTAGCCAGTACAAATCAAATGATACACTTTTGGGGCATAAATAGTAGAATACATTGTCTAGTCTTGTAGCCAGTACAAATCAAATGATACACTTTTGGGGCATAAATAGTACAATACATTGTCTAGTCTTGCAGCTAGTACAAACCAGATGATACACTTTTGGGGCATAAATAGTAGAATACATTGTCTAGACTTGCAGCGAGTAAAAATCAAATGATACACTTTTGAGGCATAAATAGTAGAATACAGTGTCTAGTCTTGCAGCTAGTACAAATCAAATGATACACTTTTGGGGCATAAATAGTAGAATACATTGTCTAGTCTTGCAGCTAGTACAAATCAAATGATACACTTTCGGGGCATAAATAGTAGAACACATTGTCTAGTCTTGCACCTAGTACAAATCAAATGATACACTTTTGGGGCATAAATAGTAGAACACATTGTCTAGTCTTGCAGCATTGTATTAATCAAATGATACACTTTTGAGGCATGAATAATAGAACACATTGTCTAGTCTTGCAGCCAGTATAAATCAAATGATACACTTTTGGGGCATAAATAGTAGTAAACATTGTCTAGTCTTGCAGCCAGTATAAATC
The DNA here is from genome assembly GCA_032433765.1 of Megaustenia siamemsis. Classification (NCBI taxonomy): domain Eukaryota; kingdom Metazoa; phylum Mollusca; class Gastropoda; order Stylommatophora; family Ariophantidae; genus Megaustenia; species Megaustenia siamemsis. Next base: position 48,566,034 of record JAVIAB010000088.1, read on the forward strand.
AAATGATACACTTTTGGGGCATAAATAGTAGAACACATTGTCTAGTCTTGCAGTCAGTAGAACACATTGTCTAGTCTTGCAGTCAGTAGAACACATTGTCTAGTCTTGCAGTCAGTAAAATACATTGTCTAGTCTTGCAGTCAGTAGAACACATTGTCTAGTCTTGCAGTCAGTAGAACACATTGTCTAGTCTTGCAGTCAGTAAAATACATTGTCTAGTCTTGCAGTCAGTAGAACACATTGTCTAGTCTTGCAGTCAGTAGAACACATTGTCTAGTCTTGCAGCCAGTATAAATCAAATGATACACTTTTGGGGCATAAATAGTAGAACACATTGTCTAGTCTTGCAGCCAGTAGAACACATTGTCTAGTCTTGCAGTCAGTAGAACACATTGTCTAGTCTTGCAGTCAGTAGAACATATTGTCTAGTCTTGCAGCCAGTAGAACACATTGTCTAGTCTTGCAGCCAGTAGAACACATTGTCTAGTCTTGCAGTCAGTAGAACACATTGTCTAGTCTTGCAGTCAGTAGAACACATTGTCTAGTCTTGCAGTCAGTAGAACACATTGTCTAGTCTTGCAGTCAGTAGAACACATTGTCTAGTCTTGCAGCCAGTAGAACACATTGTCTAGTCTTGCAGCCATTAGAACACATTGCCTAGTCTTGCAGCCAGTAGAACACATTGTCTAGTCTTGCAGCCAGTAGAACACATTGTCTAGTCTTGCAGCCAGTAGAACACATTGTCTAGTCTTGCAGCCAGTAGAACACATTCTCTAGTCTTGCAGCCAGTAGAACACATTGTCTAGTCTTGCAGCCAGTAGAACACATTGTCTAGTCTTGCAGCCAGTAGAACACATTGTCTAGTCTGGCAGCCAGTAGAACACATTCTCTAGTCTTGCAGCCAGTAGAACACATTGTCTAGTCTTGCAGTCAGTAGAACACATTGTCTAGTCTTGCAGCCAGTAGAACACATTGTCTAGTCTTGTAGCCATTATAACACATTGTCTAGTCTTGCAGCCAGTAGAAAACATTGTCTAGTCTTGCAGCCAGTAGAACACATTGTCTAGTCTTGCAGCCAGTAGAACACATTGTCTAGTCTTGCAGCCAGTAGAACACATTGTCTAGTCTTGCAGCCAGTAGAACACATTGTCTAGTCTTGCAGTCAGTAGAACACATTGTCTAGTCTTGCAGTCAGTAGAACACATTGTCTAGTCTTGCAGCCAGTAGAACACATTGTCTAGTCTTGCAGCCAGTAGAACGCATTGTCTAGTCTTGCAGCCAGTAGAACGCATTGTCTAGTCTTGCAGCCAGTAGAACACATTGTCTAGTCGTGCAGCCAGTAGAACACATTGTCTAGTCTTGCAGTCAGTAGAACGCATTGTCTAGTCTTGCAGTCAGTAGAACGCACTGTCTAGTCTTGCAGCCAGTAGAACACATTGTCTACTCTTGCAGCCAGTAGAACACATTGTCTAGTCTTGCAGCCAGTAGAACACATTGTCTAGTCTTGCGGCCAGTAGAACACATTGTCTAGTCTTGCAGCCAGTAGAACACATTGTCTAGTCTTGCAGTCAGTAGAACACATTGTCTAGTCTTGCAGTCAGTAGAACACATTGTCTAGTCTTGCAGTCAGTAGAACACATTGTCTAGTCTTGCAGTCAGTAGAACACATTGTCTAGTCTTGCAGTCAGTAGAACACATTGTCTAGCCTTGCAGCCAGTAGAACACATTGTCTAGTCTTGCAGCCAGAGAACACATTGTCTAGTCTTGCAGCCAGTAGAACACATTGTCTAGTCTTGCGGCCAGTAGAACACATTGTCTAGTCTTGCAGTCAGTAGAACACATTGTCTAGTCTTGCAGCCAGTAGAACACATTGTCTAGTCTTGCGGCCAGTAGAACACATTGTCTAGTCTTGCAGCCAGTAGAACACATTGTCTAGTCTTGCGGCGAGTATAAATCAAACGAGTGCCAGAGAAACACCGACGACCCAGATAGGTAAGACCTTCGTTCTCAGGAAGATTTGTAGGTCACAGAAAATTGACACAAAACAAATTTATCTATCTATTGACCTTTCGAGCCGTAACCGGCCCATAGGGCGTAGACCAAGATACACCTTCTCCTATATGAATTTTTTGTTCTAGCAGTTTTCTTTTAAAGATATTTTATCAAATCTCGCCATCCGTCTCTGTTCTGTGCAAGCAGTTCTATGTCATTGAGGGAGCCGATTCCTGCTGCTCTTGCCTCACAAAATAAATGGTAACATTTATTTATGTTAAAATATTCAAACTGCCATCAGTAACATTCCTGTACAGATAAACGAACAAGAAGCCTCCATTCAGAAATTGCAAATTTAACAACATCATCATTATGTGTCATACTGATTTTCGTAACGATAATGTCTTTCCACAATCTTCTATCGACAGTGCATCGTATCAGTTCTGTTTTTGACTGTCTTCATAACATGAAACCAAGCTATCTAGTATCTTCTCTCTTCATCATCCGTGATCTCTCTTTCCTTGTATTTTGCCAGTTATAACCAAGTATTTCAACTGTTTTACTCTCATGATGCGCCCGAAAATGTTGATTGTTTTATATTGATGCTTATTTAGGAGCTCCCTTTTTGTGTTTGGCCTCTTTGAGAATGTCCCTATTGGTTTTTTTTAGCTGTCCAGAGAACTTTTAACATTCTTCTGAGAAATCCCATGTCTGTGGCCTCTAATCGTCTTTTCATTTGTTTGTATATTGTCCATGACTCGCTTCCATAGGTCAGAATTGGTTCTTTATAGCACCGATGAACTCTCTTTCTCTCTTCTATTGACACAGACTTATTGCATAAGACGTTTTCCATTCTCTGAAACACGATAGTATAAACCAATGCAACTGGACAAGTAGGTTAACATAGTTTTCGCTTGTCTATTAAGGGTAAACGGTTCGATCACATGGAGAGGGGTGTCAAACAGTTATATCCTTTATTCTTCATCTCCCATTTGACACACCTTCCTTTCCTCTTTCTGCCGCTCTGTTCCCTCTCCGTCTGACAGACCACATAAAGTGTTGAATTGCCACAATACTTTTATCTTACTTTAAAAGGAAACATAATTAAATGTGGCACTTGTAAAGAAAGGAATGAAAAGCAAGAAGTAAAAGAAAAGTACAGAAACAAAGAAAAAGTAAAGAAAAAAGAAAGAATTTTAAAAAAGAAAAAAGAAAAAAGAAAAGAAGAAAATAGAGCATAAAAAGAAACAAACAAATAAAGGTTTCAGTATAGTACAAAGTGTTTTGTGGTGGACGTATAACAGGAGGTGACCAGTGAAATAAAACATTTAAACAATAAATATACCCGTTTCTGGTGCCTGAAATACAAAACGTATTGGAAGTATACTAACATAAGATGGGAGATGCACCACAGAAATAAAAAGCAGAATAGCTCAGGCCAAATAGCATTCAAGAAAATGAAAAATGTCTTATGCAACAAATCTATATTAATAAAAATGAGAAAGAGAGTTCATCGGTGCTATATAGAACCAATTCTGACCTATGGAAGCGAATCATGGACAATAGACAAACAAATGAAAAGACGATTAGAGGCCACAGAGATGGGATTTCTCAGAAGAATGTTGAAAGTTCCCTGGGCAGCTAAAAAGACCAATGAGGAAGATCTCAAAGAGGCCAACACAAAAGGGAGCTCCTAAAAAACATCAGAAAGAAGCAATCAACATTTTTCGGGCTCATCATGAGAAGAGGAAAGTTGGAATACTTGGTTACAACTGGCAAAATAAAAGGAAAGAGAGATCGCGGACGACAAAGAGAGAAAATTCTGGATAGCTTGGTGTCATTGCATGGAAAAGAGCCAACAACAGAACTGATACAATGCACTGTGGATAGAAGATTGTGGAGGGACATGATCGCCTATGCCAACCGGTATGGCACATGATGATGATTGGAAGTTGCGAATTGTACACGGAGAAAGAAAGAGATTTATAACACATTTTCCTTGGGAAGTCTTAAGTACATCATAAACATAACATTATGATAAACTATAAGAAACTCCAGTACAGCTCCACATTCTTGAACTAGCGAGACCAAGGCTATGAGTTTCTGCCGAGTGTATCTTATAACACTACATGACAGAGTTAATTGGAGATTGCTCCAGACGACCGGGTACAACGCAATAAAACAAGCCAGTCGTGTCTAAAATAAATAAAATTAAGAAACGACTCCTCATAATTGTTGATGAGTGGGCGGGGTAATGCATTTAAAGGAAGTCTACATTCTATTCGTCGTTTTTTTTTTCTGTCGCTTTGAATCATCATCATCTAGCTGCTTTACTCTGGTTGAACTTGGCTCTGATGACAGCTACTCTGAAGGTTTTTGTCCTGCACGAGTTGCCCAGCTTCTGCAGCAGTCAATCCCATTTCGCCAGAGACATCTTGCATCCACCTTCTTCTAGGTTTTCCTCTCCCTTGTTTACCTGAACTACTCCTCCACAAGCATCTTCTCCAAAATATAATGTCGTTTTACGTGAATGTAATATTTCGTTTTCTTTTTTTTAAATGTTTTTTTATCATTCCGTTTTCTAGAACTTTAAGTTCTTGCAAATGTGTCATGTTTGTTCTTCTCTCCGGTCATGGTATTCTGAATATTCTTCTGCAACATTTCAAGGTACTGGATGTATTTTACAGCAGATCTGCCAATTATCCACGTATCACAGCCAAACTATGCTGTTTCTTAAAAAACGTTGGTATTGTTGTCATATCAGTTCCTTGCCATATGTTGTACGCTTTGGTTTTACTTTAGCCATAGTTATGTTCGTTTTTATTTTGATGTCCTTAATAGTAATATCGTCGTTTTTTATCAATGAGCCAAGCTATTCTAAACTAGCTAACTCTTTCCTAGGGAATAATAGAACAAAGGAGTATGTGTTAGCACTCGGGAAAATTGACAGACAAACAACAATAGAAAAAAAACGAAGAACAATATATGGTCCGAAGCGGGATCGAACCCGTACTCAGTGGTACCGCGCCTTGCCACGAAAAGCCGAACGCTTGGCACACTCCTTTGTTTTCTTATTCCCTATTATCGCCTCGGAAGTTCCCCATATAATCATATTTATGTATTATTATTTGTACCCACTAACTCTTTCCTATATTGACATGTCACTTTAAAACTGACGCTTTTAAAAAGAAGCTTCAAAATGAAACTGAGGATGTTACATGGAAGAGACCGAGCAAAAAGATTGATACAAATAAAACTGCCAAATGAAGAAACAATGAGGATGTTACATGGAAGAGACCGAGCAAAAAGATTGATACAAATACAACTGCCAAATGAAGAAACAATGAGGATGTTATATGGAAGAGACCGAGCAAAAATATTCTTCTTCTTCTTCTATCTTTCCTCTGCTGCCGTTGGCGTCGAGGGAGAAACATCGAGGAAGTTGGCCTCTTCTGATGTTATCCTCCTAGTGACTATTCCCTTTATCCATCTCTTTCTCGGTCTTCCTCTTAATCTGGCGTTTTCGTAGCGTTTGTTTATGGCTCTTTGCGTCATTGTTAGTTCTTTTTGTCTTGTTATGTGGCCGAACCAATTTATCTGTTGTTTCTTTATGTATTTGATGGCTGGTTCAATTTCGAGTTTCTTCCTCAGGTCAGTGTTTCTTACTCTGCCCCTAAAGCTGTTTCCTGTCATTCTTCTGGCACATTTCATTTCGGTGGTCGTTATCTTTCTTATTGTTCTAGAGTCCAGCGTCCAATTCTGGCACTGATAGCACAGTTAGTAGAAAAAATTGATTTGTATTGAGCAAAAAGATTGATACAAATAAAACTGCCAAATGAAGAAAGACAGCGATACATACTAGAAGGGGGTGGGGGTGGAGGGGGGGGAGAGAGAGAAAAAGGTCAGAAGATGAAAAATAATCGTCTATTATAACAGCTGATGAGATCAATATAAGAGATGCAGAATGGTCTAAATTCATTGCTGTCTGTAGGGTCAGGCCATCAGGCCTTCACCTACCAGATTTATAGAAATACTTCTTCTTTTTCTACCTTTTTAGCTCCCAGTGGAGTTGGACTTCAACAAACACTTTCCAAGTCGTTCTGTTTTTTACCATTCTTTTAAGATCATGCCATGTCTTCCCCATCATCTTCATCTCTGCTTTTATCTGTCTTCTCCAAGAATTCCTTGGTCTTCCTCTTTGTCTTTTCCACTGGGGATTCCAAAAAAGGGCATGTTGTGTAATACTCTCAGCTGGCTTCGGTAGTGTGTGTCCTATCCAGCGCCATCGTCTTCGCTGTATCTCTTTATCCACTGGTGTTTGACTGGTACATTTCCATAATTCTATGTTAGTGAATTTATCCTGCCATTTCCATCCTTTTATCCTGCGTAAACATCCATTAACGAATGTATGTATCTTCGTGATTGTCAATTTTGTTGTTCTCCATGTTTCACAGCCATATAATAGGACCGCCTTAACATTTGAGTTGAAAATTTGTATTTTTGTATTTAACCTAATTTCTTTGGATTCCATATGTTTCCCAGTGCAATGAAAGCTCCTCTTGCTTTTGATATCCTTATTTTGGTATCATTTTCTGTTCCTCCCTCTTTATCTATATTACTGCCAAGATATATGTAAGATTGTACATCTAATAGAGGTGATTCTCCTAGTTTTATTTGGTTATTGCCAACTGTATTAACTCTCATAATGTTAGTCTTATCTCTATTAATCTTCAGTCCTAGCTGTTGTGATCTCGCATCAAGTATGCTCATTTTATCCTGTTATAGAAATACGTTTATATATTTATATTATATATTATATACACAAATACATAAGCATTTTATGAAGTTAAAATGAATCTGACGCGCAACAATTTCCATAAAGAGACTGAAGATTGAGATCTTCCTTATCATTAACCATGAGGGATTTTGTAGTAAATGACATTAGGCAGTTATTGTGTTCGATGTTAAGTCTGTGCTTCAGAATGATGAAAATGTATGGACGGAACAATGAAACGAATCTATGAAAACTGTCAACAATTTGTGTTTTCATTTGAACCGACAATTCTCAATTTGCAGAAGTCTGGAGCAGTAATGGGAGAATTGACAAGTTCTATTTAAATGTATTGAGAGGGAAGATAGGGCGAGGCTGAAAGACGATAGGACACAGGACATCATCTCTTGGTCACAGACACTGCAGAAAATGAACTTTGTGGAGTCTTGTAGGCAATTTTCTCAAACATCACTCGTATCATGACCAATCATGGTCTAAACTATTTATGTTTTGGTATGATCTACACTATATTTTATGCTCCTATTGTTATCTGCCAGGATGCCCCAAACATGATCTACACTATATTTTATGCTCCTATTGCTATCTGCCAGGATGCCCCAAACATGATCTACACTATATTTTATGCTCCTATTGTTATCTGTCAGGATGCCCCAAACATGATCTACACTCTATTTTATGCTCCTATTGTTATCTGTCAGGATGCCCCAAGCATGATCCAGCTAATTGTGTGATCTTCCCTTAGTTTCCTCCGCTGGAGATTCTATAAACTGCCGGCCTGTTTGTCAACTAACAATGCCTGATGAAACGATATTGTATAAACTGCAGGAATTATAAATCATGTGACACGACTAGAAAGTTACAATTGATGGAGCGAACGAATGTATTAACAACGAGCCGTCACCATGCATACTTTCCACTACTTGTGTACAGTGGTTGAGTACGTATGGAGTTTCTCCGAGTACCTTGAGATCAATGTTAACATCTATTCCACTCACTAATTGGGTCATATTGAAGGCAAGATGGTCGCGGCATATATTATATTAAAATATATTTATTTTAAAATATTGTTTATTAGTTTTTTTCCCCCTCATGATCAACTATTTTGTTTAATATTAAATTGTACAGTAAGGAAAACGAAAGTATGACACAAAATAGCTCCATGAATTGTTGGTCCAATAAGATACGTGAACAGTTGAAAGAAGTAACTCAGACTACTCTGTCTTTCTAAAAGTCGCCAAATTGCTCCGCACATCCTTGCCTATAGCATATATTTCTAGACTGTGTAAACAGTTCGAGTCCAAAAATTAACTCGTTCTATGATTTCGTTGAGAACTCATTGTAGGCTATCGTCCACCTTACATGTAAAATGACCACCGCAGTGCGTCATGTTTGTTTCGTTGTTTCCCTGTATGAAGACCAACATTATCAGTAGATGTCGCTACATAGCGCACCGGCATTTACAACTTTAACAGCTGAGTGAACTTCGTAGAGCATGCCAAGATCAAAATGTTCAGATGTGACTAGCAAGTCACAACTAGGGATCAAATAACAAGTCACAACTAGGGATAAAATAACAAGTGTTTTAGTCTAATACTGACAATAACAAGTCATAACTAGGGATCAAATAACAAGTCACAACTAGGGATAGAATAACAAGTCACAACTAGGGATCAAATAACAAGTCACAACTAGGGATCAAATAACAAGTCACAACTAGGGATAGAATAGCAAGTCACAACTAGGGATAAAATAACAAGTGTTTTAGTCTCATACTAAAAATAGCAAGTCACAATTAGGGATAAAATAACAAGTGTTTTAGTCTCATACTAACAATAGCAAGTCCCAACTAGGGATAAAATAACAAGAGTTTTAGTCTCATACTGACAATAGCAAGTCACAACTAGGGATAAAATAACAAGTGTTTTAGTCTCATACAGAAAATAGCAAGTCACAACTAGGGATAAAATAACAAGAGTTTTAGTCTCATACTGACAATAGCAAGTCACATCTATGGATAAAATAACAAGTGTTTTAGTCTCATACTGAAAATAATGAATATATAAGGTACAGGAGCAAGATTTCAAATAGTTGGGGAAATAGATAATAGAGCAAAGACAAAGAAACATCGAACATTAAAAAAAACAAAGGTGTATGTCACAAATTAAACTACACAGTAAGACAATAATTGGCTGATATCAAATAGTGTAGAAGAATATTGAATGTAGCACAGTGAATCACAATCAGACGTTAAGTTATACAAACAAAAGTGTGTAAAACACCAATAGTGAACATTCACAAATAGCAAACGAAATGGCTTGGGCATATATTAGGATTTCTAGTAATCAGCATCCAACAAAAAGCATTAACAAGCATTTAGTTATAAATATAAAAAAATAAACATATAAATTTAACACGGAAATAAGCAAGCAATAAAGAATAATAAATATATGTGGTTATGGCTACGATGATAACCGCAGAACTCTACCGATAACGCAATTTTCCATCGACACTTTGAAGCTGAGCAAGGAAGAAAGGTTCACATGCAACAGACAAAGTACACATGACCAGCGCTTGAGCTGATATAAAAGCTGTCTATCAAGATAAATCTACTCAATTAGACTGAGAAGAAATATAATAAAACAATACCTGTTGCTGCTACTTCGTTCTGCTTACAGATGGCCGTAGTGAACTTGTATCTGTTCTGTAGCTCACTGGAAGATCCTAGGCTGTGGCGGGGTCTTGGAGGCACTTTCAAAATCGTCCTTTCTGGGTTTACAGTTAACACTGAATGACTTTCTGACGACGTTGCCAGTGGTAGCAACGTTCCAGCGGCTGTGCTTGCAATTGTTCTATCCTGTCTTACGTCTTGAGGAAGTTGCTCAGGCAAAAATATTTCTTGACTGACGTCAGTAGTGTTCGCAGACTGAGGGCTGGTCATTGCGAACGTTCCTTGCTGAACTCGCGACATGTTCATTGGTTGTTGATGGTTATCAAAGACCTAGTTCTTTTGACGAAATTGAACCGAGAAAATATTGATAGCCTACTGTGTTAAGTGTTGAAGGACAGAGCTCATTAAACTCCACCATTAAACTCCACCATTAAACTCCAGGTTTTGTCTTACCACTTTTGCCGCCAGAGGGAGACACTGACGAGTTTGTATTTTGGATGCGTCAACTGAGCCTAATTATTGGACATATTTGGTAATTCAAAGTGGCCACACACTTTGTCACAATCGTGACACTATTGGAAGCACCGATACGAAATCAAGCGTATTTTACACAAATATGTCTGCGATACGCCATGCATCTGTGTCACTATTAACAACGTTTAGATCGTTACATCACAGCCTGCTCTAAGGTGGGAGAAAAGCAACATTAAAATACAGAAAACATCTTCAGACGCAAGTAACACTCTAATCAACCCCAATTCATTCCATCGTCGGCCACTTTTTCTAACACAATAGCCATTCACTCCAGAGCACCGGTTATGCAAGAGCCCACCTCATTCTGCCTGTCACAAGCCAATGTGTTCTGTCTTTTGTCAGGAGTGGATATAATATGCCCAGTTGAGACACACAATACTTGACATCTCACACAAATGTCCTCGTTAATTTCTCCCTATTATATCAAATGATAAAACTGCGAAGCGAAAGCTCAACTTCGAATACTGGTTAATTTATGTTGGTTTCAAATTAAAATAAGTGAAATACAAGTCCATTTCGCACATTTCAATTACATAATAGTAGGACGACGGTCTAACAAGTGTTTTCATTACAATGTTTGTATAAGAAAGTGAGGTCTTACATAAACTAGAAGACTTAGTCTGAGCTTGAAGTGTGCCTTGTCAAGAAAAGGACAAAAAACTCAAGGTCAACTATATCCACATACATATAGTATGTTATACTTACATATTATGTTATATAAGAACATAGTATGTTATGCATACTATAGATAGTATGTTTCATGCCGGGACTTACAATCCGATTTTGTTGACGGGTGCAACTTTCTGAACGAAAAATGACAATACGCTAGTTCTTATAAGATTTCTTCAAAACATTACATTTTGACTGGAGAAGGTACATTAGCGAGCTATGAATAGCAGTGAAGGACATTGCGAATGACGTCGATTGTAATGTGTACACTAATCGATCATTTCACTCACTTTACCTGTGACGTCTTTAACTCAAACAAAATATTTGTCATTTTATGGGAAAAGAACGAGGTATTTTATTACTAGTTAGTATATCTAGAATGTGTTTCTACTTTCATTTGCTTGAAATCTAATTTGAAAGTTTCAAGACAGGGGCGGACAACCAACAATTGTTGCAACAAGTGATACTGAATACGAACAATTATTGGTTTGCAGAGGCGTCAACCAAAACCGGTTTAAAGGAGTGATCTCGAAAATATGTGTACTAAAGTAGGATGAACCGGACAGTGAGGTGCAATGCACAGTGCAGTTCAATCAGATAATAAGCGAGTGCTGCAGAAGAAGAGTTAAAGCTATAAACATTCTTTACTTCGCATAATAAGAACAAACCAAACGCATGAACTTGTTCAATGTTCTCACGTAACTCATGAAATTGTTCAATGTTCTCACGTAACTGATGAAATTGTTCAATGTTCTCACGTAACTCATGAAATTGTTCAATGTTCTCACGTAACTGATGAAATTGTTCAATGTTCTCACGTAACTCATGAAATTGTTCAATGTTCTCACGTAACTCATGAAATTGTTCAATGTTCTCACGTAACTCATGAAATTGTTCAATGTTCTCACGTAACTGATGAAATTGTTCAATGTTCTCACGTAACTGATGAAATTGTTCAATGTTCTCACGTAACTGATGAAATTGTTCAATGTTCTCACGTAACTGATGAAATTGTTCAATGTTCTCACGTAACTGATGAAATTGTTCAATGTTCTCACGTAACTGATGAAATTGTTCAATGTTCTCACGTAACTGATGAAATTGTTCAATGTTCTCACGTAACTCATGATATTGTTCAATGTTCTCACGTAACTCATGAAATTGTTCAATGTTCTCACGTAACTCATGAAATTGTTCAATGTTCTCACGTAACTCATGAAATGTTCAATGTTCTCACGTAACTCATGAAATTGTTCAATGTTCTCACGTAACTCATGAAATTGTTCAATGTTCTCACGTAACTCATGAAATTGTTCAATGTTCTCACGTAGCTCATGAAATTGTTCAATGTTCTCACGTAACTGATGAAATTGTTCAATGTTCTCACGTAACTCATGAAATTGTTCAATGTTCTCACGTAACTCATGAAATTGTTCAATGTTCTCACGTAACTCATGAAATTGTTCAATGTTCTCACGTAACTCATGAAATTGTTCAATGTTCTCACGTAACTGATGAAATTGTTCAATGTTCTCACGTAACTCATGATATTGTTCAATGTTCTCACGTAACTCATGAAATTGTTCAATGTTCTCACGTAACTCATGAAATTGTTCAATGTTCTCACGTAACTGATGAAATTGTTCAATGTTCTCACGTAACTCATGAAATTGTTCAATGTTCTCACGTAACTGATGAAATTGTTCAATGTTCTCACGTAACTCATGAAATTGTTCAATGTTCTCACGTAACTGATGAAATTGTTCAATGTTCTCACGTAACTCATGATATTGTTCAATGTTCTCACGTAACTGATGAAATTGTTCAATGTTCTCACGTAACTCATGAAATTGTTCAATGTTCTCACGTAACTGATGAAATTGTTCAATGTTCTCACGTAGCTCATGATATTGTTCAATGTTCTCACGTAACTGATGAAATTGTTCAATGTTCTCACGTAACTCATGAAATTGTTCAATGTTCTCACGTAACTCATGAAATTGTTCAATGTTCTCACGTAACTCATGAAATTGTTCAATGTTTTCTCGTAGCTCATGATATTGTTCAATGTTCTCACGTAACTCATGAAATTGTTCAATGCTTTTCACGTAGCTCATGATATTGTTCAATGTTTTCACGTAGCTCATGATATTGTTCAATGTTTTCACGTAGCTCATGATATTGTTCAATGTTCTCACGTAGCTCATGAACATGAACTAATACCGACAAGACAGAAAGAACTACAAAAAATCAAATTAAAAAGACACAAAAGAGATCACAATATGAGTTAAAGAGGCCCACAAAAACCACGAGTCATGGCTGACGGATTAAAGATGCCCATTAAAACTAGGGTGAAAGCGGTCAAGGCTGACAGTTTCAGAACCGTCAAACTAAAATTGACGACGATTTGGATCCAAACTAAGCTGTAGACCTGGTAACAGATTTGCCAGTTTGGCTGTGCGAAAAGAGATTGAGAGGAAAAAGGAATCCCAGTGTCATAAATTGCTCTGCTTTGGGTTCAAGGTCGCAGATATCATAGCAAGCTATGTTAACCACTACACATCGCTGCTACGTCACTTAACGCTCTTCTAATGGCGAGCGATGCTGTGAACTAGTAGACCGAGAGCTAAGAAGAGAAACAACATTCGACGAGAATTAGAAGAAAAGAAGCAGGGATCGCGGATACAGTCAAATAAAGAAACAAATTCAATTACATTTGTTGAAAACAAAAGAAATTTAAGAAATAAAACAAAAAACATAATTGATGAGTAAAGTGATAGGGATAATAGTGACTTATTTAATTAAATAAAACCATAAAAAGACTAAATAAATTAATTCAACGAGTAACATGTTTTATAAAAAAGAACACGTGCCAATGGATACAAGAAGAGCAATACACAAGTTGTTCTACCAATATAAATCATCACAACAAATGTATGTGTGTGTATATAACCATGAGAGACGTGATCACCTACGCCAGTAGGCCAGGTACTTGATGATGATGATGATATATAACCAGTGAAAAGAGGTATCTTCAGGGAATAAGGAATTCAACAATTAAATGACACCCATCATGAAACGACAAACAATGATTATACATGAAAACACGGATACCAGCAAGCATCATCCAGTATAATAAAATTAGCGACACGATCGAAAATGTAACAACAAAAAGAGGAATAGTTAAATAATTCACAAGATGGATCATAGAAATATTCAAAACTACAAAAATGGCAATGTTTCATGTAAACTGTTAAAAAGCGCAACTGTGTCTGTCACATAGTCATCATCATCAGTACCGGGCTGCTGGCGTAGGTGAACATGTTTCTCCACAACTTTCGATCTCGGCAGCTATTTATCATTTCTGTTGTTGACCTTCTGCCAAGCCATTCTCTTAAGCTGTCTGTTATTTTTTTCTCTTTGCTTCCCTTTATCTCTTCGTCCTCAATTTTCCAGTTGTTACAATATATTCCAGTTGTTCTCTTCTCATTACATGGCCAAAAAAATGATGATTGTTTCTTCCTAATATTGGAAATTAGTTCTCTTTTTGCTTTAACCTCTCTCAGAACATCTTCATTACTCTTCTTAGCTGTCCACGGTACTCTCAACATTCTTCTGTAAAACCACATTTCTACAGACTCCAGTGATTTTCTTGTTTGTTGTCCTATTGTCCATGATTCGCACCAATATGTTAAGACTGGCTCTACGTAACATTTAAGAATTTTTTTTTTGTTTCTATTGTCAAAAATGGATTGTATAGTATCTTCCTCATTTTTGGAAAGCTGTTTTTGCCTGAGCCATTCTGCATCTCACCTCTTTTGTACATCTTCCGTCTGAGGTTAACAAAGTTCCAAATATTTAAATTCATTTACCTGTTTTAATATTGTTCCACTTGTCTTTATTTTGCACTGAGGTGATGTCGTTTTCTTTGTTGTTACCATTACCTCTGTCGTTTTGCTATTAAGGCTGAGTCCTTTATTTTTGCTTTATTTCACTATAAAGTCCACCATTTCTTGTAACTCATATCCAGTTGTTATTCCAGGTATGCCCTTGTGGATCTTAATATAATCTCACTATAAATATTAAACAAATCTGGTGACAGCACACAACCTTGTCTAACACCCTGTTTTATTTGTTGAAACATTCCCAATTGGTTTCCAGTTCTTATGGCCGCTGTTTGTTGCCAGTACATGTTCTTTATTATTCTTAGATCTTTGCTGTCTATGTTTATGCTTTCTAAAATGTTGATTATTTCTTGGTGCTTTACTTTGTCAAATGCCTCGGTGTAATCTATGAAACATAGATATAGATCTGTTTTCAGATTGTAAGGTTGCTGTCACATTGTAAGAGAGCAGAATAAATTGATAATATCTCTGCATTATAAGTACAAGTTATATTTTTACTGCCACGGATTTATATATTACAAGTTCTAGCACTTATGACTGAACTACTGTGATAGTTTGCTATCTAAAAGTCCCATGTTGCCTAGTTGGCGTGTACTCAAGCCTGAAATAATTATATTGGACGTTTCCTCCGCTGCTGCCAAAATGTTTAGACTCACTTGTACAAACAGACATGTCAATTTACATCACGAGCTGATTGAGAATGTACATGTTAGACTCACTTGTTCAAACAGACATGTCAATTTACATCACGAGCTGATTGAGAATGTACATGTTTTAGACTCACTTGTTCAAACAGACATGTCAATTTACATCACGAGCTGATTGAGAATGCACATCGATTGATCAAAGAGAACCTTCTTTCTTTCATCAGTCCTGACATGTTGCTACGTGTACAGGTCTCCATGTACAACTCAAACACGCCTTCATGCCCGCTCTGATTTACTTCACCATAACCTATCAATTAAGAGAATTGTACACAACACATGCTAGGACAGGATTTCTTTTCTCTTCTATTTTCACTTCGCCAAATTTACTTTTTCTTCTTCTTTGTTTCCTCATTTGCCTTTCAGTGTCGAGTGGGAATAGGGAGATTGGGGTGGGAAAGGGGGAGAGGGGTTTTGGTAATATAATCTGCGGTCTTTTGCTCTTCTGTAGGCCGGTACTGCTGTTTCCTGGTGTTTTTAATATCCGTCAATCCATCTTTTGTTTTCTGTAAGCCGGTACTGCTATGTTTCCTAGTATTTTTAATATTCCGTCAATCCATCTTTGTTCTTCTGTAGGCCTGTGCTGCTATGTTTCCTGGTGTTTTTAATATTCGTCAATTCATCTTTGTTCTTCTGTAGGCCTGTGCTGCTATGTTTCCTGGTGTTTTTAATATTCCGTCAATTCATCTTTGTTCTTCTGTAGGCCTGTGCTGCTATGTTTCCTGGTGTTTTTAATATTCCGTCAATTCATCTTTGTTCTTCTGTAGGCCTGTGCTGCTATGTTTCCTGGTGTTTTTAATATTCCGTCAATTCATCTTTGTTCTTCTGTAAGCCGGTACTGCTATGTTTCCTGGTATTTTAATATTCCGTCAATCCATCTTTGTTCTTCTGTAGGCCTGTGCTGCTATGTTTCCTGGTATTTTTAATATTCCATCAATTCATCTTTTTCGTGGTCGGCCGTTCTCGATCTCACAACGATTATTAGAGACTGTCGTGTTGTGTTTTGGTATTTGTCTTATCACGTGACAAAATCAAATCAATTTATTTTTAAAAAAAACTATGAATATTTCAGGTCATAGAATACATAAATAAACAAAAGATAAAATTATGTCTTTTTTTTCTTTATGGCGAGAATTGTTCCAGGTTTCTCTGTTCTCAATTGCTCATCTCTGATCTTATCGGGCTGTTTCCTGCCATTCGTCTAACACATTTATCACATTCAACACATTATCACATTCAACACATTTATTACATTGAAAGTTATTGTTTCTAAGTCTAGGGTCAAAGTCTGGCAATAGTTTCACAACGTTGGAATGAAGATTGTGTTGTAGATCCTCTTTTTGCCTTTAGAGTTATTTCTTGTTGGACAATATTGAAGGTATTTGTCAAATGAATTGACAATGTTTGCTGCATCTGGAGTCTGTTTATTTGTGGTTTGTCACTAGACTTCCTAGATATTTAAACTCCTCCACTTGTTTTAATTGTCTGCCATTTATCGTTATTTTCACGTTGTTTTTCCTTTGCGGTATACAAGAGTTCTGTTTTCTTGATTTTCATTTTGCATTGGTTGCCTGTGCCTATTTAAGTTTTCTTGTAGGTCTTCTATTTTTCCATGCATTTGCGTTTGATCGTCTGCAAATTTTGTTCGTTGGCCCGCTTTCACTTATGCGAAGTCCCTATTGACTAGAAACTGAAAGTTTCGCGTTTATCCGTTTTCCCCTATCATCTGTGCACAGGGATCCTCGCCGCACAGGCAGATAACTCCGTCTTCAGAGATACTCATATATTTTTTTTTTTTATCTATGAGTAATTGACGTCTCAAGTCGAGTCTCGCTGCTGAGACCAGGGGTGGTTGACGTAGTGAGAGATCACAAATAAAAACTCAAACTGTGCAGCCGGGATTTGAACTCACAACCTTTCTGTTTCTAAACAGCCATCTTGCCTAGAGACCAACCAGTCTCTTGAACTGTCAATGAAATGTCAATGTAGTCAATGTAGGTAATAAACAATAGGGAAGATAGTAGGCACCCCTGTAGTCAATGTAGGTAATAAACAATAGGGAAGATAGTAGCACCCCTGTAGTCAATGTAGGTAATAAACAATAGGGAAGATAGTAGGCACCCCTGTAGTCAATGTAGGTAATACACAATAGGGAAGATAGTAGGCACTCCTGTACTCAATGTAGGTAATACACAATAGGGAAGATAGTAGGCACCCCTGTAGTCAATGTAGGTAATACACAATAGGGAAGATAGTAGGCACCCCTGTAGTCAATGTAGGTAATAAACAATAGGGAAGATAGTAAGTACCCCTGTAGTCAATGTAGCTAATACACAATAGGGAAGATAGTAGGCACCCCTGTAGTCAATGTAGGTAATAAACAATAGGGAAGATAGTAGGCACCCCTGTAGTCAATGTAGGTAATAAACAATAGGGAAGATAGTACGCACCCCTGTAGTCAATGTAGGTAATACACAATAGGGAAGATAGTAGGCACCCTGTAGTCAATGTAGGTAATAAACAATAGGGAAGATAGTACGCACCCCTGTAGTCAATGTAGCTAATACACAATAGGGAAGATAGTAGGCACCCCTGTAGTCAATGTAGGTAATAAACAATAGGGAAGATAGTAGGCACCCCTGTAGTCAATGTAGGTAATAAACAATAGGGAAGATAGTACGCACCCCTGTAGTCAATGTAGGTAATAAACAATAGCGAAGATAGTACGCACCCCTGTAGTCAATGTACGTAATAAACAATAGGGAAGATAGTACGCACCCCTGTAGTCAATGTAGGTAATAAACAATAGGGAAGATAGTACGCACCCCTGTAGTCAATGTAGGTAATAAACAATAGGGAAGATAGTACGCACCCCTGTAGTCAATGTAGGTAATAAACAATAGGGAAGATAGTACGCACCCCTGTAGTCAATGTAGGTAATAAACAATAGGGAAGATAGTAAGCACCCCTGTCTTACTCCTGATCTAACTTCGAAATGGGTCTGTGCAGCCTGCTTCTGTTCTGACTGTGCAGCTGCTGTTGTTGTAGAGACTTTTAATTATTTGGTTAGATGTTAATTTACTCCGCATGTTGTTAGTGTCTTTCATAGTTGTTCTCTATTAGATGTTGGCTTACTCCGTATGTTGTTAGCATCTCCCATAGTTTGTTCTCTGTTAGATGTTGACTTACTCCGTATGTTGTTAGCATCTCCCATAGTTTGTTCTCTGTTAGATGTTGGCTTACTATGTATGTTGTTAAAATCTCCCATAGCTGTTCTCTGTTAGATGTTGACTTACTCCGTATGTTGTTAGCATCTCCCATAGTTTGTTCTCTGTTAGATGTTTGCTTACTCTGTATGTTGTTAGTATCTCCCACAGTTGTTCTCTGTTAGATGTTGACTTACTCCGTATGTTGTTAGCATCTCCCATAGTTTTGTTCTCTGTTAGATGTTGGCTTACTCTGTATGTTGTCAGTATCTCCCACAGTTTGTCCTCTGTAGATGTTGGCTTACTCTGTATGTTGTTAGAATCTCCCACAGTTTGTTCTATGTTTACTCGCCGAATGCTCTTTCTTGGGATGTTCTACAAAATCTATAAATTTCGTAAACTTTGACAAGAAATGTATTTTAAATTACCGTCACTTGAAAAATAAATCAATTCTGTCTTTAAAACAATCCAATCTAAGAAATGGAAACAGGTAACTACAAAAATATAGAGAAATGACATCAGCAGAGAATTAATTGAATCTGACAACTCTGTTGCGACCAGACACTGAATCTTTCTGCAGTCAGCTCGTGAAGTCAGTGGTATAATAA
Organism: Megaustenia siamemsis; assembly: GCA_032433765.1. Classification (NCBI taxonomy): domain Eukaryota; kingdom Metazoa; phylum Mollusca; class Gastropoda; order Stylommatophora; family Ariophantidae; genus Megaustenia; species Megaustenia siamemsis. The sequence continues at coordinate 48,585,112 of JAVIAB010000088.1, forward strand.
TAGGCTATTTAACGAACTTTTGTTATAGTTCGTTCCAAGACTCTCTCTCTCTCTCTCTCTCTCTCTCTCTCTCTCTCTCTCTGCGATCATGACTCAGTCAGAGTAGGATTCCAGACTCTCACATGACGTCAGCTGTCAGGTTAAGTGTGTGATCGCCCCCACAGACAGAACATCACAATTCCAAGACTAATACCCCTCTTCAAAAACTATAACAGAATAACAATTTGGTTTCAATTGTTACAATTGTGTATGTAACTTGTTTATTGTCATGACGTTACATAAAAGAAATTCATTATAAAAATGGTTTTAAATTTTGTCTTATTTGCGGCATATAAAAAAAACATAATGATGCTTGTCACATAGAATATTTACAGTTCCTACTGGTCAACGCAATGCGCGAAATTAAAAATGAATTATCTGTACGCCTTGAATTAATTAGAACCCGCAGACAGTTTTCATATAAGCGCGACACGGTCAGATATGTCAGATAAGTGTGACATGGTCAGGGGCATGTTAAAAGACACAAGAGCCTGATAAAGTAATATTGGAAGGAAAATACAAGGTAACAGAGCAGAGGCAGACCAAGCTAACATGGACGAGTAATTTCAAAAGATGGAGAAGTCAGCCTATGACATCTACACCATCAAAGCAAGAGACAGAGTGGAATGGCGCTCCATGCTAGCCAACCTTCGATGCGGAGACGGCATTCAATGTTGATGATGATGGTCAGATAGCACAAGTACGTGGATAAATCAGTGAAAATTACGTTTTTTTTTTAAATTACGCCTGTAATGTTGATAAGTAGAAGCTATGCACATTCTACTTGACTGATTGATGTGTACTTGTTGTATACACCGCAAATAAGACTAAATTAAAACCATATATTGAATCCAATTATTTGTTGTTTTAATGTGACGTCATGACGATACACAGTTTACATAATGTCAACAACTAAAACCAAACGGTTGAGTTATTACATTTGGAAGAGGGGCATGAGTTTTGGAACGGTCTAGAGAACGTTCTCTCTAGAGCTACACCGTAGCCATCTACACTTGGCTGTGGCTGCCCGCACTGCTGCTGTAGTTGCCTGGCCCTATAGCAGATGTCTTTTTTTTATCAGGTTAATAATATTAACCTGATAAAAACAATGGATGAAGGAACAAAATGTAGTGTGGTGCATGAAGGACAACTTACAGAAGCATTTGAAATAAGAACAGGAGTAAGGCAGGGATGCCTTCTGTCTCCATTTCTCTTTCTACTGGCCATAGATTGGATTATGAAAATAACTCAAATATCAGAAATGGGATCCAGTGGTCACTGACCAAACAACTTGATGATTTAGACTTTGCTGATGACATAGCTCTCCTATCAATAAGCCATCAACAGATGCAGGATAAGATGAGCATACTTGATGAGAGATCACAACAGCTAGGACTGAACATTAATAGTGATAAGACAAACATTATGAGAATTAATACAGTTTGCAATAACCAAATAAAACTAGGAGAAATACTCTACTAGACGTACAATCTTACATATATCTGGGCAGTAATATAGATAAAGAGGGAGGAACAGAAAATGATACCAAAATAAGGATACCAAAAGCAAGATGAGCCTTCATTGCACTGGGAAACATATGGAAATCCAAAGAAATTAGGTTAAATACAAAAATAACAATTTTCAACTCAAATGTTAAGATGGTCCTATTATATGCTTGTGAAAACATGGAGAACAACAAATTGACAATCACGAAGATTTCATTCTTCGACTGTCATTAATGGATGCTTACGCAGAATAAAAGGATGGAAATGGCAGGACAAAATCACTAACATAGAATTATGGAAATGTACCAGTCAAATACCAGTGGATAAAGAGATACAGTGAAGACGATGGCGCTGGATAGGACACACACTACGGAAGCCAACTAAGAGTATACACAATAGGCCCTTTTTTGGAATCCCCAGTGGAAAAGACAAAAGAGGAAGACCAAGGAATTCTTGAGAAGACAGATCGAAGCAGAGATGAAGATGATGGGGAAGACATGGAATGATCTTAAAAGAATGGCAAAAACAGAACGACTTGGAAATGTTTGTTGAAGACCTATGCTCCACTGGGAGCTAAAAAGGTAGAAGAAGAAGATAGCAGATGTCACAAATCTGAGATTATTCTCCCGCTCTTTTGGTAGACCAGTAACGTTGCAGTAAAAGTGGGGGTAGGGGGGGGGCACAGTGACGCAGCCTGGGTTTGCTAGCGCCCGGGGGCATGCCAATATTTGCGTTCTTAATTAATGTGTTTACTTTCTTCTTTTTCTTTGAAATTTTGCAAATTTAAAATGTTTGCGGTCGGGCAACCGCCCCTTAGGTCCTCCTCATTATATTCCCATTGTGGGGGAGGGGGCGTGTGTAAATGGGGGGAGGCAGGTAAGATTGTGTACGTACGGTAAGTCCGTTCAAGTGTTGAAAGGCAGGTAGGAGATTATTGATTATGACCTTCTCTCCATCCTTTCTCTCTGATGTTTGTTTCCTTGTCTACATTTTTTTTTTCCGATCCAATCGTCTCGTGATATACAATTAAGTCAGTAAAATGTCATTGCTCCAACGCGCGTATGAACAAGATTCAGCATGGCATTGAACTGATTAACCGTGTGGGTTATTAATGTCTTAACTGGTTCTTGGAACAATCTAAACGTAGAAGTAGGTGTGTAACCATTGGCCATGAGGGAAGCAACGTCAGCACCCATGTGTTGTACGCTTCTGTTGTGTTGTACGATTCTGTTGTGTTGTACGCTTCTGTTGTGTTGTACGCGTCTGTTGTGTTGTACGCTTCTGTTGTGTTGTACACGTCTGTTGTGTTGTACGCGTCTGTTGTGTTGTACGCTCTGTTGTGTTGGTACGCGTCTATTGTGTTGTACGCGTCCTATTGGGCGTGGCGCGGTCGTAGCTTAGGACCGATGAGCTCAGCGCGACTACCCTACGTCGGTGGTTCTCAACATGTTTGTGCCCTTGGGTACACTGGACATTCTCCAAGGAACCGCGGCTGCCAGTATCCAAATTTATTTGTTAACGGTTACTCATATCTATAACACAGCCTTTTGCTCGTCCCACTGTTATTATGTGTCCATTTTTACAGAAAAATAAATATAAAGCACTGTATCTTACCAACAAAAGATTACATACCTTCCGAAGATAATTATAAACAAATGAGCATAAAAAATGAAAGCAAATGCATTGCACTGATGTGACTTTTGGCTCTGTGTATTTTTCTGCCAGATTTTCAAAGTTGGGGACGTATGGTTGATGTCAGTTCAAGTTCCCCTCTACCGAAGCCTTTCTAGAGACCACATCAAGGCTAATCCAAACCACTAAATCTGCTTTGATCTGAACATTTGTTGTCGACAGTTACTGCTTCTGTTAATTGAGAAGGAGAAATGGTAGCGTTTGCTTCATCCTTTCTTTTTTTTTTTTTCTTTCAATCTTTGGTTCAACTCAATGCCGGAAAATAATGACGTCACTCGCTGTACTGAGACTGGAACTTCCCGGGCACCAAGAAAACACAGGGCGGGAACAATGGCGCCCGGAGGCACCGTATTGAGAATCACTGGTTTACGTGTTCATTGATCTGAAGAATCGCACACACTGGAAGGCAGCAACAAACACGCACTGTATTAGCAGTAATCGCTTGGTGACGTCAGCAAACAGCTGAAGACGAGAGTAGTCGGGTATTCTCTGTATATGACAATAGACGTGTGTAGGCAAGAGTGGAGCTCATCTTTATAGGGAAGACGTTGTGTAGGCATGAGTGGAGCTCATCTTTATAGGGAAGACGTGTGTAGGCATGAGTGGAGCTCATCTTTATAGGGAAGACGTGTGTAGGCATGAGTGGAGCTCATCTTTATAGGGAAGACGTGTGTAGGCATGAGTGGAGCTCATCTTTATAGGGAAGGTATGGTTAAGTGGTAAGCTATAACACAACATGGAGCGGTATGGTATGTAGGCACAGTTCCTCGTATGTGACTACATTGAGATCATAAATGCAGAACATAAATTACATGCTAGTTATTGTATGTGCAGAGATAAAGTGACTTCAATCTAGATTAATGACCACAAAAGGCTTACAGTATTTACAGATATAAACACACACACGCGCGCACGCGAGATGGAGTGTGGCCTGGGGTGGGGGGAAGGCTGCACAGGGGGAAAAGTAGAAACATATATGAGCATAGGTAACTTAGAAGAACTGTATGTACAATTGTTATGTAAAAATAAATAGACCAAAAAAAACGGAGAAACAATTACATAGTTAAGCAAACGAGATGAAGCAGTAGAACCAACAACGTTAGTTTAAAAAAAAAAAAGTAAAGTACCCCCGTCACGCCAAGTGGCGTATAGGGAATATGGTGTTAGTGACCATAAATTTTACAGACCTTCGGCACATGATTTTTGGGGTAATGTGGTCGATGTTACGCCCGTGCCGCTTTACTTTTCCAGAAAAAAAAATCCGGTACCCATTAAAGGCTGGGTGAACCGGAAGCTGTCGGTTGAGATCGAACCCTTGTCCTTTGCAGTCCAGTTCACTAACCGCTGAGATATCGCGGCTCCCAACAGCGTTAGTGACAAAAGCTCATTTACCTGATTTATTGATTTATGTGATTAGAGAATAGGTACAACGACTTTGCATATACTCTGTCGCAGGCAGACATGTACAGTCAGAGGTGTCCGTCTACCCTTTCTTAACAAAGATGGTGTATTTAGTCACGTCATTGTGTAATAACTGGCGGTCTAGTATTATGATGACGTCACAAGTGACACTATTTAAAGATACCGTGAGAAATCTTTAGTGTTCTCTTCCTAGAATTAAAATTATTATGGGTGACTTGACATGAACCCGTTCAACACTCATGGCATTATATGTAAAAGTAGGCTTAAGACATATGGGGATGGCGTTAACGTCCATATTAAATGATCAATTTATGACTGATGTTATCGGTACCACGTCAGGCCGCCTCATCTTCCAAGACAAAATTTGTGGTACTATTTTTAGAAGCTGGTGAACATCAAAGCAGAGCTGTTTCTGGGACGAAAAAAAAACATCGCCACATGTCATAGGTTGCTAACTGCCAAGATGGCCTTGTGTAAAGCAAGAGTCATGGCTAGAGCGGATGAGAGGGAGTGAGCTGTGTGTATTCAAGAAAGTGAAAAAAGGACCCCCCCCCCCCCCTCCCCTAAAAAAAAAAAAAAAAAAAATACGAGCTCAGGATAAGAAAAACAGAGATGAAGAGTGGTTAGAAGTGCGGGTAGACGATGTGGGTGGGCGAGAGAGAGAAAGATATAGAAGAGTGAGAGTAAGATACTAGAGAGAAAAGGAGTGGTGGAGAAAAAAGATGTGAGAAAAGGAATAAAAGAGAAGAGAGAAGGAACGCATCAGAGAGAGAGAGAGAGAACAGAAGGGAGTACGAGAAATAAGAGAGAGAGAAAGTAAACGGAGATGTTCAATGAGGCATTCAAGCACTACTCGGCGTAAAATAAATTATTTATTTTGGATGTGAATATATTACCGTATTATACATGCCAAACGCGCTCATTAGCGAGGAGACTTATCAAACACCAATCATTCCAACCATATTTGATCCGGTCCTCGCCTTACAGCAAAGAAACTTGAACAAACAGCAAAGGCACAACGAAAGCACAATTATTTGTTCCAACTCCACGTTCTATTGATTTTATGTTTTTTTATGTATGTTTTGTTCTAGTTCCCCAAGCATACATTCTCGCTGTCTTTTTTTCCCCTTCTCAACAACAGACGTCACCGCAAGATTCTATTGATGGACATAACGACTGTTGAAACAGCAGCCGCGAGATGTGTCAGCAACATATGACTGCGTTAGTCCAGCAAATATAACAGTAATAATGTTATTGCCACAAGCAACATATCGACGTTAACTTGACGATTCAGCCAGCATATAATTATCCATTTGTTACTCGGGGATGTGTACAAACATATTATTTTAAAACTCAAATAGTTGAATATATAGCCATTCACATATATTACAATCAATTAAAGACTTTGAAGACCTTTTTGAAAGCATTTCAGACAAATAGTTGAATATATTGTCATCAACAAATACTACAATCAATTAGAGAATTTGTCGACTTTTTGAAAGCATTTCAGACAAATAGTTGAATATATTGTCATCAGCAAACACTACAATTAATTAGAGAATTGTCGACTTTTTGAAAGCATTTCAGACAAAATAGTTGAATATATTTGTCATCAGCAAACACTACAATTAATTAGAGAATTTGTCGACTTTTTGAAAGCATTTCAGACAAATAGTTGAATATATTGTCATCAGCAAACACTACAATCAATTAGAGAAATTTGTCGGCTTTTTTGAAAGCATTTCAGACAAACAGTTGAATGTATTGTCATCAGCAAACACTACAATTAATTAGAGAATTGTCGACTTTTTGAAAGCATTTAGACAAATAGTTGAATATATTGTCATCAGCAAACACTACAATCAATTAGAGAAATTTGTCGACTTTTTGAAAGCATTTTAGACAAATAGTTGAATATATTGTCATCAGCAAATACTACAAAAAATTAGAGAATGTCGACTTTTTGAAAGCATTTTAGACAATAGTTGAATATATTGTCATCAGCAATACTACAATCAATTAGAGAATTGGTCGGCTTTTTGAAAGCATTTCAGACAAACAGTTGAATGTATTGTCATCAGCAAACACTACAATTAATTAGAGAATTTGTCGACTTTTTGAAAGCATTTTAGACAAATAGTTGAATATATTGTCATCAGCAAACACTACAATCAATTAGAGAATTTGTCGACTTTTTGAAAGCATTTTAGACAAATAGTTGATATATTGTCATCAGCAAATACTACAATAAATTAGAGAATTGTCGACTTTTTGAAAGCATTTTAGACAAATAGTTGAATATATTGTCATCAGCAAATACTACAATCAATTAGAGAATTTGTCGACTTTTTGAAAGCATATCAGACAAAATAGTTTGAATATATTGTCATCAGCAAACACTACAATTAATTAGAGAATTTGTCGACTTTTTGAAAGCATTTTAGACAAATAGTTGAATATATTGTCATCAGCAAATACTACAATCAATTAGAGAATTTGTCGACTTTTTGAAAGCATTTTAGACAAATAGTTGAATATATTGTCATCAGCAAACACTACAATCAATTAGAGAATTTGTCGACTTTTTGAAAGCATTTTCTGGCTACAATATATGACTGTCGGAAAATACTGACAAAAATCAAAATCAATTAAAACTATTTACGCTTTTGGGAACATAAACAACAGACACCTCTCCCCACCCATCCTTAGAGAGTCTCTTTACTTCCTTCTGATCTAGGTAAAGTTCATGACCATGACCTCTCTTGTGTTTCTGTGCCCTTCTCGATTTCTTTCTGAGTAGATTCCACAACAAACAAAAACAAGTAAAGTCATAACCAATCTGGAAGCTGTGTCATAATTAGAAGAACAAATTAGACTAATGTGATACCTACGTGAATTCTCGTATGTGTATGAGACATCAACAACAGTTTCAAGGCCAAGAAATGAGAAACTTTCGCAACAACTTGGCATATATTCTAACAGAGCACAGTTATCTGCAAAATAATCGAACTCGTCGTTTGTTGATTCCCTATATTCTGAGATGTGCAACTGGGACCAAAATATCCTCCGGAAGATACATTCTGAGGTTCAACGGGTCGAGCCTCACCATGAAGGAGAAATGAACCACAAGTGTGGCAAGTCTGTCATAACCGTTAGGTAGGGGCAACTATGACACGGTGACCGACACAAGAGTAGAGGATGTAAGTGTTGCACGACAATAATATAAGAATGGGACGGTCTTAACTTTGTCAAAGTTGGCAGTAGAGACGGAGATGATTAGAGGAGAATAGCAGAAATGACTGGAGGAGAATTGTAGAGATGACTGGAGGAGAATAGCAGAAATGACTGGAGGAGAATTGTAGAGATGACTGGAGGAGAATAGCAGAAATGACTGGAGGAGAATTGTAGAGATGACTGGAGGAGAATAGCGAGAAATGACTGGAGGAGAATTGTAGAGATGACTGGAGAGAATAGCAGAAATGACTGGAGGAGAATTGTAGAAATGACTGGGGGAGAATAGCAGATATGACTGGAGGAGAATTGTAGAGATGACTGGAGGAGAATAGCAGAGATGACTGGAGGAGAATTGTAGAGA